>BPTQ01000007.1:56093304-56443955 GCA_019973895.1 Chrysanthemum seticuspe
TTCACCTCCTTTTCTTTCTTTTCGGCCTAAAAGGCCATAGTCCCACTAACAAGCTGGCCGTGGAGGGATACCTCCACATAGCTAGTTCTATGAATGCAACCTATATCCCTGAAGCAATTTATCAGTCTACTCAGTCACATTCACGCAATAAGTGTTTTTCAACTAATCTATATGGAATCCTTGTAAGTTTCTTTTCCTCCACTTATTGATATGCTTAAACTCAGCAGGTAGTCCGCCTGACCTAGGGTCGCGGTAGAAGCGTCGTCAAAAGACGACACATCGGGTTTTTTTTTAAGAGTTTCTCTTCAAGCAAGCGTAGTTCACTCGTTTATTGGCCAATTTTAATTATTCAAAGCCCTAAACGTAGGTAAAAATGCATACTTTCAAGAAATTATGGTCTCCTTTAGAAAAATCATCTTTTAGATGTGGCTAACATTTTTTGAAAATAGACTTAAAAACAATGAACTTAAGCTTTTGAACTAGGGGCGTTTACATATATATCCTTGGAAATTTCAAAATTTACATATATATCCTTTTGATGCATTAAAAGCATTGTATTTTATGCATAAAAAACTAGTACAAAGGATATACATGTAATTATTCATCCAGGGAAGGATATATATGAAATTAAAAAACGAGTAAGAAATAACCCAATTAAATCGAAGATAGTCACAAATTTTCTTCACTTTCGTCACCTAAAATGGCTAAAGGCTATGGAGGTAAAAAGGGGATCTTTGTATATTTTTTCATCCATAAAAAATTATGAAATATTGTTCATGTTTATACTTTTAGCAAGTAAACTAATTTTCACGAGTGGTGAATTGGTGATGAACTGCAAGTTTAGTTCATTTACGGCCATGCCTTTCTACAGACAAAGAAATTAAGGAGAATTTTCTGTAAGAATTTGTCGATTATAAGAGTTTATTATTTGAGTAATATTTGTCTCGTAAGAGATATAAAATTCTTAGTATAGAGATGTCATTAGAGATGAGATGACCTAATATATAGTTTATAGTTTTCCAAACAAGAAAAGTAACGATACATATGATGATATGAATGAATCTTAGAGTATGGATCTAGTGAAAAGAAATATTTAAATGAAAAAAGTGATAAAGAATTGGAGCCACATATTTCAAATAAAGAAAAAGAAATAATAGGGAGATGCATCTATTTTTATGAATGCATCTAATATTTGTGGTTGTGATTATTTCTCATTCTTCTCATCTTAGTTATTGATTGGCTCCGAACAGTCAAGTTTATCAGACAAGTCAACCACTTGTGAATGGTTAACCGTAATAAAAGCCAGACAGCTCATAAACCAATGCAATAAAGTCCAGAGGAGTTTAGTATATCCCCGGGTCGTTAAGTCCCAACGAGGTGTGAACACTGTAATAAGACGAATCTGTGATCGGGTGATATTGAAGGGGAAAAGGTTTGATTTGGAATAATTATACCTAAAGAAAAAGTTTGTAAATTACAGGGGCTTAAATGCAAATTAAAGAAAATTAAAAAGCTAAAATATATTAAATAAATGCTATCACTATTTTTTAAAATGATATTTTTCTTGATTTATAAAACAAAATATCTTAAATAAACTATTTTAATTAAAACTTAAACCTAAATTACCTAAAAACGTGGCCTAGAATGAAAACGCGCGTTATATGTAAAAATTACGCGAGTGCGCAAGTAAAAACGTAAAATTTGTAAAATAAAAGTCCTACAAGTGTGAAAACAATTTTTTTTTACTTAATATATGACAAAAGAAAATTTTAGAAAAAAGATTTATATTTTTTTGACTTTTATATTTTTTATTATGAATTAAATACGATTTTAAACTAATTAAATGATTAAAAATACTAAAACTATTAAGAAAATTCTGAAAATTTTTTATAAAATACTTTATACTAATACAAAGCTAAAAAAAATACAAAAGGTGTGACAACTTATATTAATAAGCTGTAAATAAGCTAAAACATTCGAATAAGCTAAAATGGACTATAAGGGTTAAGTAATAAATGATGCAAGCTATAACCAGTCAAAGTCCCAAGGGCAGTTGGTGAGTGTGTTGTGTGGTGAGCTGGGTGGCCAGGGTTCGAATCCCAGCACTGGCTTTTTGATTTTTATTTTCTTTTTGGACTTTTTCTTTTTGAAACTGATTAAGCTAATGATAATAAGCAACTTTTAAATCTAGAACTTTTTACAAAAACAACAAATAAGCTCAGATTGAGCTTATTATTTCAACAGTGGACAAGAAATGGTAATAAGCACAAGATTAAGCCAAAATGGCTAATAAGCTACTAAATAAGCACAAGGTAAACTGAAAAGAAGCTAAGCAACTGTTAATAAGCTAATATGAAAACTGAAAAAGCAAAATAACTTAGAAATAAGCACTAAATAGCTTCCAAATAAGCACTAGCTTAACTGGTTGCACATGACACTTTAGATTACTAGGCACTTTCTAGCTAATTTTTAAGCACTTAGATAAGCTAGGAAATGGAAACAAACACTGGAACTAACAAGCTAACCAACTGAGCTTTCCAAAAAGCTAAAGCTTTCACTGTGGTGTCCACTAGTGAGCTTATAATGAGCTTATGAAAAACTTGAAAACACTGACTAATCATTGTACTAGTTAAAATGGACAAAACAAAAAGCTACTTGCAGGCTTATTAGACAAGCTGAAAATGGAAAAACTAAACTTGGAACTTTGAGATAGCTAGGTGAGCTTCTCAAAAAGCTAAGGTACACAAGCTAGTACTCACTAATGAGCTCTGAATAAGCTTGAGAAAAAGCTTGTAAAACTGATGCACATGGCATGTTTTTGAAAAAGTGCTTAAAAGAGACAAAGAAATAAGCAGTTTATAAGTTAAGTAGATATAAACTAATATTTTTCTAATTAAGATAAGCAACAAAATTCTAATATCCCAAAAGATTATAGGCTAAATCTTAATATTAAACACACACTAAAATTCTTAAGTTTATTCAAAAACTGCTATTAAGAAATTTTGACTTTTTAAATTATGAAGCAGTTTGACTTTTATGAACTTATGATCTATTCTACTTATTGATTATGTTGTATTAAGCTGTAATAAGATGGATTTAAGCTAGACTACTAAATTATAAGCAACTGTGATGTACTTTGTATTCCAAATTCTTAACAGTTAACAAGTAATGTAAAATTAAAACTAATTTTGACTTTTTATAAAACAAACACTAGATTTTATGCTTTGACTGAGCTAAATTGGACTAATATGACATGAAATAACTAAGAACAATAACATGAACAACCTTCTAACCAGTTTACACAGTAAACCAAACAACCTTTTAGTAAACTGTTTTGAAACTTTAAACACTAAAACAAGTTTTTAAACTAAGAAATCTATTGATTATCTGTAATTAACTATAATAAGACAGGATTAAACTAGAATTAACAATATTTAAACACATATACTAAGAAATGCAAAAATGCTTAGAAATAGCTTACAACTGTTTTCCAGCCAAAGACCATGAACCAGTGATTAAAACCACTCCTAATAGCTTTCCACAAAGCTTCTAAACCAAGAGCAATCAAAAGATTACCCTGCTTCAGCCTTTTGCATCATCTTCAAGGATTTTTGATTTTTAACTAATTGGTCGGTGCCAAACCGTCAAGTCATCTCACACAAGCTAGCCACTTGTGAATGGCTAACCGTAAGAAACTTAAAAAAGTTCAGACACCAATGCAATGAAGATCAGGAGAGTATAGTGTTTCCCCAGGTCGTTATGTCCCAACGAGCTGTGCGATGAATCACCAAACGAATAGTGATCGAGAAGATTTGAACGGAAAAGAGTTGATTGATTTTATACCTAAAGAAAAAGTATATAAACTACAAGGGCTTAAATGCAAATTAAAGAAAATTAAAAAGATAAATTATATTAAATAAACGCTATCACTATTTGCAAAATGATGTTTTTGATTTTTCTTTTATAAAACTTAATTAAAAACTACGTGACGTACAAAAGAAAATGTGAAACTTAAACAATATTAATCCTAAAAATATAAAAATGACATTTTTACAAACCTAATGATAAGAGAAAATTTTTAGAAAAAGAAAATTATTTTTAAAACTATTTATCTAATTATTATTAATTAAAAACTATTTTTACTTATTTAATAATAACCTAAAATACAAGAAAATATGAAATAAAGCTAGAAAAATGAAATTATGACTTAGAAAATTCTAAAATAACTAAAGAGAATTTTCAAAACTAATTTTGTATTTTTCTGATTATTTTTCTATTTTCTATGAATTAAAAACTATTTAAAACTACTTAAATTGCTTAAAAATACAAATTTAACTAAGAAAAATCTGGAAAAATATTTTTTTTGACTTTTTATATTTATCTTAACCTAGGAAAAATGAAAAATTATTTTTTTGAAACTTTTCTGATTTAATTGTATTAAAAGCTAATTAAAATGACTTAAAAACTGATTTAAATGAAGAAAAATAGCAAACTGACCTAGAAAAATATGAACAATTCAAGAAAAGTCTAAAATGATATTATGAATCTAGAAAAAATATAAAAACAGTGGCTTGTGTGCAAGAAAATGAAACTGCAATGCAAGGTGCTTATAAATAAGCACTTGCAATAAGCCAAAAGCTACAAATGAGCACCAACTGAACACAGAAGCTATAATAAGCTATAAATACTCAAAAGGAACCAATTACAACTATCCTAAACATCTGAAATGCAAACTGCTATGATTATGATGATTTGAGATAGGTGCTAAAAACAGTTGTTACCACTACTTTTAAGCTAAAGAATAAGCTACCCAATAAGCTGACACTTAAAACCAAAAGTTGGAACCTGAACTAGACCTGGCCAAGAACTTGTAAACCAAAAATGAGCCTTGGACAAGCTCTTATGAGCTTGTTACAAGCCCTGTTTAAAAACTGTGCAGACTCAGTATTAACTGAGTCAGTGCACAGGGCAAATAAGCCCTTATTGACAAGCTGATTTGGGGCTTGTAAAAAATTACAAAAATTCAATAAAAATCACAATAAGTAACTAGACCAGCTGAACTAGAAAAACCCCAAGTTTCACTTGATTTGGCCCAAAACTGAACCCATGAAAAATCATCCTAGTTGGGTTAAAACTGAGATTTCCAAGTTTTGACTTTTGAAACAGTTTTGTAAATTTGACTTTTATGAACTTTGCAACCAATTTGTGGAATGATCTTGATGTATTATGATGAAATGAAACTTCTGCAAACTATATCTATGTTTTCTTAACACAAAACAAGTTTTTGCTTTTCAAGAATTTCAACAGATAAGCAAATTAAGACAGTTGAAAGGTGATTTTGACTTTTGTGGTTTGCAGATGCAATATTAAGACAGATATGAGTCAAGTAGAGCTTAACAAGCCTGAAACAACAAGTTTCAATCACTGGACAAACCTCTAACACAGTTAGTGCAGCAAATCCAAACACTACTTATATAACTGATTTGAACTATAAGCTAAGCTAAACCCTAAACTAGCTTGTATTATGGATTAAACTGAGTCTAATTACCCTAATTAACACTAAATAAACAGGTAAAAACTAATATTAACCACAGATACAGATTATGCAGTGATATTGAAAATGAACTCACATTTGGTCCTAGCCACTATGGCTTGAGATTAATCAAACACAGATCCACTAGCCTATTTATATCAACCCAAATCATTCTAATTCAACCCAAATCCAGCACTGCATCAACCCATATCCAATTCCATCACCAAATGAACCCAGTTTGACTTTCGTTGACCAAAATCCAAAGTTGCTTGAAACTTGATTTTAAGCTACCCAAAAGCTATAAGGAGCTTTAATAAGCTTATTTGAGCTTAGAAATAAGCTATTTGAAACTTGAACATAAGAGTTTGAAATTGAAATTTGCAACAGTGAGCTTGAAACTTGAAACTTATATAAAAACTTGGATTAATACTCAAAAGCACATTACAATGATGATTTAACTTAAGTTTGATACATAGAAACTGAAATTACATCCTTTTGACTTAAACTAAAACACTTATGTAAAAAACGACATAAAGGAAAATTTTAAGCTAAGAACTACTACTTCTTCTCTTTCTTCCTCCTCTTTTTATATGCACAATATCTTTCCACTTGTTTTTGAGCAGTTCCCACTTTAATTTGGGGCCATTGGATAGCTTGAAATAATCTTGGCCGTTTGATCATATTTTGGCGCCAAAATTGGTTTTAGCAGTGGGGGTTGAGTGCAAGGGTTGAAGAAGCATTAAATGCTTCTTGGAAGGTTGTTGAGGTGGAAGGATAAGGGGAGTGGTAATTGAGCTGGAGGGATGGGAGATGGTGTGTTGCAGGCTGAGTTGTTGAAGAAGAAAGAAAAAGGCGCGGGGGTGTTTGTTTGACCAGACATTTGACTTGGGTTAATATTAAAAGGAAAGGGTCAAATTGAGGGGGTCAAGTGGAATGGCAGGGTCCAAAGGGTATATGGCATGGTCCAAATGGGTTTAAAGGTTTAGTATTAACAAGGACTTGTTATGTAATTTCTGAAAATACAAGGGACCAATTCTGCCAATATCTCAAAGTTGTTCCAAGGGACCATAAGTGACAAGCTTCAATAGTACAAGGACCAAAATAGATATTTTCAAAATTCCAAGGACCATTTTTGCCAATTTTGAAACTTGAAGGACCAAACTTGTAATTTCTCAAAACTTTTTACATTTTTCACCAAAGGACTAATTTTGACAAGTTATGATTTTAAAAGGACCTTTGGTGATTTTTCTTTTGAAATTAAGTGCTCAGGGACTATTTCTGACAACTTTTGAAACTTGGGGGACTGAAACTGCCAATTATGCAAACTTAGCTCATTTTTCATCTGATTTTAAACATTTTGCATCTGAAACATATAAAATGCAATTTTGAGATATTTTCAGTATTTTGATGCATTTCTGAGCATTTTTAAACGTTTTGCAGTTCAGATTTGACCAAAAATGATGAGTATTTACACACTCATCACTAATTTTTCTTGTATTTTTGATATTTTTAACTAAACTGGTTTTTATTGCTTTAAAAACATATAAAAGATTATAAGTAATTAAAATAAGCTTGAAGAAACATGAAACTACAACATTTGACAGTTTCAAGTGAACTTGTCAAATTCACTCAAAAATGCTAAAACTGAATTTAAACTTGTTAACTGAAATTAATACTTGTAATAGGTTTAGATTACATTAAAAACTTTAACAATACAACTTGGAAGCTGAAAAATACACTGGAATTTAAGTTACACTACCTACGACAAGTAAAAAGCTAAACTACTCTACATATATCTTTACATTGCTTATTTCTTTCTTTATATTGATCCATTTGACTCTTTGTCGACATCTGAGACTATCCCACTTCATCTCAGCCATTGAATTCATCAGAATTGTGCACTTGTCATTTTTGGCGGGAAAAGTCATTTGAGTGGGTTTTTTCAATTAATGCAGTTTGGTGTTTTGTGGAGGTGTTAAGGAGTGGGTAAACAGCTGTAGAGTGAGGTGGAAAGGTGGTGGTGAGGTGGTGAAACCACCCTGGTTTCTGGTTTTGGAATTGCAGGAGAGAGTGTGAGAGATGAACAGTGTTTGTGGTTTTGGCGGGTTTGACCTTTTTTGACCGAATGATATTAATAAGTGGGGGTTCAAAAATGGGGGGTCACAGGTGTTGACAGGGCTTCTTTTGGGTTTTGGCTGGGTTAATAATACAAAAGAGGGTCCATTTGGTTTTGGATTATAACAAGGACCATTCATGTAATTTCTGCAAAGTATAGGGGCTGAACCTGCCACTTTTCCAAACTTATCACAAGGACCAAACTTGCCAATCTTTAATAGTACAAGGGTTACTCTTGATTATTTTCACATTTGTAAATTTCCAAGGACTATTTATGTCATTTTTCAAAGTTGAGGGACTAAACTTGCCATTTTTGCAAACTTGAACTTCAAGGGTAAAATTTGTCATTTCATGATTCCTGGGGGACTATTGTTGATTTTTCTTCAAAATATTTTATCCAGGGACCATTTCTGACAATCTGTGAAAGTTCAGGGACTGAAACTGCCAATTTTGTAAACTTTGTAGTTTTTCATCAGTTTTCAACCCTTTTGTATTTGTAACACATAAAAACACATTTTCATGATATTTGTAACATTTATATAGTCATTTGTGTGTTTTTGGCTGTTTTTGTGGGTTTAAACAAGGTAAAATATATGTGTTTTTAGACACATATCAGTTATATTTCTCATTTGATCCTACCTCATCAATCTTATGCCTAAATTAAAATTCGATATAATTCATTCAATGATTGAAAAGTGAGATAACCTTTTTAAGTAGCCATGCATTATTATCGCATAAGTTTAATAACACCACCAAAACTGAATTTGTATTCTATTCACAATTAAATTAATAAATCAAACTTTAAATACAAAAATTAATCATGGAAAATAATCATGTTCAAGAGCAGGTTGTGTTCTAACAACTGTAGCTATAGGCATTTTACTTTGGCCAACATTTGTTGCATCCAAACCTTCATTTTTTTCAGCCTCTTTTTCCATTTTGCCAATTTTTCTCATTTTATAAATTCTAATCGTCATAAAAATAATAAATCCAAACAACAACAACCCGAAAACCCCTACAGCAAATCCAAACACCCACCATTTCCACAACGTCGCGCTACCCTTCTCTTTTGGGCCCAGGGGAATCAATGGTGGAGTCTGTTCAACGATTGAGAAATGTCCTTGGTCTCGCACGGCACATGTGTTTTGTAGGGTCATGTTGGCCATTTCAAACGTCCCGTTTGAATAAAACATGACACATTTTACTTTTTCGCGTTGTTGGAGTGAAATGTTGTGAAACTTGACCAAAATGGGGTCACCAAAGAGAGTAAGGTTTAGTTTCGTCACAGGAGAGGACAAATTACCTATTGGACCTGTTTTGTTTGTTGAGCCGTAGGTATTGAAACCAACAACAGGAGCGATAAAAGTGTAATTTGGCACGTTGTAGTAGTAAGATGATAAGTTGCCGAGATTTGAATACACAATATCTAGCCTTGTGAAAATTGGTACTGAATATATCCTTGGTGGCATAAAGAAATCACTATAATTGGCCCCTTTGGACAAAAAGCTACCTCTTCTTAGACGAACGACGGATACCTCAACACCTGTGAAATTTGAAGGGAGAGATACATTATACAATAAACCCGTGCGAGGCTGTCTTGGTAATGACTTTTGAGCGCTTTCTTCAAAAAGATCATCTAACAAACGTAGCTCAGAATTGTCCATGGCTTGGATTCCTCTCAACAAACATAAACAACAATACAACACAACAAAACTAATACAGAACCTCGTATCAAACCCCATCGACACAAATAATACTTTCTTCACGTTGGCTTCATCGATTTTTCCAAAACGAATTCTTTGCAAGAGACTTTCCAAATTTACCCTTGGATGGCAAGCACGTAAAAGGAAAACAATCAGGATATCAAAGGATTACAAGGTTATTTTTGGACTTTCATAAGTTTTTCCTTGGCAATGCTCTTATGAAACATGAGGATCACTTTGATTGGTTAGTTACTTAATTGTAATTGTGTTATGAACAGGTAGAAAAATACATAGGTGTTATGGTACGGTTAAGGTAGGGGTGTAGGGTAAGGGTACCACCTCAAAAGTAAGGTTAGTTGAGTTGGTTTAGTTTGAATGTATGTTGACAGTTGGATTAAGGCATATATATGTGAGATCTTGGTGTATTTGAGGACGTTGCCAACGAGGTTATAATTAAGATTTGGACATACTCACCTGGATGCTTATGATTATTCAGTATTTTACTACTACTACATGTATTATATTATCCTTAAGAAAGCGTTTGTAATATTTTATCAAAAGTATCAAGAATCTGCACAATTTAGTTAGGTATAGTTTTGATCGATATTAAAAATCGAGCTGTCTTACTTGTTTTTCCTTTCTATGGAACAAATCAACTAAAGATTTCCAAATTGAATCAATCAACTTCTATTTGATTTACTCGTTCCAATGTTCTATTTGAAAGGTTTATGAATATTTTTAATATGCGTATGACCCGGACTCGAACTCGAGACTTCGGGATTGCACACATTACGTATGAGAGTTGATGTTAAAATAATTAATATATATAAATGTTATTATTATTAATTATTTGTCACGAAATAAAACTTAACGATTATTAATATTTAACGAGTTTAGACTAACGGTCGTTAAATGTAAACTACGAGGACTAGAGATGAAATTAGTGGACAAGACTGATCTAGAACTCTCTCTTGGGTCCTATGGCCGGTTGTGGGTCTTCAAGCCCAAGGGAGGATCTTTTCTTGGTCACAAAATTATTAGAAACCTATAAATACAAACTCCTTGTATTCATAAATCTGATCTTGGATCACCTAGAAACCTAGGGGATGTTTGGTACATATGAATGGAAAGCTGAGAAAGGGAAAAGAGGTTGATTCTCATGTTTGTTTGACTTAAGAATAGAAACAGGGAATTAAATTACCATTCTCATTCCCTCATTTTGTTTCTTTAAAAAAAGAGGAGAAAGGTGGAGAATGAGAATTTTAGAAGGGCTCTTTCTCTCTTTCCATTCTCTAGTGAATGAAAAAATCACGGACAAAAATTCACGTTTTTTTATTTTATTCACGTTTTTTTTTTTTTTTTTTTTTTTTTTAAATTCGCGTTTTTTTAATTCACGTTTTTTTTAATTCGCGTTTTTTTTTCTTCGCTTCATTCGTTTTCGTCTGTTTTTATACGTTTTCATCTGTCTTCGTTCTTTTTCGTCCTTTTCATACGTCTTCGCCCGTTTTCATACGTTCTCATCTGTTTTCATACGTTTTCGTCCGTTTTCGTTCGTTTTCATACGTTTTCGTCCGTTTTCATACGTGTTTTTACGCTTTCATAAAAAAATGTGAATAAAAAAGAAAGACAAAAAGACAAGAAAAAAAACATGAACTTAGGTTTATCTATTAAATTTTAGATTAATCCCCACCATTAAATCAAACTAGATGGATGGTGAGGATTTGTCCCTTAGTAAGCATCAATATAAGAGTAATCATTTAAATTTTTCTCTACTTCGTAACATGTAAAAAACCCTATAGCAGAAAATTATACAAATATTGATGTGTATATACTAGTGTTTGTAAATCAAGTTTTAATTGCTTATCCTCTACGTGTATATACTAGTTCGATCATGAATATTATACAGTATCCATCTTTTTTATTAGTTGTGTTTAGTGCAATGTGTAAGTTGTAGAAATATATTTTTTTTGTCATTTTTGTTTCATCGTAGAGATGATATAATATATTTTTATATGACAAAAAACTTGAATTATGTTTGCATAATTGTAATTATGTGACCTGATAGCGTCAAATAATCAACGTAACTAAACAACCTGAATATATATATATATATATATATATATATATATATATATATATATATATATATATATATATATATATATATATATATATATATATATATATATATAGTATGGTTAATGTAAAAAGTAACTTAGGATAAAAAGTATAGAAAGGAATATGAACCCTTGGATTGTGTCATTTAATGTCAAACTTGTGTATGAGATCAATTTGGGTAGAAAATGTAAATATGTAACCCAAAAAGAAACTTGCTGTATCATTGCATTTACCCATAAGGGTACCAAAGTCATATTAACATTGTCCATTAATACCACGTTAGTGGTTTTTTGACTACTAATTAATTGAGAAGCCAAGTTTGAATTCAAAAGGGTGATGAGTTTAAGTTTATTTATTAATTAAAAATGATTACACCATTAGAAGAAAAAAAACGTATATATATTTTGGTAACCTAGCATCATTTTAATTCAGATATGTCGTCTATTGACACACTAATATATCCTTTATGCATATATATATTTTTTAATTTACACACTTTTGGTACATCGGTTATAGTAGAATGACACATCTTTATATATATTGACACACTTGCACCCTTAAACATATTAGAACATATTTTAATACAATGACATATCTTTATACATATTGACACATTTGATACGTATTTAGATATATTGGCACATCCTTATACATTTTGACACACACATACGACACATCGTTTTATTAAAGTGACACATCCTTATATATATTGGCACATCTTTTAGTAGAGTGACACATTCTTATACATTTTGACACATCTTTTAGTAGAGTTGACACACACATCTTCACACATACGACACATCGTTTTATTAAAGTGACACTTCTTTATATACATTGACACACTCGAAAACAATTTAATTTAATGTTTTTATTAATATTGAAAAACTTGATACGCATAATTATGCATATCGGCACATTGTACATCATTTTAATATTGGCACACTTGGTATTTAAAAGAAAATATATTCTGACACATTGACACTCAATATTTTTAATTTATATATGTTATGTTAACACATACGTTTTTGTACATGTTTCGAATTTATAGGTACATGCTTCAAAGTTACTTGGTATCTATTTCAGTAGTAATTTGATGTGGTGAATAGCTCATGGCCTCATGCTCACGACAATAATTGTTTAAGATGTGTGTATAAATATGAAATTGAAACATATATTTAATGCTTGAGAGAGACAAAGAGTATAGATTAAGTACCTATAATACCCTTACTATCTTATTGACAAATGTTACATTTTATACCCTTTTTATCCTTCCTATCATATATGACTTTCTATTTGATCCAACCTCTATATATATATATATATATATATATATATATATATATATATATATATATATATATATATATATATATATATATATATATATATATACATATATATATACATATATATATATATATATACATATACATATATATATACATATACATATATATATACATATACATATATATATACATATACATATACATATACATATACATATATATATACATATACATATATATATACATATATATATATATATATATACATATATATATATATATATATACATATATATATATATATATATATATATATATATATATATATATATATATATATATATATATATATATATATATATATATATATATATATATATATTCATTCTTTTATGTACCAAATAAAGGAATTGATTCTTTAATCGATTCTGACACTCTATTCTTTATTTTTGCCAAACACTAGAATCCATTCTCTTATATCAGACTCATTCTCTTTCTATGCCATTTCATTCTCCAATGCATTTCTATTCTTTGTGATTCAATCGTACCAAACGTCCCCCTAATTTCTTTCTCCTCTCCTCTCCTCTTGGTTTGGCTGATCGTACACCATCCCTCCCCAAGGGATTCGATTTTTCCAACTCCAAGAAACAAGTGTTTGGTTTTATTTGTGATTCAAGAACCTAGCTTTTCACATCAAATCGATATTAGTACGTGTGTACAAGAACGGAGGACAAATACAATTGTGTTTGTGGTAATCTTGGGTGTCGACTTTAATTGGGTCGAATTGCATAAACCCTAATTTAGGGTTTGGGTTTTTTTTCCTTGTTCTTGATATCGTATGTTTCTTGAATTGCTAAAAGGTACGCATTTTCTTTTAATTCGGTTAATTAAATTACAAGTATTATTCCTATTACTTCCGCTGCATGCTTTGATGATGTTTACTTGTTTTTTATAATTGTTATGATTAGTAAAACCCAACACTGGCATCACGAGCCGTTAATATGCTGTAATTAATTACCGAAACACATAAAAATTGAATCTTTGTGATTATTACATGCTTTTATGGTTTCTAGGGTTTTGAAATTGAAACCCTAATTTTTTAATATGGGTCGATTACCCTTTTAATTATTAATTAGGTTTTAATTTTTGTAAAACTTGTAGAAACCCTAGGATTGCATGTATATTTTTATGTAGTTTTAATGAATAATTGTTATGTGCCATGTATATGCGTATCTTGGGATTATAATTGTTATGAGGAATCTATGGTGGAACATGCATGTTTTGCTATGGATTATTGTTTATTGCTTGTTTTGATTAATTGTTAAGTAAAATTCACATGTTAATTAGTTTGATAAATATAAAATTGGGGAATACCTCAATATATCTAATAATAATTTGTTATGTGCAATATGGTATATCATTAACTCTGGCTTACGTAATCGACTTGTCGATGTATGTGGCTCACTTGCACTGGTAGGTGAAAGCCCTAGTTAATATATGCATGGTTTTACGTCTAGAATTGTTTATTAGGTTTTATCGAACAAATTATGCATGTGGCTAATAGTTTTTACATATGTTAATTGTTAAGTTATATGTATGATATTTGAGTTCGTTTTAATTTTTATTAAAGTGCCTTTTGTTTATATGGCTTAGATTAAAAAAAATCACGAAACTTTGATCACACAACACCCGTTTTGTTGTTTAGATCATTTCCAGACCAGATCCGTTGTTGTGCAAGACGATTATATGATAATGGCTTCTAGACAAGTAAGTAAAAAGTGCGATTTGCACAGTAACACATATATCTGTTTTATAGCCTTTGATTATTAATCGATTTTTTTTCGATTTGTACAGTAACTTTGATTATAATTTTTTTTAGGGTTTTTAAATTTTTTTTAGATTATTTGATGTTAATTGTGGTTATTGTTATTATTATTGTTGTTATAAAACCAACTATGTTAGTATACATGTTAGGGTTTGCTTATTCTAGGTTTGAGAAAACCAACTATGTTAGGGTTTGCTTTTTCTGCACAATAACCCACGTTTGTTTGCTTAACATATCTGAAATGTCTTGATTATCTGAAAAATTGGACACCTGCATATGTGAAATGTTTGACTTATTAAGCTTATTAAGATATTTGTCATTAGTATATTTTTATTGCTCATCAGTTTATAACATATGCTAATATGGGTATGCATCTTTTGTTTTTTTTTTGTGTATAGGTGTATTCTGCGAAGCTCAGTGCTAGATCAAAGTTGCACTATATCAAAACGATAAGGCAAAAGTTGAGTTTCAATCCTGATCGTCTTGAACTTTTTAAAAGCACTGTTTTCGGGAAATGGTTAGACATAAAAACATACGAGCTTGATAACCATTTGCTTCATTATTTGCTTCAACATCAACGCTTTGTTGAAAACCCTAATATAAATACTCCATTGTATTTTGATATCTGGGGACACATTTTAGAATTTGGTCGTGAAGATATGTGTCTAGTATTAGGTCTTCGCTTTGGTGATGCTTCTTTAGAGCAATTAAAGAAACGAGAATCTGGAATTGGTAAACGTATGCTAAGTTTTCTTAGAGAGAGGCGTAACGAGAGAATCCGTAATATAAAAGCTGAACAACTAGTTAGGGTTCTTAGTGATCAAGTTGAGTTTAATGAACTTTCAAATGATGATGTTGTTCGCCTTTGTCTGGTTCTGATGTTAGAGAACGTTTTTATCGGCAAACAGGAAAGAAATTTGGTGTCCCCTGAGATATTGGTTTTAGTAGATGACATATATGCATGGAATGCATTTCCATAGGGCGAGTACATTTGGGTTGAGTTTCACCAGAAGATTTATAATGCTATCTCAAAGGTTAGAGATAGACATTTGACTGAAAAAGCTACGAAGGGCGATGGTTACATTGCAACTTATACGTTGAATGGATTTGTGTTCGATTTGAAGGTACGTAACTATTGTTTAAATACTAAGAATTTAAATCAGTATTGTAGCATGAACCTTAGTGTAGTAATTTTTATGCTAATAGTAATAATAATTCCTTCAGATTTGGCTTTTGGAAACCTGCCGCAATTCAACAAATTGGTGGGTTAAAGAAGAGAATGTGATCCCTCGGGGTGTTGCTTGGGAGGATGCACACAGGTTTGAGAAGACCGATTATGATGTTCTTTTTCGTAATGCTGAAATGGTTCGCCTTATGCCAACAGGTTATACTCTACTCTTTTTGAAAATTTGTTTATGATTTTTAACGGTATTTGCGTTAGTATATAACAATTTTTTTATATGCAGTGACTGAGATGAAAGAACTTTGGTGGACATCTAGTGTAGACTTTTTCAAGAAGTATAACGCAACAAGGTTTCCCATTCATGATACACCAGCAGTCAATAGATCCCGTCGACCGGAGAAGTTGAGACCACGGAGACGTTGTTCAGTCTCAAATGCAGATACATCACCGGTCATTAGGAAGGCGGATCAAGGCATGCCGTATATGGGGGATTTCATGCCATCTACAGCAACAATTGTTGCTCAAATGGCTAAAATGAAACAACAAATTAATCAATTACATAAATATGTCAAGCATTTGAGGCCTGATGAGGATAGCCAGATTCCGGGGTATGGATGGAGAATTGCCACCTAGTGCAACAGTTTTAGATCAGATGGCTAATATGCAACGGCAAATTGATGAACTTCAGAAATATATCCATACGAATTTGAAGCTTGGGGGTGAATCTGATACTGCACGCGTGTCTGCTGAAAAGGTTATATTTCTTGCAATCCGTTTAATCGGTTTCTATATTTTTTTTTGCTTCTATGCGGACTCATTTGATGTATTGCTTATTCATACGTGTTTTATGTGGTATGGTATAGTGGATTGTTACATTTTTTACAGGTGTATTTGATTATGAGTTTTGGATATGCATTTTAAAAACTTCACCTAAACTACTATAGTTTATTTGGTTAAAATCTATAGCTTTTAAGTAATAAAAAGTTAATTGTAAATTATAAATTTCTAGTTGTTTAAAAAGTTAATAAATTACTATGCTACTTTAAAAACTTCACCTAAACTACTATAGTTCATTTATTACACTAGTGTTTTGTATTTAATAACTACACCTACACTACTAGCTCATTAACTTCACCTAAACTACTTAGTCTATAAATAAAGCTTCTACACTTCTACACATTCATAGTCTTCTACACATTCACAGTCTTTATTTTCCACTGTTTCTAAAAAATGTCCGACAACATTCCCTTCGAAATTCAAATGGAAATCATTTCTAAACTTCCTGTACATGCTTTACTTCAGTTTAGAACTGTTTCAAAGACATGGAAGTCGTTCATCGACAACTCCAAATTCCTTGTTGGTTTCGATGTTCGCTCGTCTGTGCCTTGTAGTTTTCTTATTCACTGTCAGCAAGGATTTGTTGTGTCATAATTTTTAATTTTTGTTGATGATAATGTCAATTTGTTCCAGCAACGTCTCTTTTTTCCATTTTCAAAAGTCATCTGTAATACAAGTCTCATATTTTTTAATCTTTTGCCAATTGGCACCTCTCATGGTTTGTGGTATTTTTCTGATTCTTTTAAGATGGCTGTTCTTTGGAACCCGTCAATAAGAAAATCAGTTGCTATAGTTCTCCCTGGTTGGTTAAGTCAATCTGAATCTGATAAAATAGTTATCGGTTTTGGTGTTAATCCAGTCACTTTTGACCCTACCATTTTAAGGATTTCATATCCGCTTGATGGACACGGAACATGGAATGTTTCAGTGTTTACATTGAGCTCCCAGCGCTGGAAGAAGTTAGAAAGTGAACATGTGCATTGTCAGTCAATCCGACTTAAACGGTCAAGTCAGGCTGTATTAGGTAGTTTTATTTACTGGGTGGCTTCTCAACGGACTTTAGGCTCTTCTCAAAAATCTTATATGATTGTCTCTTTTGATTTGGTTAACCACAGCTTTTCGGTATTAGATATACCTTACAGCTTACTTAATCGGATTCCAAGACCTTTCTATATTTCAAAACTAAGAGAGTCTCTTGTCATTTTTGGAAACATGATAGGAGATCAGTGGCACACGGCCTGTTTATGGGATATAATGTTGGATGGTAACAAAATAAAATCCTTTAAAACACTATTTAACATCTTCACTCCTCGTTTACTAAAATTAATTGGATTTACGAAGATCGGGGATCCAGTTTTTGAATCTGATCAGCCTTACCAAATGGATCACACTCTTGAAGTCTTCCAAGTTCGGTCACAAGAATTAATTAATCTTCGTGTTGAAGGAGACGCAGGGTCCTTCTTCATGAGCCCTTTAAACAAATCGCTACTTCTGCTTACGCATCCAGATTGTTCAGTTTATTAAGTTGTTTGTATGTTAGAGTTTGTATGTTTTTATCTAGTTGTTTGTATGTTAGTTTGTAAGGTTTTCTGTAGTTGTTTGTATGTTTGAGTTTGTATGGTTTTCTAACTGTTATGTATAATAAAACCATATTTTGCTATTGGGACATACTCATTCTCATATGTTTTTTATGTAGACAGTAATAAATCTCCTATCCTAATTAACAAATGTAATTTAACTTTTAATTTTTTCAGACCGGTACTCAAAATTATGGTAGTATGGATGTAGATGATGATTCAAAGGTTTGTTATAACAATGGTTTTTTCTGTATTCGGTACACATCAATTAGTTGACCAAGTACTTAACATAACTATATATTTATTTTGCAGACGGGTACTCAAAATGACGGTGATATGGATGTAGATGATGTTGTAAAGGATGTTAATGTTAATGCAAATCTGAATGTGCAAGAAGATATATTCAGTTCTAAGAACGATTTATCTTCACAACAAGTGCAGGAAGTAATAAATGACTTTTTTGACTCACCGCAAGATCATACAGATGTTCAGGTAATGTATGATAGGAATTACATATCCATCTTATGAGTTAATACATACCTAATATTTTGGCTGTTTACACGTGCATTTGATTAGGATGGGAATGTTTGTGACGTTGAGCAAGATGTGCCAAACAAGCAAGAAATGAACGAGCCCCAACAGATAGATTGACCTTTTTATCCGGTAAGTATGTGTTGTCTGCTTAATCTAATGATAGATTCACCTTTTAATCTTATGACACGCACATTCAAAAATATATATGTTTTTTATAGGTCGAGACTCGCTGTGAAGTTGAACATGTTCAACATGTGGATCTGATGAGTGAGGACAAAAACTTACATTCTCCTTTATGCATGGTAAATATACTTTGAACATGTTAATATATTGTCTCAAATAAAAAAAAACCGAACATGACATTCACACAAAGTAAACTTCTTTTCAGGATGATAATGTTCTTAAAGTTGATGAAGATGTGGAAATGAAAGCCGTGATGAGTGACGACAAAAACTTACAGTCTCTTGTATGCATGGTGAGTATACTCGGAACATTATAATATAATAAACATGATATTGACATAAAGTTTTTTTGTTTTTCAGGATGAGAATAATGTTAAAGTTGATGAAGATGTGCAAATGAAGGGTGTGATGAGTGAGGCACAAAACTCACAGTCTCCTGTTTTTCAGGATGAGAATGTCGTGATGAGTGAGGCACAAATATCAGACTCTCCTTTTAATCCGGTAAATATTCTTTGAACATGTAAATCTAATAAAAAATTTAACCAGTACTCACGCAAGATAAACTGTTTTTTAGGATGTTCTTCTTTTTGACGAGGACCAACATGTTCAAGTGACGCCAGAGTCTGTCTCTAGTCCTGTAATTAGCACTCCTGGTGATGTGAAGTATGTTGACGCTATTGACTGTGATGAAAAGAAGGTAACAACTGTACGCGTTCCTTTTGAACGGGAGAGGAAGCAGAGCAAGGTCCTTCAATCCCCATATACGCAGCAACCTTCGACTACACCAAGAAGGTCTCTAAGGCGACATGTGAAACCTGTACTTCCCGCTGTCATTGGACCGGATGGGAAAGAAATCAAACTCAAACCGTTCAAAGAGGTATTTTAGTGATAACATTTTTTTTATAATGTTAATAACAATGATATAGCTTCTATATTTTTATTATAATCCTTATTTCCATTGGACATTTCAGAATCTATGTCGTACTGGTCTAGGGACAATGTTCAGACCTTTTTTACATCCAGAAATAAAATTGTTCTTGGATAAACAAAAAAAGAATAAGAACAAGGAGTTGTTTATGTTCCCATGGGGCGGCGGAGGGACAACTGCTAATCCTCAGTTTTGGCTAGGATTATTGGTGAGAGACGAGGGACACAGGGGTTGGCTAAGTGATGTGGTACGTATTTGTTACAAGTATATATGTTAGGAATTAGAAATTCCAGGTATTAAAGAGTCAGCCACCTCAAGTATATGTAATCATTAGAAAGCTCGTAGTCGTAGTTATTTTAAGCTAAGTAGTATTTAGTTAAGTAACACCGTGGAGGACGGACGGGTCTTTACCCACTGTATGCCTGATCCACAGCCCGTTGTGTGGCGTTTTATTGTAAGACTATAAATACTCTCTACCTTCCAAGGTAGAGAGTTGGAGCTCATAATAAGATTATTCTTTCTCTCACTAAAGTTCCCAAACCTCTAACTTTCTCTCTCTAAAAACCTCTTGTACGCCTACTTTGTGTTATGGTTTGATGTGTATGTGAAATCCAATATCTTTCAATTGGTATCAGAGCGCCATGGTTAGATCATCTCTCACATATCTTTGGATTTCTAGTGGTTTTTAGGTGGTTTTTGAGTTTGAAAATGTTTAGTGGTTTTTGCACCATTTGGGTGATTTCTAGTGTTAAAGTTTGGATTTTGATAGTACTTTTGTGTTTAGAATCATCACTAGTGTTTAGGTTTTGATTTTGAAGGCTTAAATCATCGTGGTTGAGTTGTTTTTGGATTGAAAGGTGGTGTTTTTTGTGATTTTCTAGTTAGCGACTTGGCTCTCGGTGTGATATTCATCATAGCGACTTGCTTCGTAAAAAGTTAGCGAGTTGGAGTGGTATTTGGTAGCGATTTGGTCCTAGCGACTTGTCTATTGAGACAAGCCGACAAAAAGTACACGTAGTGGATTCTCCACTACACGTAGCGACTTGGTGTAAGTTAGCGACTTGTACTTTATATTGTTAGCGACTTGGTGTTAGCGAGTTGGTACCTAGCGAGTTGCTATTTAGCGACTTGACAAATTAGCGACTTGGTGCTTAACGAATTGCTGTCAAAATTTTGCTAGCGACTTGGACTGTAGCGAGTTGTTATAAAGCGACTTGGCACTTAGCGACTTGGTTTAAGGTTTCCTAGCGACTTGGGTGATATCCTTTGAATACGGGTTTCTCTTGATTTAGTAAAATCCCGTGAAAGAATCTGTTTCCCGGTTTAATCATAGAGTTATAAAATCCCGTTTAATTTGTCATCATGTCTACCAACGTTCCTACAATCATCTCCACTGTTGCCGAGGATGTTCAAGCAGCTGGTTCATATACTCGTCCACCCATGCTTGACAGAACTGACTACGACTCTTGGGCTCAAAGAATCAGATTGTACTGTCTTGGAAAGGAAAATGGAGTCAACATTCTCAAATCCATTGATGAAGGACCATATCGGGTTGAGACTACTAGAGACTTAATTGATACAGCTGAAGATGGAACAATCATCTATGGAATTGACAGACCAAAGACATATGATGAGCTCGATGATAAGGAGAAAAAGAGATTCGATGCTGATATCAGGGCTTCTAACATCGTACTTCAAGGTCTTCCAAAAGATATCTACAAGCTGATCAATCACAACACTGAAGCAAAGGCAATGTAGGATAATGTCAAGATGCTTCTTTCAGGTTCTGAATTAACTATGGAAGACAGAGAATCACAACTCTATGATGAATTTGAACACTTCAAGATGAAACCAGATGAGAGTGTTTATGAGTACTATGCGAGATTCCACAAGCTTGTTAATGATATGAGGAACATCAGAATGACTATGCCAAACATTCAGCTGAACTCAAAGTTTGTGAACAACATGAATCCCGAATGGCACAAGTTTGTCACATCTGTAAAGCTAACCAAAGGATTGAAGAATACAAACTATGAGCAACTCTATGCCTTCTTCCTTCAGAATGAGAGACATGCTATGTTTGAAAAAAGGATTCTTAATCAGTTCAAAACCAACCAGGGAGATACAAGCTGATGAGTGTGCAAATACTCATCATTTTTGTATTATCTAGACTGCAAAAACATCTGAAAACACTCAGAAATGCTTCAAAATGATAAAAATATCACAAACAAGTGTTTTATATGTTTTAAATGCAAAAACATCAAAATCTGATGAAAAACGTATCAAGTTTGCATAATTGGCAGTTTTAGTCCCCCAAGTTTAGAAAATTGTCAAAATTAGTCCCTGGTAATTCAAAAACTTGTAAAATGTCATTTAAGGTCCATGTGATTCAAAAGTTGTCAAAATAAACCCTTCAAAGTTTAAAAATCACAAAATGACAACTTTAGTCCCTCAAGTTTGGAAAATGTCAAATATAGTCCTTGGTTAATTTAAAAAAAGTGAAATTTATCAAAAATAAACCTTGTACTATTTATAAATGACAAAATTGGTCCTTATGATAAACTTTTGGAAAATTACAAGTTTGGTCCCTGGAGTTTGAAAAATTACATAAATGGTCCTTGGATTTTTTAAAAAAAAATGGAAAATAGCATTTATGGTCCTTGTATTATTGGAAATTGGCATCATTGGTCCTTATTATAACTTTGGAAAATGGACAGGTTTAAACCCCTCACTTTGCACAAATTACAATAAAGGTCCTTGTGTTATTATTTCTACAAACCAAACCAGACCCTATACTAATCCAAATCCAGTCCAATCCACTACCCAACTCAGGCCCAAAACTCAAACCCGGTCCAAAGTTTAAAAATAAGACCCCGCTCGTCCACTGTTCACCCTCCTTCTCCCCCATCGACACCTGCTACCACTCCTATACTTCCACCTGCCCACTACCCACTTTCCACCTCTCCGCCTACCTTTCACCTCAACCTTTCCACCTTGCAAACCAACCCCCCACCTCAATTAATGCTGCTACCTGCTTCAAGACTTTTTTCCCGCCAAAATGCCACTTGGATGGTTAAGATGATTTCAAGAGCAGAAGCAAGGTGGGATTTAATCAGAGTGTCGACAAAGGTTGAAAATATCAATATAAAAGGGAAAAGGAGCAGAAAAGAGGACAAGTAGTGTAATTTAATTTTTACTAATGTCGTTTTTTTTGTTTTAAGCTTTCCAGTGTTTGTAAAAACTCTCAAGTATTTTATTTAAGTGTTTTCAGTGTATGTGAACATATTTTAGCTATCAATTTCAAGTTTATGTCTGATTTTCAAGTTTATGCAATTTCCTAGTTCAAATCATCTTAAAAGCTTCTAACAAGCTCTGCTACTGTTTGTTTGAGCTTTGTTAAGCTAAACTATAGCTTATTCAAGGCTTATGTTTATTGCACTCTTCATTTTCTCAAGTATCCAAAACCAGTCAACTAAAGTCAAAAGAGGAGGTACATTGGGTTAAGTGATTGATCTGAGACATACCTGGGATTAGATTGATTTCAATTGGCATTGGATAGTGTTATTTATTAACAGTAGCATGCCACAATGACTGGATCATTGTAAGTTCTAAGAAACTTGTTTTAAATTCCTTTCACATTATTGTTCCACTGCATAAGTAGTCTAGCTATCATTTGCTTGATAAACTCAGCATTAGTGCATTAATTGGTTCTTATTTAGTTGAGAGATCATAGATTAAGCCTGCTATAGAGTAGCATTAAGCTTTAGATAGAGTAACTTGTATTTCAGTATGGTTAAGGAGTGTTTGGTTTAGATGTAGAAACTGTGTTAAGAGGTTGTTTATAGTGAAATACTTGTCTGATATCTGTCACAATACAATCTAGCAACTCAGTTCAAGCAATAAAACTTGTTCTTATTTAAGTAAAAGTCAAAGTAGCTTCTAACTCAATTTGCCAGTTCACTGTTGAACTTGTAGATTGTAAATCTAATCATTTTAGCTTATAAATGGATACAGTAGCTTAATTTCACCTTATAATAGCTTATAATAACATAATAAGTCAGTAGAATAGATCCTAAGTTCAATAAAGTCAAACTAGTTTATTTTTTATAAAAGTCAAATTTCCTTTATGCTGTTTTTGAATAAAATCTAGAATTTTATTGTGTACTCATTAATGAGATTTAGCTTAAACCCTTTTGGGAAATTAATATTTAACTGCTCTAGAAAATTATAAAAATAATAGCTTACTCTTATTCAGCTTATTAACTGCTTATCTACTTGTTTCTTTAAGACGCCCTTTCTGAAATGATCCCCTGTGCAGCTGATAAGCACCACAACAGTGGGCTTCCCCACCACTTTGGTGGGTCCCACAGGCCACACCAGTGGACCCCACTGGTGGTTCTTGGTTCCTTACCACTCACCACCCAGCTAACTATCCATTTCAGTAAATCTTTTGAGCTTAAGCTCTGTGGACCCCACCCTTAGTTCAGCAACAATTCTGTCCCATTTTCTGAAATAAGCTAGTTTTTGATTTGCTTAATCTTTGGCTTAAACTGCTTTTCAGAAGTTTAGGATAGTTGTAATAGGTTAGTAATTAGTTAATATAGCATAACTTAGCTTCTGTGATTATTTGGTGGTCATTTGTAGCTTATAGCTTATTTTGGATTGCTTATTTATAAGCCAATCCATTGCAGCTTATTATTACTCCACAAAATCATATGTTTTTATATTTTTTATAAGCTTAGAATAATATTTTAACATTTTCCTGAATTTTTCATATTTTTCCTACACTGTTTAGTATTTTTCTTTATTTAAAATAGTTTTTAATCCTTTTTAAATAGCATTTAATACAAATAAATCAGAAAAAGCTTAAAAAAATATGTTTTCAATTTTCCTAGATTAAGATAAATATAAAAAGCCTAAAAAGTATTTTTTCATAATTTTCTTGGTTTAAATATTATTTTTTAGCATTTTAATTAGTTTTAAATAGTTTTAAATTAATAATAAATACATAAAAAGTCTAAAAAATATATTTTCAGTTTTAAAATAAGTTTTATCATATTTTAGACTTTTCTAAGTTATAATTTCATTTTTCTAGGTTAATTTTGTATTTTCTTGTATTTTAGTGCATTTTAAATACTTAATAAATAGTTTTTAATTAATAATAATTAAATAAATAGTTATAAAAATAATTTTCTTTTTCTAATAAATTTATTTTATTATTAGGATTGTAAAAATGTCATTTTCATATTTGTAGGCCTTTTATTTCTTGAAACTCACGTTTTATTTTGTACGTTTACGTAATTTTATTTAAACGTACGTTTTAGGTTTTAAACGTTCATCACTTTAAAAATAGTGATAGCGTTTATTTAATATATTTTATCTTTTATTTTCTTAATTTGCATTTAAGTCGCTGTAATTTGTAGATCTTTTCTTTAGGTAATTATCCATCAAAAACCTTACTGATCACTATCCTTAGTGATCATTCTATCATCTGAAGTTGTTTAAACACCAATTCATCCTCCGTGGGACTTAACGACCCAGGAATCCACTACATTGCTCTGATCTTCATTGTATTTGTGTTTTAAGCAGTTTTAAGTCTATTACGGTTGGCCATTCACAAGTGGCTAGCTTGTGTGATTTGACTTGACTGTTTAGCACCGATCAAATTTTGGCGCCGCTGCCGGGGAGGCTGTAAGCGTGTTTTAAGCATTTCCAGACCCGTACTTGCACATATACCACCTTTTTGTAAACAGTTTTTAAAAAATCAAAAAGTTCATTAACACTTTTCCTAAAGTGTTGATAACACCAAAAATATTTTCATTCTTTGTTTTTATGGCATGTTTTTCAAAAATCCAAAAATATTCATCTTTACCCTCCTACCCTTTTTGATTCTTTATCCCTTTACCCTCTATACATTTGATTCTAACTTCTTCTATTCTCATGGAATCTCTCGACTACGACGAAATCTGGAACGAAGTTGAAAAACTTCCTATTTTATCACAAATGTCAAGAATTCGTGTTGTTCGTGATGATCCATTGATTCTGCGTAGGGAAATGGAATGAGAAACCGGGGTGACAAAGGACCAGGTACTTTCCTCTGATAATGGAGGTGCTAAATACGTCCAACCTACGGTTATCCAAAGATCTAATCCCTCGATTGCTCCTAAGCCGTCTAAAATTGATCCTACACTTTCACGATTTACGGTTAAAAGCAAACATGCAGAATTTAGACCGGTGGCTAGCAAGAATGACTTGCCTAATCTTCACGTTTCTCAAGAACCAGAACCGGAGACCATAACGGAAGTAGTGGAAATTGCTAGCTCTCAGAGCACACCACTTGTCCCACCTCCGGATTTTTCAAAATGTTCTTCGAGTCTTAATAGTCATTCAGATCACCATGTTGGTTTTGTTGATTCTTTGAATGAACTGATTCCTTCTCATAACTCTCAAATAGAATCATTTATTCCTTGTGTCGGTTGTGGTGAGCCTCTTTATGGTTCACCATGTCGCTGGTGTACGTGTGTACAGTGTGGTAATGATATTCGGAACGGGAGTTGTTTGTTTTGTGGTTCGAGGAATTCATTTGATTATGATCCTAATCCGAACTCATTTAACGACCCCTCAAAATTTTCCAATTACCCACCACAGCCCGACTTATCTTCATATAATCAATAAAACTGCTGTGAATTTTGTGGAGGTCCTCACCAAGGATTTGAGTGTCAATCCGGAAATACGTTTGTCTATGAACAGTTTTCCGGTGATGCTCAGAACTTTGGTTATGACCAATATCCATATGATTCACCAATCCAGGCTCAACAGTTTTACTGTTGTGAGAACTGTGGAGGTCCCCATTTCAGCTCTGATTGTCAAACAGGGAATCCATTTCCTTGTAACAATTATGACTATCCATATCACGATCAACCTCCACAGTGCCAAATGACTCAAACTCCTCAGCAAACTCAACAAGACACTTATCTAGAGCTTCTAGAGTCAGTGAAAAGAACTGAGGAGTTGAGTAAGACAGCATTTCATAATGTTCCCAGTTTTTCTTGTGTATATTGTGGGGGTCCTCATGATGATTATCAATGTCAACCTTCCGGTTTTGACAAATCTCCACTCCCACAATGTCCCGTCATTCAAAATTCACATGAGAAATCCATGGAAGAATTGCTAGCTGAAGAGCAGGCTGCTAAGATAAATTCCCAAATTGCTTTTGAAAAGTCTATTAGGGAATCAATTGCACAAGAAAAAGCAGCCAGATCTAGCTCTCAATTTCGTTTTATTCATGATGACAGTGATGATGAGGATGCACTTGGTATCCTACAATTTTATAAAGATTCATCAAGTTCATCAATGGATATTCCAGCAGTTGAGATTCATTCTCAAACAACTGCTATCACACCCGAAGCTCCCACTCACTCTTTGAACATGGGGGACGAGCATCTTGACACTGTTCCTGAAAAGGAATCGGACGAATTCATAAAGTCTAGTGTTGAGGACCTTGTCCCAATCCCGAGAGAGTCACAGGGAACTTTTGACCATATGTGTGATATCCCTTACCCTCTTGAGTGTTCAAAAGATCATTTTGAGACTTTCTCCGATTTTAGCGATGATTGTAAATCTTATGGAGACATTGAGAATGTTGAGGCATCACTTTCACATTGTGATGTTGATCCTCTTTTTGAGGAGTTTACTGATGAACTCACTCACTTCATTCCACTTTCATCGGAAAGTGATGATGATCTCTTTGATTTCAAAGCTGATCTTGGAGAAACTGGAAATCTCCTATATAATGATCATCCACTCATTTCTTGTCCCATTTCCGACTCTTCCATTCCTTCTCTCACTCCGGATGAGGAAGATGATAACTTTTGGAAGGAGATCGATGCTTTTCTTAGTGATGAGTCAATTCCAACAGGGATTGACAATACTTACTTTGATTCGGAGGGAGACATCCTCTTTCTTGAAAATCTGTTGATTAAAGAACCGTTTCTAGCTCTCCCTCCCGGAAATTTTGTTGCCAATCACCATACAAGCTTCAAGTCTAAGCTGAAAAATCTAACAAATGGTGATTTGCTCCTCACTAATGAAGAATGGGATTGCATTGTGATGCACATCTTTATTCCATTTTTCACAAATGGTGTGGTTTCTCGTTCCCTTTTCTCCTTCGGGAATGAAGACACTATTTTTGATCCCGGCATTTTCATTTATCATTTGTGAGCCGGTTCTATGTATATCTCATCGGTGTGGAACTTTCACGTACTTCAATGTTTATACAAACATCTTAAATGAAAGTCCGATGGAGATTGTTTTTTCCATTTTGCTTCCCCATGAACCAATTAATTCGGGGTCGAGTCAAGCTAGCGACTCGGTAATAAAAAACAGTAGTTAAACATGGGTTTTCACCCATGTGTACCACCCTAGTGTGGGGGAGATGCCCCACATGTTGTATATAGATCTTAAAAATGAATGAAAATTGTAAATATTTAAAAAAGAGAATAATTGTTGTGTTTCTACACTTAGCTAGTAATGTTATCTTTTTACGTTCTAAGTTTCGGCATAACAGCCGGTACTTTGAATATTGAGGACAATATTCATTTCTAAGTGTGGGGGGGAAATTCTGGCGAATTTGATCATAAGTGTACCCTTTTAGTCCCCTTTTCCCCCAAAATGGCCAAATTTTAAATTTTTTTATTTAGTGGAAGTACTATGTACTAAACACAACAAATCGTAATCAGTCCACCATGTCTAACCCACATAAGGATTGGCTAATCCAGGAGCAAACGGCTCTTGGTAAAGATATCTCAAATCCGTTTATGGCTTGCAATTTGCCCAAAATTGTATGGTTCTCAACTCACCATATCCTAAAAAGTGAAGAGTTGGCTAGCCCGCAAGTTTATGGCTTGTGGTAAAGGCAGTTGGAAATCCATAATTGGTAATCGACTCACCAAAGATAATATTAATAATTTATCTAAGAGTTGGCTAGTCCAGAGCAAACGGCTTCTGGTAAAGACAAATCAAATCCGTTGAAAGCTTATGATTTGCTCAAAATCATTTGGTTATCATTGTACCAAGGTTCTTACTTGAACTAAAACAATTGGCTACTCCAGAAGTAATGGCTTTTGGTCAAGGGATAAAATCCATTAACTTTTCATAAATCATTGCTAGGGACTAGCAATATCTTAGTGTGGGGGATTGATGAGTGTGCAAATACTCATCATTTTTGTATTATCTAGACTGCAAAAACATCTGAAAACACTCAGAAATGCTTCAAAATGATAAAAATATCACAAACAAGTGTTTTATATGTTTTAAATGCTAAAACATCAAAATCTGATGAAAAACGTATCAAGTTTGCATAATTGGCAGTTTTAGTCCCCCAAGTTTAGAAAATTGTCAAAATTAGTCCCTGGTAATTCAAAAACTTGTAAAATGTCATTTAAGGTCCATGTGATTCAAAAGTTGTCAAAATAAACCCTTCAAAGTTTAAAAATCACAAAATGACAACTTTAGTCCCTCAAGTTTGGAAAATGTCAAATATAGTCCTTGGTTAATTTAAAAAAAGTGAAATTTATCAAAAATAAACCTTGTACTATTTATAAATGACAAAATTGGTCCTTATGATAAACCTTTGGAAAATTACAAGTTTGGTCCCTGGAGTTTGAAAAATTACATAAATGGTCCTTGGATTTAAAAAAAAAAATGGAAAATAGCATTTATGGTCCTTGTATTATTGGAAATTGGCATCATTGGTCCTTATTATAACTTTGGAAAATGGACAGGTTTAAACCCCTCACTTTGCACAAATTACAATAAAGGTCCTTGTGTTATTATTTCTACAAACCAAACCAGACCCTATACTAATCCAAATCCAGTCCAATCCACTACCCAGCTCAGGCCCAAAACTCAAACCCGGTCCAAAGTTTAAAAATAAGACCCCGCTCGTCCACTGTTCACCCTCCTTCTCCCCCATCGACACCTGCTACCACTCCTATACTTCCACCTGCCCACTACCCACTTTCCACCTCTCCGCCTACCTTTCACCTCAACCTTTCCACCTTGCAAACCAACCCCCCACCTCAATTAATGCTGCTACCTGCTTCAAGACTTTTTTCCCGCCAAAATGCCACTTGGATGGTTAAGATGATTTCAAGAGCAGAAGCAAGGTGGGATATAATCAGAGTGTCGACAAAGGTTGAAAATATCAATATAAAAGGGAAAAGGAGCAGAAAAGAGGACAAGTAGTGTAATTTAATTTTTACTAATGTCTTTTTTTTTGTTTTAAGCTTTCCAGTGTTTGTAAAAACTCTCAAGTATTTTATTTAAGTGTTTTCAGTGTATGTGAACATATTTTAGCTATCAATTTCAAGTTTATGTCTGATTTTCAAGTTTATGCAATTTCCTAGTTCAAATCATCTTAAAAGCTTCTAACAAGCTCTGCTACTGTTTGTTTGAGCTTTGTTAAACTAAACTATAGCTTATTCAAGGCTTATGTTTATTGCACTCTTCATTTTCTCAAGTATCCAAAACCAGTCAACTAAAGTCAAAAGAGGAGGTGCATTGGGTTAAGTGATTGATCTGAGACATACCTGGGATTAGATTGATTTCAATTGGCATTGGATAGTGTTATTTATTAACAGTAGCATGCCACAATGACTGGATCATTGTAAGTTCTAAGAAACTTGTTTTAAATTCCTTTCACATTATTGTTCCACTGCATAAGTAGTCTAGCTATCATTTGCTTGATAAACTCAGCATTAGTGCATTAATTGGTTCTTATTTAGTTGAGAGATCATAGATTAAGCCTGCTATAGAGTAGCATTAAGCTTTAGATAGAGTAACTTGTATTTCAGTATGGTTAAGGAGTGTTTGGTTTAGATGTAGAAACTGTGTTAAGAGGTTGTTTATAGTGAAATACTTGTCTGATATCTGTCACAATACAATCTAGCAACTCAGTTCAAGCAATAAAACTTGTTCTTATTTAAGTAAAAGTCAAAGTAGCTTCTAACTCAATTTGCCAGTTCACTGTTGAACTTGTAGATTGTAAATCTAATCATTTTAGCTTATAAATGGATACAGTAGCTTAATTTCACCTTATAATAGCTTATAATAACATAATAAGTCAGTAGAATAGATCCTAAGTTCAATAAAGTCAAACTAGTTTATTTTTTATAAAAGTCAAATTTCCTTTATGCTGTTTTTGAATAAAATCTAGAATTTTATTGTGTACTCATTAATGAGATTTAACTTAAACCCTTTTGGGAAATTAATATTTAACTGCTCTAGAAAATTATAAAAATAATAGCTTACTCTTATTCAGCTTATTAACTGCTTATCTACTTGTTTCTTTAAGACCCCCTTTCTGAAATGATCCCCTGTGCAGCTGATAAGCACCACAACAGTGGGCTTCCCCACCACTTTGGTGTGTCCCACAGGCCACACCAGTGGACCCCACTGGTGGTTCTTGGTTCCTTACCACTCACCACCCAGCTAACTATCCATTTCAGTAAATCTTTTGAGCTTAAGCTCTGTGGACCCCACCCTTAGTTCAGCAACAATTCTGTCCCATTTTCTGAAATAAGCTAGTTTTTGATTTGCTTAATCTTTGGCTTAAACTGCTTTTCAAAAGTTTAGGATAGTTGGAATAGGTTAGTAATTAGTTAATATAGCATAACTTAGCTTCTGTGATTATTTGGTGGTCATTTGTAGCTTATAGCTTATTTTGGATTGCTTATTTATAAGCCAATCCATTGCAGCTTATTATTCCTCCACATAATCATATGTTTTTATATTTTTTATAAGCTTATAATAATATTTTAACATTTTCCTGAATTTTTCATATTTTTCCTACACTGTTTAGTATTTTTCTTTATTTAAAATAGTTTTTAATCCTTTTTAAATAGCATTTAATACAAATAAATCAGAAAAAGCTTAAAAAAATATGTTTTCAATTTTCCTAGATTAAGATAAATATAAAAAGCCTAAAAAGTATTTTTCCATAATTTTCTTGGTTTAAATATTATTTTTTAGCATTTTAATTAGTTTTAAATAGTTTTAAATTAATAATAAATACATAAAAAGTCTAAAAAATATATTTTCAGTTTTAAAATAAGTTTTATCATATTTTAGATTTTTCTAAGTTATAATTTCATTTTTCTAGGTTAATTTTGTATTTTCTTGTATTTTAGTGCATTTTAAATACTTAATAAATAGTTTTTAATTAATAATAATTAAATAAATAGTTATAAAAATAATTTTCTTTTTCTAATAAATTTCTTTTATTATTAGGATTGTAAAAATGTCATTTTCATATTTGTAGGCCTTTTATTTCTTGAAACTCACGTTTTATTTTGTACGTTTACGTAATTTTATTTAAACGTACGTTTTAGGTTTTAAACGTTCATCACTTTAAAAATAGTGATAGCGTTTATTTAATATATTTTAACTTTTATTTTCTTAATTTGCATTTAAGTCGCTGTAATTTGTAGATCTTTTCTTTAGGTAATTATCCATCAAAAACCTTATTGATCACTATCCTTAGTGATCATTCTATCATCTGAAGTTGTTTAAACACCAATTCATCCTCCGTGGGACTTAACGACCCAGGAATCCACTACATTCCTCTGATCTTCATTGTATTTGTGTTTTAAGCAGTTTTAAGTCTATTACGGTTGGCCATTTACAAGTGGCTAGCTTGTGTGATTTGACTTGACTGTTTAGCACCGATCACAAGCTCATCAAATGATTTGTAAGTTATTGGATTTCACATACATATCATAACATTAACACTTTAAGCATATAGATGATTTTTAGAGAGAGAGAAAGTGGGATATTCTAGAAAGAGAAACTTGTGGAATATTAGATTACCAAAGAACATCCAACCCTCTACCTTGCAAGGTAGAGGGTATTTATAGGTTACAAATTAAACGACCTCCTGACGGCCTGTGGATCAGGTATACAATGGGTAAAAACCCGTCCTTCCTCCACGGTGTAGCACTAAACTATGCCACTCTACTAATTAACTACTAAATAACGTAAATAATGACAAGTCTACGTGCTAGCTTAGGCTAGATATCATTTGGGGTGACCGACACTTTAACTAATGGAATTTCCAATTCCTAACAATCTCCCCCTAAGGGAGGTCACCCCATAAATTACATTGTGAAAACTAGCTTTCTAATAAATCTTCATTTTTGAGCTCGTAGACTTCTCTTCAGCAAAGTAATCAAACTAAGTGCATCTGTGGAGAGTACAACATTGAACAACTGAAATGAATAATTCGTGGAGGATGAGTGTCTGATCCACTATGATAACCTTTGACCATTATAAGATATCATCAGCCACAGTAAAGCTCAGCATCATACAGTGAAGGGTTGCCAGCATATGATAAATTGACAACATGGACCGACATGCTCACATTCTGGATCATGAAATCTTCTTATCAGAGTAGCGAAAACATTCGTTGATACATGATATTGGCAACAGCGTAGCAGAAGCATGAAAAAAAAATCAGAGTCATTGGAGCACAGATCATGATTTCTTTCGAGATGAATGTGTGAGCATGCGGCTAAGGATTGACCGCATCATTCTGATCAGCTGCAAACGTCGGGCGTACCTGCATACAACAGTTAGCAATAAAGCGTACGAAAGTGTCTTTGACCACTTTCGTTGAATTGAGGTACACGGCCCACGGTTCCCCGTTGATCAGTACATGTACTGCCTGTGATCAGGTATAATTCCGAAGAATTTCCTTGACAGGGTTTCGCAGCTGCTCTAGCTGTTCTCAAACCGGAACATCTCAAAGAAGACAACACGGAGTGAGTGAACCAGCGAATTTAAGTCCACTGATTGATGAAAAGAGATTTGAAAAACAATCGCGTATTGCTCAATAGAAATTGTTTTGCAATACAACGAAGGTTTTAATTGAAAATCAATTATCAATCATAACAACACCTTTTGATTTGAAAAATTAGTACACGGTCGATGTGCTAAAGAAAAGAGTTTTTAAGCACAAAGACCTGTTTTTCAAAGGTATCCGTCAATCCATAACCTGAACCAGGATTGATTCAAGAGATTGAATCGCCCCATTGTTTCTGTTCAGTTGTCACATGGTTGATCTATATAATAGATCTCACATGCCACCTACCAGGAGCTTGTTTGATGTTGGCTCCAGAAGGCTTTCCAGCTTCATTGTGAATATGTTTGCATATCACTCAGATGTTCTGGCAATACCACAAGGATAATGCATAGGACTCAAGATATAATCTCTCTTTCCACATTGTGTGAAACAGAGATTCTTCATTGAAAGTGTCCTAATGAGATTTACTGATGATCTCGTGGCTCTAGACTCAATATGTGCATATTTGGTTCCTGTTCCGGAGACTAGGGAGAGGGTCTCCTTCTTCAATATCAACAATCTCTAAGAGAAAGTCGATAGATTATGTAGGTTCCCCGTGAGAATGAAACAAGCCCTTATAAGAGGAACTTGAGTGGTTTGGGAAGTTGTAGTGCAGAGCGTCACTGGGTCCATGACGTCTTGTCTTCAATACCGATGTTACCATCAGTAGCATATGAATTGTACCCGGTTTCTGCCCTATGGTTGAATAAATGGAGGGATATTTCTTTTCACCCTTTTCTCATTCAATTCTTTTTCATTCTTCAACCCCTTCAGTGCTTACCGAGACTTCATAGCTAGAACCTTGTTGGGTTTATTCCAGTACTAGCTCTGTCTCAGTCCGCACTCTTCCCATATCTCATTTTTCTCCTTTTATCATCATACCTAAGAACTCTACACTAACTAGTGGATAGTCCCTGGGTAGATCCCTCCGGTTCTGGCGGATCATGGGAACAAATACCTAACCTTATCATCCTTATATCACCATACATAAAGTAAAGTTGGTCAGTCTATTTGGTATTGTTCATCTGCCATTGGAACCAATTGAAAACCATTTGAAAATCAATCCAGATACTTGTGATATATTATCAAAGTATTTTGTACCTGAATTTTTTTTGATATTTTTAGAACAAGAGCTCCCCCTCAACATGTGCATCAAGTGATTGAAATCGTTTTGCACACGGAGGCAAGAGACAGAATTAATTTCTTTGATTACTATTTTCTAAAAGATATCAACATCACTTCCCTAATCAAATCAAGTAGATAAAGCATTTTCGGGAAGGATGAGGTTTTCACACTTTTGCTCCCCCTCAATATGTGCCTCAAGGTTTGAAAAGAGTTTTGCACATACTAGAGGGAACCTTTTTTGAAGTGCAGACATGATCACCAAACGATTAGAAGCCATTTAACACACAATCAAGGTACCTTAAAAAATGGGAAATTGTGTACCCTGAAGGCTTGAATTTGTTTAAAAATGCTCCCCCTTAATATATGCTTCGAGATTCGAAAATTGTTTAGCACATATTAGAGAGCAGTATGCACTTAAAATTGGTCATCTTTTAACATCTTTCATATTTATATCACATTTTCTCCCCCGATCAAAAATTTCAAATCCTTTGAGATTTTGGATCTCAAGTGATTTAAATATGTATGAGACAAAATATTTGTTGGAGAAAAATGTGTCCAATTTTATATGATCATGAGTGGACAACACTGAAGTTCCCCTTTTTTGATACAAGGGGAAACCACAGTACATAACCTAACACTATTACACGCATTACAGTTGTTCATAGTTTGTATACCACATTATACACAAATTTAATACATAACAGAAACTACTTCCCGAAGATGTCTTCATTCAGTTCTTTGAAGAAGTTTGTAATGACCATCACGAAGTCTACCACCAACAAAACTTTCAAGGCTGCGGAAAATCCTTTGAGTCTTGAGTCTTCGCCTGATTGCAGCAATGAAATCTTCACACCGCTTTAAGTCATCATCAGTCCAGAAAGTAGTCTTTACCCATGATTTCATATCAATTTTGATTTCTTTCACTCTAGAGTCTAGTTCTTCTTCAACCAATTTGAGAGTTCCGTCACTAAACTTGTAGAGCTCACATAGTCGCATAAGCATGCGAGTCCCATATCTGTCGGTGAAGATGACGGCTCTAGGGGTGTCAAGGACTTTGTATTCGCGATGAAATTCATGCCCTATTGCATTCCATTGTGGACTTGTAAGGTTGATCCTGGTTTGGTAGCTTTCCATGCCAAGCTGAAAGTCCTCAACTCATTTTCGAATGACTAAGCCCCGGATCTAAAGATTGACAGCAGCAGAGAGGGCCTTTTTCTCACGGACAGGCAAATGCTCAAGGTGTCCTTGGAGATTCAAGAGATAGAGATCTTCGAAATCATTTGGCAGAAGATGTTTGAAGTCGTTTTCTTCAATAGTATATACTTTCAAGTCTGCTCTTTTAAGGACTATCTTCTTCAAATAGTCATATCCATAGATTGGGAAGATCTCTACACTAACCACACTTAAGATTTGCAGCTTGGATCGAATATCATTGCGTCTTTTATCAGCACCATGTCTTTCGATGTAGAAGTTCTTCTTTTTGTACCACCAGTGAGAAATACCATATGATGCGGCAATGTCATACTTTCGTTCTTCGTCGGCCCAGAATTGATCAGGAACCATCTGTTCAAGCCCCTGATCAGAGTAGGTTGCAGCTTTCATCTTTGAAATTGATAGAGCTGGTCTTCTTTCAACAGAGCGAGCACAAAGATAGTCCAAGCATGATTGAAGAAGAATTCAGCCTGAATGGTCATCTGACCAGGTTCACCACCAAGAGGAAGAGATTTGTTAACATTGAAGCAACTAATTTGATCACTGACTTGGTCATTAAGCATCTTATGACATTCTTCCATCTGGTATTGAAGTTGATTGGCATCTGAGTGGAAGACCTTGACAATTTCATAAGCTTGTCCTTCAAGATCTCTTGGAGTTATGGAAGAGATATTCTTCCGTTCACAAAACCATCTAATGAAGCTTCCCATATCACCAGTGAAGTGCAGAAGAGAGTCTTCAGCTGGTACTTCATAATCATTGGTGATAGTTGATACCCAATTGTTGTCAGGAATAATCGAGTCAGACTCTGGGATGGAACATGTAGGTTCTGGAGTAGGAGGTCTCTCTTCAACAATACAGCTTTGAATTGTGTCCCTTGAAGGTGCTACTCTGGATGTGCTAGTGCGTTTTCCTGCCATGTATGCATCAAACCAATCTTCTTCTGATGGCTTAGGAATATGCTTGGTTGATGCATCATCTTCGTCAGACTCTGACTCTGCCATGACATGCGATTCTTCATTAACTATTTGATCATCAGGAATTGAAGTGATTGTGGATGTGAACCTTGAGTCAACTGTCGTCCAAGCAGCAGATTTCTTCTGGGTTCCCTTTTTCTCCGGTTGGACTTGATCGATTGGAAGGTTTTGGTGGTGATGATGGTGGTTGTGGTAGAGGTTTGTTGGTTGTCTTAGAAGATTCACCAGCTCCAGACGTTCCAGCACCCCCGTTGGAGGTGGAGGTGGAGGAGGATCATTATGATCTTTCCGCAATGTTTCCAACACTATGGCCCTCCTTTTTTTCTTAGCTTCCTTTTCCCTGATGTCAATCAAGTACTGTTCATAATCGTCGTACTTAATTGATTCTTCAAGTGCCTCATATAGCTTCTTGTGGACCTCATGCTTGTGCTCTTCAGCATCATACATCTTTTCTGAAAGAGCAGCTCTCATATCGGCAATAGGTAGGTCCTTGAATCGTCTAAGAAGTGGAGCTTCCATTGCCCATTCCACAACATCCTTAACTTCCCCTTCAATGGCGGCTGTAGCCCCTTCATCAAAGTTGAGGTGCTCCAATCTATAGACACGATCCACAAGGGAATCAACAGATTTCGGAAGTTGCCTTTCAAGAGCTTCTATCCTTTTTACTGCTTTGTCAAGCAGTTGATCTGAAGTAAGGATTTGAGGTGGTGACGCAGGTGGAGCATCCATATCAGCAACTGTAATGACTGGTTCAGGGGATAGTGAAGATGTAGGTGGTGTTAGTACGCTTGATTGAGCAGGTTTGGGAGGTGGAAGTGCAGTTGTGAGAGAAGGTGCTGACATGGGAGGAATAGATGATGTGTCTTGCTGAATGCTGACATTAAACATGGATTGTGCATCCTCCTTGTCATTATCTTGCTTGGAAGAATCAGGATCAATGGGTTTGTCATTTAAGAATTGATCACCGAAGGTGAATTCTGTATCAAGGTTCTTATATGACGATAGAGAACTGGTAGACATATTTGGTTCTTCCAAGGGCATAGTCTCACCAGATTTTGAATCAGGATTATCCTGTGAGTCTTTAAGCATGATTTCATCAACATTATGGTCATACTGGGTATCACGTGACACAAGATTATCTTCTTGAGATACAGATGTTTCCTTTTCCAATCCAGATGGCTCCTGATTTGTTGAGAATTCAGCACTTCTTTTCATCCGTTCGAATTGAGTGGTGGATCTTGATGGTGAAGAAGAGAATGTAAGGAGCGTGTGTGCAGCTTGTTCAACGCCAACTATCCCTTTTCCCTTGTCTTGTGTGATTGGGGTTGTTTGTTGAGGCAATTGATCAGGCTCTCTTAACACAATTCCTCCAACTGGGGCTTTCATATTCTGACTATCTAGGCTTTGCTGGATTCCAATTTTCAGAGTAGCATCATCTTCATCAATTACCTTTGTGTTATCCCTTGACCCCTCAGTATCTTTACCAATTTCCTTTTCCACCTTCTTCTTCTTTCCTTTCTGCTTTTTGGACGTGGTGTCTGACTGTTGTGACCTTTCGCGTCTCTTTTTAGGAAGAGAGGCATAAGACGCTTGTGAGACAGAAACGGGCTTGGGAGCATTGGGTTGTGAGGGAGTGGGTGTGACATTATCAGATGATCTGGCCGTAATTTTCTTGAACTGTTTGAAGTAGTCCTTCTTCTTGATATCATCCGTGAGTAGAATATCAGGAATTGGCAATCCAAAGATTTCTTTATCCATACCTCTAGGAACATATTTAAGGTTTCCTAAAACAAATTCATCTTCTGCTTTATGTAGAGTTGAACCAATCCTAGGGTTGAAGTTGTGAGTTTGTTGCAAGTACTGGATAACAAGCTTTGAAAATCTGATGCTGGGAATCACAAGCTTGTTCAGTTTCTTTCGGCCTTGAGCTTTATTCTGAAAGTTTGTTCTATCAGATATGAATGTGTTCATTGATAAAGAAAATTCTTCCCATATATGATCTGAGACATTCACATCAACCCTATTGACGATACCCCATAGGATTTGCAAGATGGGAATTCTCACTTTATCGAACCCTGATGTTTTGCCAGATAAGCACAAGTTGAGAATAGTTGTAATTGCTCTCCAGGGTTGATACATGTGACCAGTGATAATGTCGGAAGCCCTTAATATGCTAGTCTGATAACCCAAACCAATTAGAAAAACAATTAGGTCGTCAGCACCAGGTGGAGATTCAGAACGTAGGTTGGGGTTACATGGAGTGATTCCTAGGGCCTTGCTAAGAATGTATGAATCAATCACAAATTCCCTATCATCCAGTTTGCAAGAGTATTGAGCTGTGATTTGTCCCATTGAATGGTGTTCCAGAATTGTTGTATGTAAATGGTGGGAATTGTGCATTGCTTGGTAATGGCACCGAAGAAGTTTGTGTTTTTGAGGATATCTATAGACACTTTGAGTATAGGATTTTGTTGCAACTTTTGTAAGTCCACATAACAGTTACTTTTTCCAATTTCAGCTCATTGACTCCTAGGAATGATTTCTTCGTCTGAGAGAACTTTGGGTGATGCAGAAGAAGTAACATTCTTAGCTGAGATTGAACTTGCCATTGAAGATCTGAATATAAATACAACCAACAGTAATGATTGGGAACAAGTTAGATTATAAATGATTATTAAGACAGCATTGAGAACACCCTTATGACATAAACACTCAGACTTAGTAACTCAGACAGGGTTCCTATAAGCATATAGAGAATGATTGAGTGGCATTAGTGAGACTTTTAAAGATACAGATTCCATTTGATGCAGTTTTCACAAGACGACTTGTTTTGGAATTAAAAGGTTGAAACGTGCATTGCAAAGGAATAATGTCATGAATCAGGATACAAATGTAGAAATGATATAACAGATTTGTATGAAACAAGTTGTAACATTTGGTTGCCACGAGGGAATCCAAGTACAACTTGCTCAAACAGAAATGTTATAGCAAGTTACACAGAATAAGATGTCAATACAAGTTGCTTCAGGAGATCCTGAATCAAGATTGTAAGCATGAGATCATCCTAGCAAATCGCCTTTAAAGATTTTAATAACCCTAGACACCAAATGAAAAACGAACCAAATAAGTCTCTAGTCATAAATGGACAAGTCGCTAAACAAGACTAATTCGCTACATGAAAGCAAACTATGTCGCTAACTTGTAAAGACAAGTCGCCATCACCAGTGTCACAGCCAAGTCGCTACAATTTTAGTTCACTAAGTCGCTACATTTGCTAAGTCGCTAACTTGTAAAGACAAGTCGCCATAAACAGTAACACAGCCAAGTTACTACAAATCTGTTTACTAAGTCGCTACCATTACTAATTCGCTAACTTGTAAAGACAAGTCGCCATTAATAGTAATACAGCTAAGTCGCTACCAAAGTCGCTAATAATTAGTTCACTAAGTCGCCACAACTACTTAGTCGCTAACTTGAGCAGACTTAAGAACAATAACTCGCCACGATGAACTAGTAAACTAACTCGCTACCAAGAACATTACTAAGTCGCCAACAAGAACACTTTTTATGCAACAGATAATCATCCCAAACCAACACTTATACAACACCATTACATGGACATAGTTAACAAGCAATCAAGAACGGTTACAGCAAAACCTTTAACACACTTGCAATCGACAACCCAAAACAACAACAAACAAAACATCAAACTCGACATATTTAGTAACACCCAATTAACGCAATACAGCCACCCATTAACGCATTCCAATACCACCTAAACGATCATTATACACAAGAAAAATGATTCCATCAAAGTAAATTCATTATCAAACCTATGTGGGAATCAAGTTTCACGGATCAAATGCTCGATGAGATCTGGGTAAAGAGATGTATTAGACAAGCATCACAGACATATAATAGAGAACAGAAAGTGAGAGATTCAAATCATACCACTTCAAGTTGCTAGGTTGAGTACTTAGCGATGAAGAAAGAAAGAAAGGAAAAAACTTTTAAGTGTTTGAAAGAGAGAAGAAAAGAAAAAAAAAACGTAAGTCGCTAGGGGTGAAGAGGAGAAATTCTCAAGAATTCCTATTTGTCACAATCGGTCCCTGTGGTTAAGTGACTTGTGTAGCAACTCGCTATCAAGGGTTTTAAATAAGTCACTAGTGTTTTTCAAAGCAAGTTGCCAACAAAGTCATGAAAGGTAGCAATCTTATCATATTCTGCATAGTATACATTTATAATCCATGGCCATAACAGACTTATCAGATAGCATACTATCCCAGATAAGCACACAATCACAATGAGCACCATGAGTCATATAAACATTCAATACATGGGTACACAAAGATAATCACAAAGGTAAGACAAGACAACAACCTACAACTGAGCACACACCATAACCAACACTGAAGCAGATATAAGCAAGATAACTTAAAAAAATATCCCCCTCAATCAATGTCAACTAAGACCATTGATTGACTTTAACCAACCCGTTTAAAAATAAGAATATATCAGTTGTTCGAACTTCATCTATGATCCCGTATCATTATTGAATGACATTTCTAGGATCGTAGATGTTATCGATAACAGCGAATATATCTTTTATTAGATGGATGTAAATGACAAAAATTATGAATTTAAAAGAATAAAATATATATATAATTAAAATTTAATTAATTAATTTTTTTTAAACTAATTTGTACTAAGATATAAAAGAGCGAGTCCTAATTCAAGGTGAATAGGAGTCAAAGTAATAGGTACATCAATTCTGGCATGCTATAGCTCCTGACTGAGCCATATTCATTTCTAATGGAAACCAAGTCATGAGGTTCCTGATTGAATTGAGCATTGTACCTGAAAAAGACAGAGAGCACATTGTACTGGAAGCACATGTAGAATTGCAAATGGATGGGTTAGTGACATGATTAATCACACAAGTTGATGCAACACAGTATAATACAGACGTATCATTATTAGGGATCCCATTAGGTTCACTATTCTTGAAGAGTTTTCCTGTGGGCATCCACTTGAGGCAAGATCTAGGTATGTAAGTCCGTTTGAGTCCTGTAAACTTAAATAATCTGCCAGTGGGAATCCATTTGAAGCAGCTGCTAGTGGATTTGTATGTGTGCACAGCCTTGTTTTGACTATTGGTCCTTTTGTGATTATAATATTTCTTAGAGGTTTGATCAATCAAATGATGTTTCGTATGAGAACTAGTTGCACTTCTAGTATTTCTGATCTTAGAGCATTGAACATTAACCTAAGGTTTGAGATTCGTCATATCGAACGAGGCAATGAAGTGACTGGTTTTGTCAAAACAACATTATTATCAACTTGGGTGGCAAGCCTAGATTTCGGTGGTTTAACTCTTTCAGTTCTAAAGGCATTAGGCTGCTTAACTACTGTACGTTTAGAGTGGTTCTGAACAGTTGACTTTCCCAAGGTTGAAGGTTTTGCAAACTTAGTGTTCTTCCTATTTCCAATAGATTTCCTAAGCTCATTTTTTAGGGCAACAATATTGAAGCTCTTGTCCTGAATTTGGGCTTTGAGGTCATCAATGTCTTTCAACAAGAGGTTAGATTGATTGATCAACTTAGAATTGGTCTCCTCAAAGTTCTTTCTTAATGACTCATTTTCTCTTAATAGGTTGGACACACATAGAGCTAGTTCAGCATTTCTAGATTCAAGTGTATCACTCATCTCATGACACTCATATTTCTGCACATCTGAGAGTAGTAATTTCAGATCGCATATGGTCGAATCTTTGTCATGAATCTGGGTTTTTAATTGATTAATTTCAAAAAATTCTCGAAATTATGGAAGTTCCTGATTAATACAAGTTTTTTCTGCATGAAAATTTTCATCCTTTTGTTGTATTTCAATTTCCAATGAAATACAATGTTTTTCAAGAATTGAGTATTTGTTTGAAAGTTCATCATATACCCTTTTTTCAATCATGTCATTAGTTTTAATAGTTTTAGATTCAGGCTCAACCAAGATCGATTTCATGGTGTTATGTTCAGAGTTAGAGTCAGGTACCTTTACATATGAATTACTGTGATCCGTTAAGTGTACCTTATTACTTGAAACCTTTTCTGACTCTGAGTCTTTGAGATCAGTACTGTTGTCTTCATCCTCTTTCATTGCAACTGAACTTCTGCATTCGGTATCATTCACTGGTTCAACTGATATATTGTGTGGCCTGTCACAATCTTTCCATAGTATCTCTTGACACTCATTCATTTCATTCAGCTTATCATTCTCTTTAACAGATTCCTCGATGTATATTTCCATATTACTCATAAGTTGAATAAATGTGTTTCTGAACTCATGAATTTCCATTCCAGTGTACTTCTTTAATGAGATTCCAGTCATGTCATCATCAAAATCTGAGGAATATTCCCCCCGGATAAGTGGCTGAAATTGATTGAAGATTGTTTGAAGAGCTGCTTTAGATTCATCAGTTGAGAACTTTTCTTTGGTAGTTTGAATCCTTAGTTGTTCTAAGTTTAGTAACACAGTTCTTGTCAATATGGGAAAATCCTGACGAAGGATAGCACTGCTTGTTCGATCCATAGTTGTAGATAAAAGAAGTTTAAGATGCTGATGGAGATGTTGAAAGGGCTCACTGGTGCATTCCATTTTCTTTGCATCATTTGTCAACATTAAGAGTGACTCATCTGAGTTGTTTTGATTAAACATTGCTGAATCATTAAATGTAGAGCATTCAGGGAAGCATCCTGTTTCATTATTCTGTGTGGTATCATAGAGAGCAAGTACTTTGGTGATTAAAGGATCAGTGATGTAAGACATTGTGTTTAAGTATCTTGCTTCACTACACCAAGGTATTAAAAATCCAAGTCGATAAATACCAAGTACCTAAGAGTTTAATAGCAAGTCGCTAACACCCAAGTCGCTAGGGATTTTGAACCAAGTCGCTGACTACTAAGTCGCTATAATCCCAAGTAGCTAAAACAACAGTCAAGTCGCTAAATAGCAACTCGCTAATCTTCTAGTCGCTAGCAAAATTTTGACAGCAATTCGCTAAGATCCAAGTCGCTAATATGATAAGTCGCTAAATAGCAACTCGCTATGCACCAAATCGCTAACAACAAGTCGCTAACGAACAAAAGTACAAGTCGCTAACTTCCACCAAGTCGCTACCCGTAGTGGAGAATCCACTAAGTGTACTGTTTGTCGGCTTGTCTCACTAGACAAGTCGCTAAGCCTAAACCGCTAGCAACTCAAACTGCAACTCGCTACCAAATTGTAAAGCAAGTCGCTAACAAGAAAAACACACCGTGGGTCAAGTCGCTAGCTAGAAAAACTCACAAACATCACTTTTCAATCCAAAAACAACCCAACCATGATGATTCAAGCTTACCAAATCAAAACCTAAACACTTGTGATGATTCTAAACACAAAAGTACTAACAAAATCCAAGCTTTAACACAAAAAATCAACCAAATGATGCAAAAAACCACTAAACTTTTTCAAACTCAAAAAACACCTAAAAACCACTAGAAATCCAAAGATATGTAAGAGATGATCTAACCATGGCTCTTGATACCAATTGTAAGATATTGGATTTCACATACATATCATAACATTAACACTTTAAGCATATAGATGATTTTTAGAGAGAGAGAAAGTGGGATATTCTAGAAAGAGAAACTTGTGGAATATTAGATTACCAAAGAACATCCAACCCTCTACCTTGCAAGGTAGAGGGTATTTATAGGTTACAAATTAAACGACCTCCTGACGGCCTGTGGATCAGGTATACAATGGGTAAAGACCCGTCCTTCCTCCACGGTGTTGCACTAAGCTAATAACTAACTAATTAACTACTAGATAACGTAAATAACGACATTTCTACGAGCTAACATATGCTAGACTATAATTGGGGTGACCGAAACTTCCTCATGGAATTTCCAATTCCTAACAAAGAACCAACCAAACATAATTCGTCATTCAAGCAGTACATAAATCCATACCCCAAACATACTTTAACATCAGAAAAAACTTTCCTAATGAGCTATTCTCCTGAATTTAATCTCCTATAGTTTTTCAACTTGTTGAAGAGCTTTTGAATGTTTCACAAGAATACTTGATGTGATCAAATAAGTACTATCTTTAAGCATTATTTATCCCATATATATTACTCATATTCTATCGTTTTATATAAGAATCATTACTTAAACAGTTACTTTTGTGATTCTTAGTGGTTATGGAGCAATTATGGAAAAGGAGCATATTTCGACAACATTTGGATAAAAAATAAAGAAGTTAAAGAAATGCATGATGAGCTGACATTGTATACGACGTATTAGGACTATGCCATACGACGTATCATCATACTTAGACAAAAAAGGACCTTGCCAGACTTTGAAGAATATGGCATATTCCCATTTGAACATACGTCGTATATTGAACTTGGTCTACAGATGAGAGAAGAAAGTCAAAGAGAAGAATACGACGTATCCAATATTGGTGATACGCCGTATATATGAAGATTCACTTAAGATGGATCTGTATTGAAAATCAGAGGGATACAACGTATAAGGTTTATGCCATACGATGTATTCAAAGGCGGTCAAAAAGGATTATTCTGGAATATTATAAGAGTGAAGCCCACGCCAAGTCACCCAATACGTCGTATTGGGTAAATGGATACGCCGTATCGGGTGCCAGATAGAAAAGTATAAATAGAGTGCTCACACTTTCCGTTTCAAGACACTACCACCACATACCACAAAGTTACCAGGCGTTTTTAGGAAGCAAGGAAATTCAGGAAACACCACGGATCGCCAGGAGGGCATCTCGAGTATCCCTTACCTTTATTAATCATTGTTGTATCATTTCAATTTCAGTATGATTTCTATTCGTGTAGCTTTGATTTAATCATTGTGTATTGTTACTGATATTATGGGCTAACACCCTTAGGTGTTTGCCATGTTTATGACTATTTACTTATTTTGATTCATTTGCTAATTTAATTGCATTTTCGTTAGATATCTCTTATGTTTATCGTCCTCATTTACGTTCATTTACTTGCTTGAAGTATTGTGGCTATTGTGTAGATTTCATATTATAGATGCACTTCTGTGATGTATGATCCATATCATAGTGGTTGGGTTGCGTGATAACATAGCTTCATGTGGGGTTACCATATCCATAGGTTAGTCATTGCATGATTAAGGAAAGTAAGTTAGTGTGAGAAACCTTATAGATGACCATTCCCAAGGGTTTTGGTAGTTGCACTTTTATTTGATTTCCAAGATATATTATAATTGATAGTTGAACCACTTTATGCGTGCTTGATGATTTTTAACGCTGTGACCATCCGGTTAAGGGCAGATATGAATAGGGCTAGGTAACTGTAACCATCTGGCCTAGTCTACCATTGATAGGGAGTATACTCACAAGGCCGAATCCATGCTCCTCGAGTCTCAGTTTACATTCCCCGACTCACCAACGGTAGTAGCATTTTAATCATTGCACTTGTAGATGAATCAATATGAATTGACACGATGAACATAGCTAGCACGTTCTTCTATCATAAGACCTCGACCTTACCTTCTATTTCACTATTACATTTTATATCTTAGTTTATTGTTAGTTTATTAGAATTACCAAACTTGTGTCAATCTCTCAGATTGAAACACCCCCCCCCACGTTATTAGACTAGATAATTAGAATACCTTTAGTTTAGCTTTAGTTCACTCACTCCTCGCTAACAACCCGTGCTTACTATTCACTAGCAACATTGATTGGGTACACTGCCCGTAAGTGTTAGTCTATTGGGTAGTCAGAAATTATAAATATTAAAACATGATAGAAATATTACACCTAGATCAAACACAACAATACTCATAAACCTTATTTTAATAGTGTCAATTATAATTTTGCACATATCTTCATCTTTTCTTTTCTCTCCCCTGAATTGTCTTGCATTTCTTTCTTGCCATATAAAATACACCGCAGCTCCCAAAGTAATCTTCCTAACTATACTTCAAACATCATTATTATTCCTTATCTTACCCATTACATGCACAACATTATTCCAGCTATCAAGTAATTGCTTAACATTGATCATCTTTTGCATTTCCTTCTAAACTTTCTTTAAATACCCACATTCAAAAAATAAGTGCCTATGAGAATAATTTGTAACTTGACACAAAGAACACTTCATATCAGCATGTGGATTCCACTTTAGTAATCTATCTTGAGTACTTAGTCTTCCATTAATGGCAACCCAAAGTATAAATGCATGTTTGGGGGATGCATTGTGAAAACCATGTTACTTTTGGTTCATCCTCACATAAATTTTCTAATACATTCTTCACACAGAACTTAACCATTTTTCCCTTAGTGTTCATCCACTAATCATATTCAGAAGAGTTGATTCTCAGGACTGGTATATTGACAACATATAGACTCCTATAAGTGATATGATTAATTAACAAACCAATGTTTGCCCAATTATCATTCTACATTGAAGTTGCAGTTCCATTTCCAGTGTTACATACAACATGATGCCTTACTTGGTCTCTTATACTCAAAAATATTCTTCCAGCCTCAACTATCATTTTGATTGCTCTGCACATTCCATATAATTTCTCCATTTAACTTCACAACATGATTCCACTCCACCCATAAGGTATCCTTTTTACAAGCAAAGTTCCATAAGTGTTTCACTAACATAGCTATATTCCACACTTCCAGATCTTTAATCCCTAGCCCACCAAAAGCTTTTGGTTTACAAACTTCATACCATGCAATCTTAGCTTTTCCTTTAGTTAAGTCACCCTGACATAACAAAAACCCTTTTACATGTCTATTGATATCTTTTATAACAGTTTTAGGTAGTAGAAATATTGTTGACCAATAAAATTGTATAAAGGAGAGGATAGCAGAGATCAATTGCAACCTCCAAGATATTTACTTATTCTTCCAATATTTAATCATTTTCCCAATTTTATCCACTAATATTTTATATTATTTCACATTCAAGCTTTTAGTAATTAATGGACTCTGATATACCTTAAAGGTAATGTACCCACACTGAATGGCATGACTTTTAATATTTCTTCTTTTTCAGTATCCCCAAGGCTTCTAAAGAAGACTGTACTTTTACTTGGATTAGGAATTAGCCCTAAAGTACCACTGAATTCATCAAGAGCAGACTTTATTATCTCAACAGAACTCTTATCTCCATGACACACAACAATTAGGTCATCTGCAAAACAAAGATGGGTAAGCTTGGAAGTTTTACATCCCTTATGATACCTAAACCCATAATGCTGCTTAATTTACTTTCCATCATCAATGTAAGCACTTCCATCACCAAAGTAAAAAAGATATAGAGATATGAGATTTCCCTGTCTCATACCTCTTTTGGGAGCAAGAGGTATGAGACAAGGAGATCTCATATCTAAATATCTTTTTTACTTTGGTGATGAAAGTGCTTACATTGATGATGGAAAGGAAAATTAAGCAACATTCATTGATATTTATTGTAAAAGAAGCTGCTAATGCACAAGTCATGATCCAACTGCACATACTCTGATGAAATCTAAACTTCTTTGAAGCATCTTCCAAGAACTTTGAGCTTACTGTATTAACCATTTTCTTGTCAGATTTTTTTTTACAAAAATGAATTTTATTCGTCAACCAACTATGTGACGCAACTCACATACCAATTAAACGGGCTCACACGGTACCAACACTAGTTCAACTAATGGGCTAAATCAACCCGGTTTATCCTTTTAGGCCTTCGGGTGATAAACCAAGAAAGCCCACTAGTTTCTCTTGTTTTCTTTGGGCCTCGAACCACGATTTAACCCAAGGAAGCCCAATGTTTTGGTCCTTGTGGCTGCGGCATGCAAATCTAACAAACACTTATACATTTTGAATGGAATTGTAACATGACAATTTTTTTTCTCTTTTGTGTTAAACCATGCTTTGACCCTCTTGACTAGGTTACCTCTTGTGTAATGTGTCTCCCATAAAGCTGATATGACTACTCCTCTTTCTCCATTAGTTTGTGCCGATCGTGAACCCATGCTAAGCACACCATACTTCTTGTATATTTTGCTTAACTCCTATGCAATTAGCTAGCCTTATTTTAATATCAAAGAACATGTGATGTTAACCATAAACGATGACAAGTTAGTCTTATTCTTTACACACTTACAACTCAAAACACAAAACACATTCACTTTGTTACTGTAACACCCCCAATTTCGTGATACGCAATAGAATTCAAATTGGGTGTTACTTCATTGCACAACAATTATAACAATATAAAACGAACTCTAATGGATTCGTTTTAAAACATTTATCATACGAATTATATAAATATCAGAGTTTACAAAAATGAGGTCCCAGTAGTTTCACGGTTTACAAGTTACATTAAATGAGTTTTCGAATGATAATAAAATTTATAGCCTTTTTGAGTATCTGTGCTCCTCCGTGCCAGCCTCTTTCATTATGGACCTGAGATACATGCTTAAAACAATCAACACGAAGGTTGGTAAATTCATAGATTTTATAGTTAAGTAGTTGAACACAATTATTCGTAGTGTGAGCTATAGACTCATACTCATAGTTGAACACAAAACAGTTATTATTGCACTAAGCTCATGACTACAAATGTGTTAACACCAGATGGACTTCATGCGCACGTGACTACAAATGTGTTAATCACAAAAGGAATTCATGACATATTAGGCAAGAATCAGTTATTATTGCACTAAGCTCATGACAACCAAAACGTTAACAATATATCAATAGAAATTGATATAATAGTAATAGTGGACCTAGTAGGTAATTTGTCTTTATACATAGAGTTCTCAAATAGAGTGCTTTTGTTTGCCAGGTCTTGGTCAAACAAACGGGATTCATCAATCCCGATAGATCTACCCACATTATTCGCGTTCACTCGCTCGTGATTAATGGTTCATGATATAGGGACTTCGAACATGGCAATCGGTTACTTAGTGCAAATAAAACATTTAAATATGGCATACAGTTTCAAAGCAATGTGTTCAGTTTAAAAATAACATGTATCCCCCCAAGGGTTTGTAAAACAATCAAGTAATAGAAAGTGAGGCTATGAACTCACGGTAATCCTTAAAAGTTTAAAGTACTTATGAAAGTAAATGAAAATAGTTGAGCACGTATCTCCCCTAAAAGTAATTCAAAACATATGAAAGTAAATGAAAATAGTTGAGCACGTATCTCACCGTGAGTTAATAACATTTAGTGCTTAACGAATTCGATGGATAAGCCAGGAAACCTCTACGCGCAACCTAAAATAGAATGTTGCGACTTAGGTTTGGAATAATATCTAGGAAAACATAAATGTGCCTATATACATCATTATATTGATCACGATTTTGTATTTAGTGATTTAGTGTATGTTTGTTGAAATGGTTTATGAAACAATTATAGTTTATCTTGCACTACCGTTCAAGCCATCATAATTCAGAGGTCATGCAATAAACGTTCGAGGAGCCAGGATACTTTAATTCGTAAATCCAGCAAACTCGTCGACGGTTTACTCTAATGAACCCCTCACATGAAGTTCAATAGTGTTGTAGCACTTGATATTGAAAATATATGTTTTGATCGGTTTTCAAAAGTTACCATTTCGATGGTTGAATAAACTTAGGAAAGTTCATTTTGAATGAAGATTGTTATTTCCATTAAGTTTATTATGTTTAGCAAGTATATGACAATGTTTGTAAAGTCTCATAGTTTGTTGATGGAATAGATCCAAATTGTTTTGTTTTGTTAAGACTGAAACTTTAGTTAATGGTTTGGCCTTAGAAAGCTTTGAGGTCTTTAGCCATGGCCTTGCTGTGGCTTTGGTCTTGATTACTATGTCTTTGAGATCTTAACCTAGGCTTTATCCGCGTTTGTGATCTCATTTCTAGGCCATTAGGCCATTTGGTTTTTCTTAGTCGTGACAAAATACATGGTCGTTTAGGCATATAAATGGGCTGTTAAGATTTTGAAGAAAAATATCATTCATTAACACTGATGAAACGGACCAGAAGGGCCTCGTTTAAAAGGGTCAGCTTCTTAATAGCTTTGTTTTGGCAATTTTGGCGTTTTGGTTTTGCTATTTTTTTTTTGGCCGTATCTTTTCACTCGTGCACTCATTTTGGGTGATTCAAATTGCTATGTTTTCCTTGTAAAATCCTTTTAAACAGTAGGTAAGTGTATAATATCATGGTTATATTCTTTTGGTCTTATTTCATAACATATGTCACTAGTTTCTTGTTTACCTATTTTAAGTTAACATATAGTTCTCATAACTTGTTTTAAAGATTTTTGTACATCATGATCATAATATAAAGACCATATATAGCATAAATGAAGTATGGGAAACATGCTAATGATGTTAATCAAGAGAGTGTGTTAGGGTTTCTTACAACTTTTGGCTTTCTAAAGAAAGGATGTTAAGAACAAGGATTAGGGCTTTGATTGAACTAGGATCTCTAGCTTCCAACTTCTTCAAGTTCTTGACACCAACTTGTGACTACTTGAGAAGGAAATTTAAGTCTTTACTAGAACACTTCTTGTGGATGGAAGATCACCAAAGGATGTTAGTAACAAGGACTTTGGATCAATCAAAGCTTAACAAGAGCTTTGGAATTAATATGGAACATGAACTCTTGAATGATACTTGAAAGGAACTAGCAAAATGAAGGTGTGTTTGGTGATTGTGATGTTATGAACGACCAAGAGAGGAGGAGGGGGTATTTATAGGGCCTTGAGGAGGTTAGTTACACTAAGGTATGGTCTAGAATGAACCACATGATGCATACTTACTTGATTTTTAGCCTTAAGACTTTCTATGGCTCCTAATGTAACACATGATGCTCTAAATATTCCATGGCTCTCACCAAGCCACCAAGGCCATGGAGATACACCATATACACGTTCAATATATGGGGGAGGGACTATGTGGATGAATCTTGGCCTTATATAAGTTATAGAATGAGTTTTAGTCCCGTTAATCGCCAACTGTAAGTCGTAAAGTCATGAAACTTAAAACCGGGTATCCTAAAAATATAAAACTTGTGGAAATGATTAAACTTATCAATATAATAATTATTAACTTATAAAAATGAAAGATAAGTTTAATGGGTTGCGAAATTGCTGTTAACGCTGGAAACGTAGGTTTAAAATGCGTAAAACGTAAAATGTACGAAGTCTACGTAGAAATGAGAAAAGTAAAATGTAACTTTTCTAATATGATTATAATAAACCTAAAAGGTTTATAATGTCTAGATTGGGCTCAGTCTGGTGTTGGTTGGTGTTATGTGTTCTTTAAACCTAAAACCGTAAGCTTAAAACGCGTAAATCACGTAAAACGTAAAATCAGAAAATGTAAAATTTTAAAACTCTTGAGATCGTTCTAAGATGTGAAAAACACATATTTCTATTGTTTGCAATTTTGTGTGGACATATCGGGATGCCTAAATGTCATTTAAACCTAAAAGTAAATCTTAGACACGGTTTTGTGAAATTGGTTCTGGGTGGATTTAACGTACGTCGTCAGGACGACTCGTCGAGTATCAATTAACTTGTCATGATAGTAAAAACAAAAAAAATTTATGAGATGAATAGTAAAAGTGAATAGAAAAAATTCGTGAATGGATAGAAATCCTGAAAATGCGAATTGTTACAGTCTTACCACCTTAACGAAAACTTCGTCTCGGAATTTAGTGGTGAGAAGTCTAAGAAAATTTTTGGGTAGTTTCGGGATAAAGGATGTATTGTATAGTATCTGAGTCAACTAGAGTTTGAATGAAACGTGATACTGTCAAATTTTATATACTAACTTATCTTGTTCTAGTATTTCTTTATCATCCATGAAAACTTATAATGGGTTCAGATAATGATGCGGTATGTTGATAATTAGAAGAATGTAGTGTTCTTTTTACCATTATTGTTAGGTATAGATGTCAAGTTTACTTTAAAAAAATCTTAAAAGGGTTTTAAAGATTATGGTGAAATAATACCTTTGGAACCTAAACAGGCTAGTACTTCTAAGGGATAAAGAGAATAATTGATAACTATTCCAAGATAGTAGTTCGGATTATTTCATGTATGAAAATTTCAAGAATAAAATTTGGTAGTATAGATAAGATGTTAAGATCTTGCTGAGTGGTATGATACTATCGTGACTATAGATCTTTTTAATGAATTTTGGTGGTTTATCAAGTTCAAGTAGGAAATTAATCTGATCATAACCCTAGTACAACTATTCTCAGTATTTGAAAAAGTTAAGTTGAACATAGTTAGTCATACTATGTTCTGTCCCTAGGTTAAATATAGGTGACTAGACTATATTTAGCCGAGGTTCGATAAACTTTTCAAATACCTAAATTAGGTATACTTGTGATATGCTCGTTGTTATGACAAGGATGGCATTTATATATGTATCATATTTACAAAGGTAATATAAGCTTGTACCTACATAATAATCAATTATAATTACGTAGTATGAGTGTGTAGCATGAGCGGATAAAGTAGATATGTGTGGAAAGGAAGTTTTTAAGTAATTCTAAGATAGTCCACACTGGACCAGACTCACGAACCTTTAACAATGAAGGTTTCAGATGAGCACTTTGATGAATTTAGAAAAAGTTGTTGAACTTCAGCTTTTTGTAGACGATGAATTAGTTTGTTCTTTAGCGATCCCTTATCTTGTTTTTCCATTAGGGAAATCGATAGATTGTGACGAGATTTATGTAAAAAAAAATTATATAAGGTCGTGAAAATTTTAGAGATAATTGTAATCATTTACAATGTCTGGGTAATATGAGAGACGCTTGTGCAACTCACAATGTCTGGGAAGTAAATTAGACCATTTTGTAACTCAGAATGTCTTGAGAAATAAATTAGATCATTGTGTAACTTACAATGTCTGAGGAATAAATGAGTTCACTGTTTCATTACAGTGTCTGGGGATGTAATTGAGACTATTGTAGGACTTACAGTGTCTGAGGATGTAATAGAGACCACTGTAGGACTTATAGTGTTTGAGAATGTAATAGAGACCACTGTATGACTTACAGTGTCTGAGGATGTAATAGAGACCACTGTTTCATTTACAGTGTCTTGAAAAATAAATGAGACCATTGTATAAATTACAATGTCTGGGAAGTAGGAAAGACCATTGTAATCAGTCACAATGTCTTGGAGGAAGTTTCATAATCCTAAAATGTACGAGTAGATACATGATTTGGAAAAATATGATTGTGTCGTAATGCCTTAGAATAGGCATATGGAGATATGTTTAGTACATCGTTTATGATTGAAAGTATATCGAGTGTATATATATATCAATATACTAATATGTTTCTATAGCTTAAAATGCCTAAAAGTCACATAATCGTCTGGAGGATGGAAGACACGGAGAGAGAAAAGCAATAAAAATGTTTTTGTGTAGAAATGGTTATAGTTTAGGTCTCGCTTAGACCCGTTTCTCTATAACTATAGCTCTGATACCAATCTGTAACACCCCCAATTTTCGTGATACGCAGCGGAATTCAAATTGGGTGTTACTTCATGGCACAACAGTTATAACAATAGAAAACGAACTCTAATGGATTCGTTTTAAAACATTTATCATTCGAATTATATAAATATCAGAGTTTACAAAAATGAGGTCCCAGTAGTTTCACGGTTTACAAATTACATTAAATGAGTTTTCGAATGATAATAAAATTTATAGCCTTTTTGAGTATCCGTGCTCCTCCGTACCAGCCTCGTTCATTATGGACTTGAGCTACATGCTTAAAACAGTCAACATAAAGGTGGGTGAATTCATAGAGTTTATAGTTAAGTAGTTGAACACAATTATTCATAGTATGAGTTATAGACTCACACACATAGTTGAACACAAAACAATTATTATTGCACTAAGCTCATGACTACAAATGTGTTAACACCAGATGGACTTCATGCGCACATGACTACAAACGTGTTAATCTCAAAAGGACTTCCTGACATCTTAGGCAAGAAGTTGTTATTATTGCACTATGCTCATGACAACCAAAATGTTAACAGTGTATGAATAGAAATTGATATAATAGTAATAGTGGCCTTAGTAGGTAATTTGTCGTTATACCCAGAGTTCTCAAATAGAGTGCGTTTGTTTGCCAGGTCTTGGTCAAACAAACGGGATTCATCAATCCCGATACATCTACCCACATTATTCGCGTTCACTCGCTCGTGATTAATGGTTCATGATATAGGGACTTCGAACATTGTAATCGGTTACTTAGTGCTAATCAAACATGTAGATATGGCCTATAGTTTTAAAGCAATGTGTTCAGTTTAAAAATAGCATGTATCCCCCCAATGGTTTGTAAAACAATTAAGTGATAGAAAATGGGGCTATGAACTCACGGTAATCCTTAAAAGTTTAAAGCAATTATGAAAGTAAATGAAAATAGTTGAGCATGTATCTACCTTAAAAGTAATTCAAAACGTATAAAAGTAGGGGCTATGAAACTCACCGTGAGTTTATAACGTTTAATGCTTAACGAATTCGATGGGTAAGGCGAGAAACCTCTACGCGCAACCTAAAATAGAATGTTGCGACTTAGGTTTGGAATAATATATAGGAAAACATAAATGTGCCTATATACATCATTATATTGATCACGATTTAGTATTTAGTGATTTAGTGTATGTTTGTTGAAATGGTTTATGAAACAATTATAGTTTATCTTGCACTACCGTTCGAGCCATCATAATTAAGAGGTCATGCAATAAACGTTCGAGGAGCCAGGATACTTTAATTCGTAAATCCAACAAACTCGTCGACGGTTTACTCTAATGAACCCCTCACATGAAGTTCAATAGTGTTGTAGCACTTGATATAGAAAATATATGTTTTGATCGGTTTTCAAAAGTTACCATTTCGATGGTTGAATAAACTTAGGAAAGTTCATTTTGAATGAAGATTGTTATTTCCATTAAGTTTATTATGTTTAGCAAGTATATGACAATTTTTGTAAAGTCTCATAGTTTGTTGATGGAATAGATCCAAATTGTTTTGTTTTGTTAAGAATAAAACTTTAGTTAATGGTTTCGGCTTAGAAAGTTTTGAGGTCTTTAGCCGTGGCCTTGCCGTGTTTGGTCTTAATTACTATTTCTTTGAGATCTTAACCTTGGCCTTAGCCGCGTTTGTGATCTCATTTCTAGGCCTTTAGGCCATTTGGTTTTCCTTAGTCGTGGCAAAATACAAGGTCGTTTAGGCATATAAAGAGGCTGTTAAGATTGAAGAAAAATATCATTCGTTATGCATTTTCAGGACTCAAGCTTCTTCAATATAGAAGGAAAACGTCGTTCCGGACAACTTTCGTGTTTTAACTTTTTGATGAAACGGAACATAAGGGCCTCGTTAAAAAGGGTCAGATGCTTAACAACTTTGTTTTGGCAGTTTCAGCGTTTTGGTTTTGCTAACTTCTTTTGGCCATATCTTTTGACTCATGCACTCGTTTTGGGTAATTCAAATTGCTATGTTTTCCTTGTAAAATCCTTCTTAACAGTAGGTAATTGTCTAATATCATGGTTATACTATTTTGGTTGTAGTTCACAACATATGTCACTACTTTTCTTGTTTACCAATTTTAAGTTAACATATAGTTCTCATAACTTGTTCTAAAGATTTTTGTACATCATGATCATAACATAAAGACCATATATAGCATAAATTAAGTATGAGAAACATGCTAATGATGTTAAGAAAGAGAGTGTGTTAAGGTTTCTTACAACTTTTGACTTTCTAAAGAAAGGAAGTTAAGAACAAGGATTAGGGTTTTGATTGAACTAGGATCTGTAGCTTCCAACTTCTTCAAGCTCTTGACATCAACTTGTGACTACTTGAGAAGGCAATTGAAGTCTCTACTAGAACACTTCTTATGGATGGAAGATCACCAAAGGATGGAAGAAACAAGGACTTTGGATCAATCAAAGCTTAACAAGAGCTTTGGAATTGATATGGAACATGAACTCTTGAATGATACTTGAAAGGAACTAGAAAAATGAAGGTGTGTTTGGTGTTTGTGATGTTATGAACGACCAAGAGAGGAGGATGGGGTATTTATAGGGCCTTGAGGAGGTTAGTTACACTAAGGTATGGTCTAGAATGAACCACATGATGCATACTCGGTTGATTTTGAGCCTCAAGACTTTCTATGGCTCATAATGTAACACATGATGCTCTAAATGTTCTATGGCTCTCACCAAGCCACCAAGGCCATGGTGATACACCATATATACGTTCAATATAAGGGGGAGGGACTAGGTGTATGAATCTTGGCCTTATATAAGTTACGGAGTGAGTTTTGGTCCCGTTAATCGCTAACTGTAAGTCGTAAAGTTATGAAACTTAAACAGGGTATCCTAGAAATATGAAACTTGTCAATATACTCGTTATTAACTTATAAAAATGAGTGATAAGTTTAATGGGTTGCGAAAATTCTGTTAACGCTGGAAACGTAGGTTTAAAATGCGTAAAACTTAAAATGTACGAAGTCTACGTAGAAATGAGAAAAATAAAATGTAACTTTTCTAATATGATTATAATGAACCTAAAAGGTTTATAATGTCTAGATTGGGCTCAGTCTGGTGTTAGTTGGTGTTATGTGTTCTTTAAACCTAAAACCGTAAGCTTAAAACACGCCAATCGCGTAAAACGTAAAATTAAAAAATGTAAAATTCTAAAACTCTTGAGATCGTTGTAAGATGTGAAAAACACATATTTCTCTTGTTTGCAATGTCGTGTGGACATATCGGGATTCCTAAATGTTGTTTAAACCTAAAAGTAAATCTAATACACGGTTTTGTGAAATTGGTTCTGGGTGGATTCCATGTACGTCGTCAGGACGACTCGTCGAGTATCAATTATCTTGTCATGATAGTAAAAACAAAATAAAATTTATGGGATGAATAGTAAAAATTCTAGAATGGATAGAAATCTTGAAAATGCGAATTGTTACAGTTACACTCATCACTGTCGTGCAAGTGAGAAATAAGGATAAAACTTTGGGTATGAGTTTAAGGTTTTAAAGAAGTTCTTTGGGTTTAGTTTGATACGGGTTAATCGTTGGAAGCTTAGCTAGAACGTCGGGTTCTCATTTTTCTCGTTTTTTTTCTTACTCATGCCTCATCACCACCATCTTTGGTGTTTTAAGTCTTCTCAAACCCATTTCAATTCGTAGATAGTTCAAGTTTTGTGTTTAGTTTCTTAGTAATGCTTGAGTTGTGCTTTAAACTATCTAAACCCATTTTCTTTACACATGTCGCGTATAAACATTAAAAAAATCGAATCTATTGTATCATTGAGGACTTGTGTGGTAGTCATAAACCTAAGGAAACCTAATTAACTTATTACAATTTTATATCATCTAAACATCCACTTTTATAACAGCTTATTACAATTTTATATCCACTTGTGTTAAGGTGATATAAAATTATGAGACTAAGGTGATATAAAAGTGGATGTTTAGATGACTAAGGTGATATAATGCAAAAGAAACATCAGACTAAGGTGATATAAAAGTGGATGTTTAGATGACTAAGGTGATATAATGCAAAAGAAACATGAGACTAAGGTGTAAATAACAACGTTAATTTTCAAACGAATTATGTGATTTGCTATTGAATAACTTAAAAATAAATAAAACAAACATTTTATATAACTTATCATCCATTAAATTAAAATATTTAAAACAAATATTTTAACTTATCATTCCCTAACTTTTGTTAAATACTAGATGAGTACTTTGCATACATCGTAACGTCGAGATCATTTAAATATATATTATCCTTAATATAATATACACAACTTAAATAATATTTGAGAACTTTGTTTTTGAACTCTAAGCATTACCACACAAGTAACAAGATACAAATTTCTTGCAAACGTTATCTTTCAAACATTATTCGTTGAGGTCATGAACAAAAACCATCGAAATCTAAGACTTGCCATATTAATCTAGGCCGCGTGTTGGAGTCGTTCCCTTACACATTTGATATTATTATATCTTGGCTACTATACCACTGAGGTAAGTTTATAGCCCCACTTTTATTTGTTTTACAAATTCCTGTGGGGGAGATACATGCTATAAATCTGAACACAAGTCATTTGCAAATTTATGCTATGCCTGATCTTATTATTGCCTAAGTACCGCTAATTCCAAAAGACCCTCACTATCATGAACCATTAATCACTGCGAGTGAACGCAGATATTTTGGATAGATCTATTGGGATTGACGAATCCCGTCTATGTTATTCAGATAGAATAACAAGGCGCACTATATTTGAATTACTTTAGGGAACTGGCAACTACCTACTTGAGAGCTTTGTTACTTATATCATTTTTATGATACAACAATTGATTTTTTGTGTGTCATGAGCTTAGTGCAATAATAAATGTTTTTCCTGATATTTGTACTTCGAAGCAATTATCACCTATATCTTGTGTTCAACTGTTTAGTTATAAACCTATGGATTTCACTCAAAAATTTTGTTGACTTTTTAGCATGTTTATCTCAGGTAATTAAAAAGAAGCATAACTTGGCACGGAGTTGGCACAAGACCCCTTTGATTGGCATCAAATAATGTTATCATTCTTTACAAACTTGAACTACATCTTTTGTGTAACTTTAACAATGTGGAGTCTCTTTTGTAACCACAAATACTAACTTTTCATTGAATGATAACAACATTTCTAAAACGTCTCATTTGGAGTCGTTTTCTATGATTCATGACTGTGATATGTGAAGTAATTCCCTTGTTTAGCCTTTTGCTGCTACGTTGAAATTTCAGGGTGTTACAATATTATTATCAACTATCCTAATTTCGTCATACAAGACCAACGTACCAGAGCAAGAAAAGTGTATCGTAATAGAGAACGTGGGCAAGGCGAGGCACGTTTGATGGCAAACTATTTTGTGGACAACCCTGTCTTTGATGAAGCTATATTTTGACGTAGATTTCGGATGCATAAGCACTTGTTTTTTCGTATTGTTGATGCTGATACTGTTAATGATCGATATTTCCAACAAAGAGTTGATGCTACTGGTAGACTAGGTCTTTCATCATTGCAAAAATGTACAGGAGCTATACGGGTGTTGGCTTATGGGACATAATTTGATGCCGTTGATGAATACTTGATGATGAGTGGTGTTGTGATAAGAAAATCTCTCATGTCATTCGTACGGGCGTCATTTCTTGCTTCGGTGATGAGTACCTTCGAAGGCCAAATGAAGATAATTTACCGAGACTACTATATGTCGGGGAACAACGTGGGTTCACATGTATGATAGGTAGCATTGACTGCATGCATTGGCAGTGGAAACTTGTCCTACAACATGGGTTGGACAATACAATACACAGGAAGAAGTGGAAAGCCAACCATCATTTTAGAAGTTGTTACATCATATGACTTATGGATATGACATGCTTTCTTTAGAACACCAGGTTCGTGCAATGATATTAATGTTCTCCATCGACTTTTTCTCTTAATAAATTACCTTAGGTCTCCTGTTTTTAGTGATGTGTTAGAAGGTGGAGCACCAAAAGTGAGTTATGTTGTGAATGGTCATAAAACAATATGGCATATTATCTTACTGATGGCATATATCCTTCATGGGCTGTATTTGTCAAATCTATAAATTCTCATCAAATTAGAAAGCATAAGTTGTTCGCTCAACATCAAGGGGCCATCCGAAAAGATGTGGAACGAGCATTTGGAGTTCTACAAGCTCGTTTCGCATTCCTTCGAAGTCCATGTCTTATTTGGGACCACGAACAAATGGGACAAGTTATGATTGCTTGCATTATTATTCATAATATGATAGTTGAAGATAAACGAGAAACTTATAAAAAGTGTGATCCATCTGAATTTTTTCAACGACATGGTTACAAATGGTGATGATGTTGTTGCATACTCTACTGAACGAATTGCAGATTTGGTAAGTTTTATGGAAACAAAGAACAACTACGCATCAAAGAAGCTCATTCATCTCCAAAATTTATTTGATTGAGCATATATGGCAAAAATTTGGCGATAATAATTAATTAAGTCATTTGTGTCTCTTGTATTTGTAATTTGTAATTTATGCATCTATCTGTAATTTCTTTTGTTTCTTTTAATGGAGCACGCATTTTATTTCAATTACAACGTAAAAACATAATATATATATATATATATATATATATATATATATATATATATAGAGTTAGGATCAAATAAGAAGTAAAATTAAAATAAGAATGATAAGAAGAAATCACAACCACTCATTTCAGATGCACCTACAAAAATAGATGCATCTCCCCTTAAATTTCTCCCTCCTATTTGAAATGTATGGCTATAAATTCTTCTTATTCTTCTTATTTTAGTTTTTCTTCTTACCGGATCTCTTCCCTATATATATATATATATATATATATATATATATATATATATATATATATATATATATTTTTAAATATACTTTTAAAGTAAATATTTTTTTAATATATAATTTTATATAAAATTTTAAGTAATTAAAATTAAGCATGAAAAAAATAATATTATATGATAAATTGGGTTGTTGATTGTATAGGTGAAAGAATAAGAAATTAATACTTTAATGAGAGATTGGGTTGTGATAGATTGTTGATAAATATGTAACGAACGGTTGAAAGAAGCAATTTATACTACTTATAATGCACGAAGACATCTCACTCTTAATTTTAAAACGCACAAGAAATTAAGCATGGTTTAAAACGCTTTAATGCACCCAATTTTCAGAATTACAACAAAGTAAACATATTGTACAACAAAATAAAGCTTGGTGTTATTTTAAGACCAAAATTCTATCAATAAACATTAATGCTATTAAAAACACCCATTTACCAAAAATTACGGCCATTTAAGCACAATGTACAATAGCTGCAACCAATTTTTAGATTTACAACAAAATAAGCATAGTGTACAACAAAATAAGCATGATGTAATTTTCAGACTTACAAAATTAATGCTATTAAAGTGGTCAATGTTATTAATGACTATAATAACTACTACTTACAAGAAAAGAAACATAGTGTACAACACTTTAATGCACATAATTTTAGACGTACACGACAAGAAACATAGTGTACAATAAAACACCACATTAATGCTATTTAATGTAGTCAACTATTTAACTGGTCAATAAATACAATTAATACAGTTATTAAAACACCCCTTACATAAGAAATACAAATTATCAAGCATATTGTACAACCAAATTAAACACAATTCCTGCATTAAATTTCACTACTACAAATAATAAAGCACATTATACAAATATTCAAGCCCGAACGGGCAACGGGCCAAATGGGCTTGAGCCCGAACGGGCGCGAACCAAACGGGCTCGAGCCCGAGCAGACACGGGCCAACGGGTTCGAGCCCGAACGGGCACGGGCTATATGAAATTCTTGATATCCGTAAATTTATATTTAAAAAGAACATAATAAACAAAAATACATTATTTATCGAAATTTTTTATTTCAGAGTACCCGCCACTGCAACGCACGGGTACCCTGATAGTCACAATTAATACAAAGAACAATAAATAGAAGTGATAGGTGATCACTAATTCACTATATTAAGGTTTTTTAAATAGATCTACATAGAAACCTGTATTTCTCCTTCTCACATTATGAAAAAGCAGTTTCCAATAAATTATTTGGATAGTATATATTGTACGTCTATTGTACTTGTGCATTTAGTTGAAGTTTGTTTAAGGCTAATATTACCACTCCTATAATCACAATTGCATTTTCGAAAACTAATACTTACTGCAAGATAGAAAGAATGTATTTGCGTGCACTTAAACTTAAATGAAAACACATAAGCTAAGTGCACTTAAAATATTTACATGAATAACCAAAAACAGCAGAGAAAATACAAAGATAAACAAACGTTCCTTAAGAACATGAAATAAGTAATCTTCTTATAAGTTCCTAAAACACATCATCCATCTTTCGGGTACAATTCTTTAGTCCTCATGAATCAATACATTGTCTTGAAGGGCTTGTAGACCTTTAGATCAGTAACTACTCCTGCAAATGATCCCGCCGCAGCATAAAGCGATATAATGAGACACGCGATGCTCATCATTTGTAGTAAAATCCATCGGGTACTCCACTTCGGTATCTTCTTTTGAACTATGTACATTTTCACGGGGAAATAAACTGTCAATGGCCAGAACCCGAAAGCTCCAAGGATCCCAACAATGTCGTTGAAGAAAGGCATTAACATTGCAACTATTGTGGTAATGCATACGAAGGCAGTTCTCCATACTAATCTGAACATGTTAAGTTTGTAGGGCTTGTATCCTCCAAAGGGGATCGGAATCTCGATATTGTTGTTGAAGAACTTGCTTTCCGGGAAGTATCTAGCGGTTGTGCTTTCAACAAATGCGAATAAGGGTTGGGAGTACACTTGGTAGGCTCCGATAAGGTGGATGACGATCGCACCATTAGCAATGTCAACAAGCCAGTAAGGGTTGTAGAATCCAAAACCAGTGAGGAGGTTTCCAGGTGCCATGTCACCGAATGCAGCATAGCCAAAACATCCACAAAACATGTAGAAGACCGTTGTTGTCGCTATGCTTATGAAAGTTGCTTTTTTCATTGTTTTGTGTTCTGCTGGTGGCGATTTGATTGTATCCTGAATATTATATATCACAGGAAATTTTAGAACTTCAACTACCTTTTCATTCCGAATTGATGAAGGAAACTAAAAAAAAGTAAAAAATTTACCTGAATTTCGATAAGGACGAGAGAATAAGAATAAGCAAAAGCAATGGCTCCAAGTGCTTGAGAGATCCTCCATATTTTCTGAGTTCGAGTCACCTTTCCAATACTAATACCAGTTAGACTTCCCTTGATCTTTCCATTCTCTGTTAATTAAACAAGAAAAATCAAAAGTTAAATAACTTTATTATAAACTGTACTCATGCTTTTGCAAACTTCTTCATAATTTAAAAGTCTTATAAATTATACACTTGGTATTTGAGTTTTAACAACAACATATATAACATGTGTCACTTTTCAATTTTGAAATTAACTGCTTACTATAGTAAAGAAAAATGAATGATCAGGACTAACCAAAGAACACTTATAACTTTTTGATATGTAAACTTACCGACAACTTTAGAAATTCCAAGGCCAAGACCAATACTGGAATAGGTGAATGACATAACAGCTGACACTATTGAAAGCCACGAAATCTGGTCGAAATCTGGGATTTGAGAGAGGAGGATTTCTACAATACCAAACATGAGCATGTATGGTGTTCCTGATACTCTACATGGATTGTCATGTCCTTTTTCATGAAAGCAATTTGATCTTTTTATTGCTCTATATTCATAGATCACCAACAAAAAAAGTAACATTAGTAACCCATTAGCTAATTTTACTAACTTCAGTATGATAATTAAAGAAGCATGTTTTAAAAATACTCACTGTTAATACAAATCTGGGCGCTTCTCCTCTGAGGATTAGTTTAAGCTAACTCTTCGGAGAATAGATCCTGTATTAAGTGAAATCTTCGGTTGCTAACTGCTAAGAAAATCAACACCGTTAGCCTCACCGCGGAACGGGGTTCCGCGGTCAACCTCCGGCGTGAGAGTAAGTAACTGTTTTAGAGAGATGAGACGAATTCTAGAGAGAGAGTATGTGTGTGTTTGTTACCGTTTGAGCAGAGGTGAGACCTCTTATTTATATGGTTGACCTTTCTGTCATGTTCTCAAGGTCACGGGTCTTGAGAGAGACAGTTGGTGACGTAAGTCAGCTGCAGAGGTTGTCTGCTTGCTGTGATGGTGATGTTTTCGGGCGGGAGTTGTCCCGCTTTCCCTTTTTGGGGACTGCAGGTTGCAGTACCTCCGATCTAGAGAAGATTCCTTACCCTTTTCATAGGGCGCGTCTACTGTCCGCGGAATGGCTTGTTGGCCATTGCCGGGTTGTGTATTTAGTCCGCGGAATGGCTTGGTGGCCATTGCCGGGTTACGTGTTTAGTCCGCGGCATGGCTTGGTGGCCATTGCCGGGAGTATTACATGCTAGTACTAAAGTCCGCGGCTGGACCGTGCTTGTGTCGGGGGTCATACGTGATCAAGTCCCCCCAGTCTAGTTGTGCTTGTTAGTCTCATTGCAAGCATTGCTAGACTAAGTTTGCTAGTGTAACCGCGGTTGGTTGTATCGTAGGAGAACTGAACCGTTGCTGGCTGTGCTTTTGCCACGTGGCGAGGGTGTGCGTTACAGCTGTCCATTGGGGTTCGCGAACCGTCCTCAGCCGCATATTCTCTGACTGATGGGACGTTTCGTCTTTTTCCATCTCGTTCGTTGATCTGGGCCAATCTGGGCCGTTAGTTATGGGCCGGCGACGTGGCGTGTTGCTGGTCGTTCGATTGACCCGTCCTTTTACTTTTGGGGGTATAAATACCGTTTCTTTTTTACTTTACCGGTTACTGTTGCCATTTCTTCTTCGCAAGTAAAAAAAAGAAAATCCTCCACTAAGATTTGTGTGTGCGTCCAGCCTTCACCAGGTTAGGTCTTCTTTCTTCCTTATAGTATCATGGCTAAAAAACTTTTAAGCGATTTCACCTGTAAGTTGACACAGAAGGACCTTAGCGAGTTTTGCTCGAAATATCATATCCCACCTACCGTGCACCCCCTTCTTCCTAGTCCCGAAGCCACTATTAGGGATGCTCCGTCGGGTAAGATAGGAGTATACACTAGGTTCTTTGAGTTTTGCAACTTTAGGATACCCCTTTCCGCCTTTTTGTGTAGGGTTTTGGAGTATTTTCAGATCAATTTGTCCCAGTTGTCTGTGCTAGCCGCCGCTAGGATTAGCCACTTTGAGATCCTTTGCCGCGCTCACGGTGGCACACCCACCGTGCCCTTATTTAGGAAATTTTATTATTCGGGGATGAAGGATGGTTGGATGACCCTAGAGAAGCGTAAGGGTCCTAAATCCTTGATTGTGCCGGTGTGTTACACCGCCCCCTTGGATTCCGTGAAGAACTGGAAGGAGTTCTTTTTCTGGGTTGACGCGACTGTTTTTCCATTATCAATCTCGTGGAACGAGAACGTTTCTGTTGACCGTGATCCACCTCCGACTGACGATGATATTGACTTTGAGCTACTGCGTCGTCTTGACACGATGCGCGCTCCTTTTAAAAAATTGCCGGAGCCTTTTCTATGCACCGTTGGACTTAGCCGTGCTTGGGATGATGCCACGGCACGACCTACCTTTAGGTCTTCTGATAATGAGGGTGGGTAATTTGTGCGTCTTGTTGCCTTTCCTTGTGTCTTGTTGCTAATTTGTGCAATTTTGTTTGCAGATATGTCTCTCTTCGCTTTCATTAACCAGCAGGATCCTTTTGAGGTGATATCCGGGGAAAGGACTCTTCAGGAAGGTGATAAGTCGCTGCTTGATGAGACTGCCAACCGAGTTATAGAGCCTTCGGAGAATCTCATTACCTTAGTCCAAGAGACTACTGTGGACAAAGTACAGGCGGCTAAGGCAGAGAAAGCGACTGGGAAGAAAAGAGTCCGGCTTAATGTTCCTACCAAGCAGCCGGAGAAGAAGAGACTCGTGTCTGAGCCGGCGAAGGACGCCGGTTCTACCGCTGGTATGATATATTATTATTATTATTATTTTATTTTATTTTTTTTTTATTTTTTTTTATAAAAAAAAGTAACTGAAGTGTTGTTATGCAGGGGACAAGACTGCGGGGTCCGCTTTTGAGCTTCGCGATGAGTCCGATTCAGGTCCCCATCCGCAGGAGGTAACCCATCTGTCATCCGATGCTCCTCCGGATCTTCAAGTCAACCCGAATTCTGCTTCAAAAACATCCACCACGGCCCATCAGGAAGATTTGGGTGTGGATATGTCCGGACCTTCTGAACCGCCTTTTGTGCAACAGGAGAGCTCCTTCAGGGCTGGGTCTCCTCTGCAAGATCCCTCTGGTCACAGACCCGCGGCCTCGGATGATGACTTCTACGAGTCTTTGTCCGTGGACACTGCGGAGGCAAAGAATATATATGTCCCGAAGTGGTTGCCTACCAACGAGTTTCGAATGGATGACCCTTGGGTTTGCCAGAGCATGCTAGACAATTTTGCCACTCCCGGATACCTCTCTACCCTGCGTAATATGCCTCACACGGACTTGCTGGAGCAGTACAACATGATGACTGTTCAGCAAGCGTGTATGTCTTCCGAGGTGCGTCTGCGGCTGCAGTTTGAGCTCAATCAAACTAACAGGTTGAACAGGAGACTCGAAAGGAAGGAGAAAAAGATAGAGGCTCTTAAGGGGAAGATTCAAGTATTGGAGTCAGATGCTGCGGAAACTCGGACTCTCCGTGAGCGTGTTGGTTTATTAGAGTCTGAGTCGGAGGAGGTGAGGAAGTTGCGAGAGCGGGTGGCACAGTTGGAAGGAATGGTCGCACCCAAGGATGAGCAGCTTGCCAGTTTGACTGTGGAAAATGCTGAGTTGAAGGGAAAGGTTACCGGTCTTACTGCTGTCTGTGACGAGTTGAAAGAGCAGGTTAAGGCCACTGGTTTATTAGAGGAAAAATTGAAAGAGTGCGAGGAGAGAGTCCGCGGTGAGTATGATGGTCAACTCGCGCAACTGGATCAGAGGTTGGCAGCACTCAACCAAGATTTTGATGAGGAGCTTTTTCCGAGTACTCTGATGGCTATTGAGGGCAAGAGGTGGGTGATTGGTCATGGTTTTCGCCGGGCTTGGATGGCATTTAAACAGTCGAATGAGCTTCAGACAAGGTTGGGGGATTGTATTGGCAAGGCCATCGCTGAAGGGCTAAGACAAGGCTTGGAGGCTGGGATTGTCCATGGTTCTAAGGGGCGAACGCTGGAGCAAATCAAAGCGTACAATCCGCGGGCCAAGGAGGTTTATCGTGAGTCTGTCATCCGCCTTTGCGATGTGCCCTTCCCCCTTCTTGACTCCTTAGAAGCTTGCAAGGATTCGTCCCTGGAATTCCTTATGTCCCAGCTTGTGCTTCAAGAGGAACGGCCTAGCACACCAGGGGAGTTTGTTTTTAATGCTCCGGTGGCGGAAGAGGTGCTCCTTCCCAATTCTCTGCTTCAAACCCTTACTAGGCGCCCGCGCGCTATTGCCGCATATAAGGAAAAAAAACATCGGGCCTATGGTAGGAAATTTGATGTATGGAACCCTGAGTTGATTGTTTCCGAGGTTGAACACCAAATCACTTCGACTGGGGAACCCTCTATGGTGATTGCCCCCTTTGGCCCGACCCCTTCCGCTGCCATCTGTGGTCCAACTGGGGAGGATGAGAAGGAGGAGGAACAGTCAGCTCATGATGACATGTTTGACACTAGCGTGCTTGATGGTTCCAAGAACGTTTGAGGTTGTCCTTTGTGGGCGGCATTTAGACTATGCCGCCCTTGCTATCTATCGTGAAGCTTTAACTATTTCCGTTGGGGTCCACGTTACTGCGGTGCCCCTTTTTTTGTAATCCGGGGGTATGCCCTCGTGTATTTGTACCAAACTTATTTCGTATTGAATGAAACTGTTGGAGTTGTTTGTACGTTTTTTGTTTGATTGCCGGGGTGGAGTATTCCGGGCTTTGTACCCTTGGCCGTACTTAAGAAGTCCGGGGGTATCACATAATGAACAATGGGCTTGCAATACCACTTACATGCTTGAGTCAATTTTGAGGTTGCTCGTCCTGTATGCGCGACACTGTCTGTCGCGGTTGTGAGAATTATGCACAGGTTTTAACACTTAAAAAGAAAATAATTGCATATGTATTTTGGAAAATTTGTAGAGCGGGCCAGGCATCTACATTTCATTTATAAAATATTACAATAGAGATAAAAAGTTAACGTTCCCCTGTTGTCCGGATCTGGTCCGTAATCAACTTACAAAAGATGGGGAAAACCTACTTACGTTTAGATGTAACATTTCTTCAGGTTGCGGATGTTCCATGTCCTTGGGAGTGTCTCCCCATCCGCGGCTCGGAGTTTGTATGTTCCTTTTCCTATTGCTTCGATCACTTCATACGGCCCCTCCCACTTGGGACCAAGCTTTCCCGTGTCTTCTGCTCTGCTAGCTTCGTTGTTCCGGTAGACAAATTCTCCGGGTCTAAATGCCTTGCTTCGAACCTTAGAGTTGTAGTATCCCTCCATTTTTGCTTTGCTACGCGCCTCTTCAATGGCCGCGGCCTCCCTTTTCTCTTCCAAGATGTCCAGGTTCAAGCGAAGCTGCTGGTCGTTGGAGACTTGGTGTACAGCTGTACACCGGAGGCTTGGCATTCCAATTTCGACCGGGATAACTGCTTCGGTACCGTATGTAAGAGAAAATGGAGTTTCTCCGTTGCTCGTTTTGATCGTAGTTCTATGTGCCCAGAGCACATGTGGCACTTCCTCCACCCAATCCTTGCTTCCTCTTTCCAATCTTGATTTGATGCCGTCCCCCAAGCTCTTGTTCGCGCTTTCAACCAACCCATTTGCCTGCGGATGCTTTACCGACGCAAACCGCTGTTTAATGTTAAGCTTCTGACACCAATCTTTGAATGGATTGTCGCGGAACTGCTTTCCGTTGTCCGACACTATCTCCCCCGGCAAGCCGAAGCGGCAGACTATGTTATCCCAAACAAACTTCTTCACTTGCCTTCCTGTGATGGATGCTAAGGGCTTGGCTTCGATCCATTTGGTGAAGTAGTCTATCGCGACAATCATGAATTTAACCTTGCCGGGACCCTCTGGGAAAGGTCCGCAGATGTCGATACCCCACTTGTAAAAAGGCCATGGGGAAGTAATTGGGGTCAAATTCTGTTGCGGATTCTTGGGTACCGGACGGTGGACTTGGCAATCTTCGCACTTCTGAATTAGTTCGCGTGCATCCTTGTGCATTGTCGGCCAATAGTATCCGGATCTGATTGCTTTGGCGACCACCGCCCTTGGGCCGGAGTGCATGCTACATGATCCTTCGTGGATTTCCCGCAACACGTAGTTGGCTTGGGTGGGGCCTACACATCGGAGCCAAGGTTCTAGGAAAGATTTCCGGAGCAAGATTCCGTCTTTCAACGCATATTGCCTTGCTTTGATCCGCAGCTTCCTTGCCTTATTGTCGTCTGCCGGAAGTGTTTCGTCCCGCAGATACTCGATCAGGGGAGTCATCCACGTATCCCCGTCCTCTTCTACAATTGCCAGTACCTCCTTTTCTTCAATGGACTTCTCCTTCAAGATTTCCACAAGGACTGTTTTGTCAGGTGGACAAAGCTGGTGGATGCTATCTTGCTCAGTGCGTCAGCCTGCTTGTTTTGACTCCGGGGAACCTGTTTGATTGAGAATGTCCGGAACCCTGCAATTAGTGATTTGGCTTTTGCCAGATAACGCACCATGCTTTCCTCCTTTGCTTCGTATGCTCCGTTTATCTGGTTTGCCACGAGGCGGGAGTCAACGTTGGCTGATAAGTCCTTGACCTGCATTTGTGCAGCAATCCTTAGTCCTGCGATCAGTGCCTCGTACTCGGCTTCGTTGTTGGATGCCTCGAACTCGAAACGGAGGGCGTAGGTGAACTCCTGTCCTTCCGGGCTTGTCAAGATTAAGCCTGCTCCGGACCCTTCTACGCACGAGGATCCGTCCGTGAATAGGCTCCATGGCTCCGAGTACTGTTGCTGGTCTGTTTTCTTGTCAAGGGTTCCTTCATCTGGGATCTCGGCGATGAAATCTGCCAGAATTTGTCCCTTTATGGCTGTCCGAGGTCTGAAGGTGATGTCATGCTCGTCCAGCTCTATTGCCCACCCGGTCATTCTTCCACTCTTTTCCGTTTTAGTCAAGACCTGTTTTAATGGTTGGTCCGTGATCACCGCCACCGGGTGTGCCTGGAAATATCTCCGCAACCTGCGAGACGCATACACCAGCGCCAGGACGAGCTTCTCAATTGGAGTATAATTCGTTTCCGGACCTTTTAAGGCGCGGCTGACGAAATACACTGGCTGTTGCCTTGATTCTCTTTGTGCTAACAAAACCGCGCTTACAGCTTCTTGAGACGCGGCCAGGTACATAATCAGTTCTTCCTTTGGCTGTGGAGCTATGACCATTGGTAGGTTAGCAATGTGCTGCTTTATTTATTTGAATGCTTGCTCCGCCTCTGTTGTCCAATAGAAGTCGCTCTTTTTGATGCACTTCTTCAATGTCCTGAAGAATGGGAGAGACCTTTCCGCTGACTTGGACATGAAACGGCTGAGACTGGCTAGTTTTCCATTCAGAGACTGCACTTCCTTTTTGGTAGTCGGAGATCTGAGGGTGGTTACGGCCGCAGACTTGTCCGGGCAGGCGCGGATGCCCTCTTTGCTTACCACATGACCTAGAAACACTCCTTGTTCTGCCCCAAATGTGCACTTCTTGGGGTTAAGCTTCATATTGATGCTCCTTAGGGTTTTGAATGTTTCCTTTATGTCTCTGAGCACCTCTTCTTCCGAATGGCTTTTGATTACTAAATCGTCAACGTACACTTCCAAGTTTCTTCCAATTTGCTTCTCGAACGCCCTGTCCACAAGTCTTTGGTATGTGGCACCGGCGTTTTTCAGGCCAAAGGGCATTTTTGTGTAGCAGAAGATGCCTTGGTTTGTGTGAAACGCTGTCTTCTCTTCATCCCCGGCCGCCATCTGTATCTGGTGGTACCCTTTGTATGCGTCCAGAAAGCATTTGAACGGGTATCCGCAGAGGGACTCAACCTTCCAGTCAATTTCCGGCAAGGGGTAGCAATCTTTTGGGCAGGCTTTGTTTAGGTCCTTGAAGTCCACACACATTCTCCAGCTCCCGTCACTCTTTTTGACGAGTACGGGGTTAGACAGCCAATCATGGTAGTGTACTTCCTTCATGATCCCCGCTGCCACTAGCTTGGTGACATCCTCGTTGATTGCTTTGTTTCTTTCTGGGGCTTGGCCTCTCTTCTTCTGTCGTATCGGGCTATAACCTTCCCGGACGTTCAGTTTATGTTCCGCGATTGTCCGCGGGACTCCGGTCATGTCGGAAGGTTCCCAGGAAAAGATGTCCAAATTGTTCTTGAGTAGGTCGCAGAGGCTCTTCTTTCCTTCTTCGCTCAACCCGCCCCCTATTGCGACCGTTTGGTCGGGGAATTTTGGGTTAATTGCCACGGCGACTCCTTCTTTCACCTCTGTGGTTGTATGGCCGGGCTCTGGTTCAACGATCATTCTGCATTCAACCGGAACCACCTTGTCACTGTGCAGAGTCACAATTCCACCTTGGGTAGGAAATTTTAGCATCCCGTGCGCTGTGGATGGCACTATCCTTAACAGCCTAATCCCCGGACGTCCAATGATTCCATTGTAGGGGGACGGAGACCGCACAACCATGAAATTCATCCAAGCGCTGGCTGAGTTCTCCTCATCTCCCAACGTAACTTCCAGGAGGATCTGTCCTAATGGCCACGAGAGTTCTCCACTAAAACCCAACAGTGGCGTCGTGGCAGGAATTAGCCTTTTGCGGATGTCTGGACTTAGCTTGTTGAAGCAATGCTCGTAAAGTACTTCTGAGGCGCTTCCATTGTCCACGTACATCCTGTGGATTGTGCATCCTTCCACGTCCGCTTTGATCACCAGCGGATGGTCATCCCAGTCATCCCCGGATATGGGAGGGAAAGATATTTCCATGCTCAAGACTCCTTCTGGAAACAGCTTGGGTTTAACCGAACGCTGCCAAGTGTTGACCATGTATATGGCATGGGCTTTCTCTTTGGCGGCGGTCTCTTTCTTTCCTCCTTTGGGGCCACCATTCTTTTGTGCTCCATTCTTGATCTCTTTGACCAGATGTGCGAGCTGTCCGGACCTGACTGCCTCCTCTATCTGTTTCTTCAACTGATAGCACTCGTCCGTGTTGTGCCCCTTTTCCCTGTGAAAGTCACAGTACTTGTCTTTGTTTCTGGATTCTGCCGGGCTGGACATTGGTGGAGGGGCTGTGAATTTCACCGTATCCATGGCTAGGATTTCTTTCGGTGTTTTCGTGAGGAGTGTGAACCTGTCCCCTCTCTTCCTCTCCGGCCTGGAACGGTTCCTAAACTCTCCCTTCCGTTCGGAGATCTGGATGTTTTTTTGTCCGGGATCCTGGTTCCTCCACTGGTGGGCTGCGGCCACCTCACCTCTGAGGAACGCTGGTGGGTGTTTCTTCTTTGACTGGTTGGCTGCGGCCACCTCACCTCTGAGGAATGCCTTCACAACTTTCCACATTTCATCCTGTCGTTAAGCCTTTTGATTAGCTCCGGGTTTGTTATTCCGTGCATAAAGCCAGACACTCTCATGCACTCTGGAGCTCCCTTCACATACATGCTCTCCGTCTTGAAGCGTTCCACGAATGCCTCCGTGGATTCCCCTTCCCGCTGCTTTATATGGTGCAATTCGACTGGATCTTTCGTATACTTCTTCTGCTGTAGAAAGTACGAAAGAAAACGTGATCTTAATTCCTCAAAACTGTCGATGCTTTCCGGACTTAGCTCGTCAAACCAGCCGTGGGCGTGTCCAACGAGGGTGGAATTAAACATGTGGCACCATGTGGGCATGGCCCATCTTTCCACTTTTGCCGCGGTCTGGAAGATTTTCAAGTGATCCTCCGGATCTCCTGTCCCATCATACGTTTTGATGTGAGCTGGCATTCTTGTTCTTTCCGGGAACTCAAAGTTCCGTATGCGATGGGTGAAGGGGTCTGTGTCCGCCACGTCATACGGGGAATAGAGATCGTCATCGTCTCGCTTCTTGCTTCTCGGAGTGGACCTCCGGTGTCCTCCGGTGCTTTCCCCACTTTCCGGGGTAGATACCTCCTTTGTTCTACTGCGGCATGAGTGGTATGTGTCTCCTCCGCCCGACTTCGAGTGGGAAGTACTGCCGCGGGTAACACTCCGGCTTCGCTGGTGTCTTTGCTCCTCATTTTCTCTTCTGTATTGCCTGCTGGGGGTAACTTTTGACTGGAGTCTGGAGAATACACTTGGTTTTCGGTTACCGAGTCTTGTGGAAACGTGTGGACGTTCCTTTTCCAGTCTGGAGAAGACATCTGGTCGTGGCCTTTTGGCTTCCCGCTGGTCCTTTTCTCTAGAACACCCCTTATCTCGGCTGTTGAGTCTCGAGAAGACACTCCTCGACTTGGAGTATTCCGAAGGGTCTGACCTGACACTGGGGCTGGCCTCGCGCCTCCTTTTAGGTGCCCGTTTTCTCTCCTGCTCTGACCGGGTACTCCGAGCGTGTTCTCGAGATCTCTCATCTCTAGTCTCATCGTCGAAATCTAGACGGGCTTTGACCCGGTCCAGTTTCTCCTGATGGACCTTTTCTGCCATAAAGGGCAAGATCTGATGGTAGTGCTTTTCACAGAACTCCCTTATTGACGCGTCTGTCGCGGTATTAGGGTGATTTTTCTCTGCATTGTGCACTGTCTCGTTCCCCCCCCGTGTTTCTGACCGTGGACGGCTCAGGGGACGGGGAAGGATTTTCTACCAGATTGCTCATTAGTGTTTTTCTTAAAAAAGAAAAAAGAGACGCAGTTGTGTTACTGGTCCCACGGATGGCGCCAACTTGTTAATACAAATATGGGCGCTTCTCCTCTGAGGATTAGTTTAAGCTAACTCTTCGGAGAATAGATCCTGTATTAAGTGAAATCTTCGGTTGCTAACTGCTAAGAAAATCAACACCGTTAGCCTCACCGCGGAACGGGGTTCCGCGGTCAACCTCCGGCGTGAGAGTAAGTAACTGTTTTAGAGAGATGAGACGAATTCTAGAGAGAGTATGTGTGTGTTTGTTACCGTTTGAGCAGAGGTGAGACCTCTTATTTATATGGTTGACCTTTCTGTCATGTTCTCAAGGTCACGGGTCTTGAGAGAGACAGTTGGTGACGTAAGTCAGCTGCAGAGGTTGTCTGCTTGCTGTGATGGTGATGTTTTCGGGCGGGAGTTGTCCCGCTTTCCCTTTTTGGGGACTGCAGGTTGCAGTACCTCCGATCTAGAGAAGATTCCTTACCCTTTTCATAGGGCGCGTCTACTGTCCGCGGAATGGCTTGTTGGCCATTGCCGGGTTGTGTATTTAGTCCGCGGAATGGCTTGGTGGCCATTGCCGGGTTACGTGTTTAGTCCGCGGCATGGCTTGGTGGCCATTGCCGGGAGTATTACATGCTAGTACTAAAGTCCGCGGCTGGACCGTGCTTGTGTCAGGGGTCATACGTGATCACTCACATCATGCTAATAGAAGCTGCAATGGTGTATCCAATAGCCACTCCAACAAGATTGAAATATTGAATAAACCCGCATAACTTGACTTGAAATCCACCTAATAAATTCAAGAAACATATCAATATCACCCTTTAAATCATTTTTAGAAAAAAAATATATCATCATAAAATATACAAATAAAGTACCAAGAATATTCTCAATAGCTTCCATATAAGTATAATTCCTTTTGCCGGTAACAGGGTCGCCACACCGATAACACGTAGCAAGAAGACATGAAGTGTAGTAAGTCACAAATGAGAAGAGAAAGAGCACGATTGGTCCAGCTATCCAACCAAGCTGAGCCGTTGCCCATGCTAACGACAACACGCCCGAACCAATAACCGCAGTTATAATGTGTGCACTTGTAGTCCATACAGTCCCTATATTCGAACAAAATTATAGCATGTCCAAATATCAGTAAAACATCAAAACTCATTATTTAATAGCGACAACAATTATAACTTAAATGTATGAACATAAATATTATATACCAGTTCTCTTAAGACGTCCATCATCATCAAAGAACTTAGATGGTGCTTCAAGAGCGAATGCTGCTATCTCAAGCTTTCCAGCAGTTGTTTCTTGTTCCATCTCTTCCAAAACAAAAACTATATTAGTTTCTAACGAATTCGAAGTTGTATAAATCTTGCTAGAGATATACAATTTTGTGCAAGGTATGGTTTGATGTTAAGAATTGACTGGAGATCGATGAGGGATGTGAAACTATTAAGGGTCGACTGAAGGGGCTCATATATATAAGCTAGTAGCCGACTTTTTTTTGTTCTTTACAAATCCTATTTAAAATATAATACGGACTACCAAATACAACTTGTATAGCGTTGCATGTGCGTTTACTCGCGCACAAAGTATATTACAATTTGGATTGTAATAAGAAGCTGATTTACTCGGCATTTTATTCAAAAAAAAAAAAAAAAAAAATCACTCTTACTAATTATAAAAGGTTTGGTTTTTCTACTACGAATTATAAAGGGTTAAGTTCATATAAAAGCAAGACACTTTTATAAATGTACAAATATCATGCGTGTATTTAAAAAGATACCAACATCGTCTATGTATTTTCAACTTTCGTTTCGATATAATCACAAATTTATTTTAGTTTGCGAAAGTCCATGTCATATGCTACATGTATATGAGGTCATATGCTACATGTATATGACACCGTTACACGTCACGTCGTTCACTCTCATGTTGGATTTTATTATATATCTATGTTAAACCGTTACGTCGGTGATATTATTTTAAACGTTTATTTATAGTTTTTTATTGAGCGGCACTATTTGGAACGTGTTTTAATGTTTTTTTATTAAGGGTTCCGGTTGGTTTTCAGGCCCACGAAGTTTGGCCCGTTATGACTGCAACTGGTGTTGTTTTGTTGGGCCTTTTTTGAGCAGTATATATGTCTATTTGTTTTCTTTGCTGTGAAGCTACGTGTCTTCTCCAGCATTTTTTGGTAGGTACGCCGTTTGTTGGATCATTCGCTCATTATTGCATGTTCGATTTCTGTCTTTGTGTTTTTTCTTTTGCATGTTTGTTGTAGGTTGTTTCATCAGTGTGTGTAAGTTAGTAGGTGTTTGCTGTTCTTTACGAGCTATAGTATTTATTGTTTGTTATGTTTTTGCATGCACGTTAGTTCGACTATTCTTTTGCAGTGTTTGGGTTGTTTGGTTAGGGATTGTTGTGTTTAGGTTGCTTTGTTGTTTAGATGCTTCGATTGTTAGTATGAGAGTTAAGAGTAAGGCATGCAAGAGGGTGGACGTTGTTGATAATTGTCCTCGAAATTTAGAACCCAGTGAGCATGTTGTGAGCCTAGGTGGTTGTGTGTTGGATTCGCCTGGTTTGGTTACAGTTGAGGAAGGTGTTGTAGGATGTAGTGTACACGATGTTGTTGGTCAGGGTGGTGTGTCGTTAGATAGTCATCTGAACAGTCGTGATGGTGCGTTGGAGGAGCTTCAGGCTTCCGATAAAGAGGCTTGCCATTCAAATGTCGAGCAGTCAACAGGTTCTGACCGTATCCTTTTGTTTTTCTGAAATGGAGGTTTTCATTGTTTGCCCGACATTGTGATTAATATTTTACTACTTTGATAACAGGATCCACACCTATGCACGTTGCTGCGCGTGCTGCTAGCCCTTTGGATGAACACTCTTCTGTTGCCTTTGGGAATGTTAGCGTTGTTGGTGAAAACGTTAGTGTGTCTCTGTTGCAGCACGCGATTGTGGTTCCTGATGTTGGGCATTTTTTGAATGATTCAACAGGTTTAGTGGCAACTTTTTAAGTTAATTTGGTCTAATTGTTTTGTTCTACATGTTACCATGTTAACAACCCTTTTTTTATGTGGGGTGTTGCAGTTCATTCTCGATTACGCATAAATTTGGATTTCCGATCGAGAGCAATATCTTATGTGCCACCGGCGAATGCTCAACTACCTGTTAATTTTGATGTCCAGTCAAGGGCAATTTCTTTTCCTGAAGCAGTGACGTTAGAGCATGGTGGGTGCCAAGTTGATGCAGGTATAACACATCGTCCCACAAAACGCCTCCGTACAATGGATATTGTTCCTGATGCGCCAGTTGAGCAAGTTGTTGATGGATGTAGTGTCAGTGTTCATGGTGTTTTTGGACGTGATGTTGGTGGTGAAGGTGGTGCGTCGCTAGATAGTCGTTGTGGGTTTGGGCGGATGCTTGATTTACAAAGTAGGGTTGACGGTACGGATGCTTTACCTGACATAGCTAGAGGTGAATGTACATTGAAAAGGAAAGTTGGTGACAGTGGTGACGATCTGCTGGGAGGTCATGAGGCTTTCAATAAAAGGACCTGCCTTTCAACTGTCAGACAATTAGCAGGTCATGAGCGTGCCTTTTTTTTTTTTTTTTTTTTTTTTTTTTTTTTTTTTTATGAATTACAGGTTTCGATTGTTCGTTTGACATTGTGATGGATATTAACCTATGAGCGTGCATGTTCCTATGCGTGTTGCAGTCCCTTTGGTTAAACACGCTTCTATTGGCTTCCGGAATGTTGGCTCTGTTGGTGAAAGCGTTGTTGGTCCTTCTACCAACATTCGATTGTCGCCTGAAAGCTTGGTAGATTTTAGTGTTGATGGTGTCTCTCTGTTGTGACGGCCATGTGTGGTTCCTGATGTTGGACAATTTTCAGATGCTTCAACAGGTTTGTTTGTAATCTTTTAAAGTCATTTGCTGTAATTGTTTGGTCATACGCTTCAGCATATTAACAGCGCAATTTTTTTTTCATGTGGGGTCTTGCAGTTCATGGTCGGTTACCCGTAAATGTGGACTTCCGATCGACAGCCATATCTAATGTTCCACAAGCGACTGTTCAAGTACCTCTTAATCTCGATTTCCAGTCAAGGACTATTTCTTTTGCTGAAGCAGAAACGTCACAACATGTTGGGGCGCAAGTTGGTTCAGGTGTAAGACGTCGCCCCAAGAAACGGCGTCGTACAACGAATAGGTTCCTGATGCGTGTATGCCGCATATGCGCGCTAGTAGCCGTGGTTCGGGTACAACGGGTATGCATTTGCTTGCAGCGATTTTTCTCGCGGCAACTGTTTTTCATACTTTTTAATGGACGTGATTTCTATAATAGCTTTGTTATTCAACTGGCCAGCCAGCAGAATATATGGAGTTTGGCCCTTGCAACAGATCGTGCCGTCATTGTGGGGCTGTATTTTGGGACTAGGAAAAATTAAGTTATTCAACATTGTCTCGGGGTCCTATATATAATCGTTGTTGTCTGGAAGGGTGTAATACCTGAATTTCTAAAGTTCACAAAAAGACCAAAATACCCCTACAATCAAAAGTATGAATAATTAAATTCAAAAGAATACCAAGTAAGCTATGTAAATTCAGAGAATTTTAAGAAATATCCCACATGACCTAAATAATATTAAACACTTTGTAAGGGTAATTTTTATAGTTTATGATTTTATAAAAATTAGTTTTGTATTCTTATAATTACCGAAAATATTTAATTAACTTTATAAAAGAAATAAAACTAAATTAAAGCCCAATATAAGTTATATTATTAAAAGACCATTTAATCTAAGTCCAATACATATTAAATCCCACAAGAAAAATAGAAACTCAAGTATAAATACATATATTCGGTTCCTATAATTCATTATTGCCGATAACCCTAAAACCGACCTAAAAACCCCTCCCAAATCGAATTCTAGTTTCCAGAGCCTGAGACCATTTTTCTTGGACGAGATTCAAGGCATAGAAGGTGGGAAAAATAGTGGTTGAGTTCCAGAATTTCTGTGGTGATCGTTGTGAGTTTTTGAGGAGATTAGGGTTTCGACAAAAGGAGGTTTTTGTGTCTTCTTGTTCTATCGATTCAAGCTCATCAAGGGTATGTTTCTAATGATGAATTCAGTCCTATAAGTCGTATATAACACATAAAAATTAGCCATGCATGATTTATATGTCGTATGGAATTATTTGAAACCTAAAACCCTAAAAAGCGTATGTAGTTAACGAATGAGCTTATAATATTTTTAGAGATCATGAATCTATTTTTCCAGAAGCTATTACATGTTATAAGACCTGAATAAAATACATGTTTGTGAATTCGAAGCTTATGTGAAGTGCCTTGGGTTTTTCTTGATTCGAAAAGCATAAAAAGGAAAGGTTTTTAAAAGGGACGCTTAGGGTTTACATGAGCTAGGGTTTTCTTGTTGTCATTAAGGGTCATAAATGCAGTGGTAATGATGAGTTAATGATTGGTGTAACGTAGGTTTAGGGCTTGCTTTTGAATTATGCCTAATCGGATTTATATAAAAGTTGTGGGTTGGTTTTGTAAATATTGAAACTTAAAGGTTATTTTTGTAAAACAGTAAAATACATGTACTAAACGTATAAAATAAGTGTGGGGGTTAAACGTGTAATTTTGGATATTTAAAGGGGCCATTCGAATTGTATTTAACCTAAAAGGGTATGTTTTGTAAATTCTAAAACTTTTGGGTTAAAAGTGTAAAATCTGATAATATAGGGTTAGGACGTATAATTAAAGATGTTAAAGATGCAACATGTAATTTTGGGTAATTATGGGTCAACATGTGTAAAGAAATTACGTAAGGACATGCATGAGTTTTGAGGTAACTTCGGTTTGTTTCCATATACGTTCTAGGTCAAAGTGGAAGTCATTAAAAGGAGTAACATGTAAATTGAATGCGTAATAAGTAATATTGAAAGTATGGAAACCCTGGAACTAAACGGGAAGTTGATTAAAGGTTAAAAGTTAATTGTGTAATTTCGTTATTTCATGTGAGTTATAAATTATGTAAACTACTTTGAAAGAGAGTCTTAAAATCCGTCTTTGACATTTGTAAACCCTATGCTATGAATAATGATCATATAAGCTCTTAAATAAGATGATTATCATATTAAACCCATACGTTTGGCTAATTAATAATTGAAACCCTAAAACGTTGGAATTCCGTCTGTCACTAAAAATGAGAATAATCTGACAACTCTAAAAGTATTAATGAGGTTAATCCGTTATACTAATAAGTATTAAATAATCATAATCCGTGTAGATTCGTTGGAGGAGACGCGACGTTACATCTTCGTATTCGTTCATTCGTTTGTTTTCTTCTCATTTGCTTTAAGGTACGGATATTCTGTCTTACTTTAAGACACTTGTGTTATCGTTCAGATATTCTGACCTTTTCAGTAAAGGTCCATCATGTTTTTCCTTCTCTGTCATTCTCTCATTCTTATTAGGATTTTCCGATGCCATTGCTATGAACCCTTTTCTGAATGTTTGATCTGTCACTTATCTGAATTTATGTTCTAGTGAACTATGAAATATCTGATGTGAACTTATGTTAGGAAGACTTTGATATATACATTTATTGAACCCTGCTATATTTGGATTATGAACTTATGATTATGAACCTCTGATTATGAACCTCTGTTTATGAGTATATGATATGCCATTATGATATGAACTTATGATTTCTGACTATCTGAATATGAACCTTATGATATGAACTATCTGATATGATTCTGTGACCTTGTGTGTACCTATGATCTATGCCATATTTGAAATCTGTTTGACATAAGTTGGTTGATAATAACCAAATATTTAACTAGTCATGGGGGTTCCATGTCCGTATCAGTGATGCACCTCTGATATGACTCTAGGGCAGTAGAGTGATGTTCTGCCACGTCTCTGGATGGTGAAGCATATTTGTGAATATGTAGGAAGGGGCGTATGGATGCATCCTAGATCTGATCTGTTATCCGATATGTTATATGGTGAATGATGTCGTGTGCAATACGCGTCTTCACAAATTCTGGGAGCTAGCTACTCCATATATGTACATTTATTTTCTGAAGTTATTTTGGAAGAAGAAAGATGTTTCTGATATGATATGTTAGTGAATGTGCTTATGACGTATTTGTTTAAGTGATTATTAGTTGCCACGCTAGATTTTAGGATTAATATGTTTAAACATGATTCGTATATCTGATATTATGATTTGATATCATTATGTGAATGCGTCGATCTGCGAGATGAATGTGCTAGTGTGTATTTGAGTGTTTTGAAGGTTAACATGTATGATGGTTCAGCTAAATTTGTAAACCTTGTCAATTGGTTAATTATCTGTCTGTATATGTGACCTGCCATGTTTAAAACTCTGCTAAGGTTAAGATTTGATATGAGAACTGGTTTAACTATTATGTCTGTCATGAACTGTCTGCCATTTCTGCTGCTACAATACTGAATTAAGTGCATTAAATATTGATTAATTGATTTGTATGAATGCCATGTTTTAGATAGTGTTTTCCGTTAGTTCTTAGACTTTCCGTTTGGCTTATAAGTAAAATGTTATTCTTGATATGTTAAGTGTTTGGTTATTCTGATTTTGTTTGCGTTTATGTTTTTGATGTGTTATGTGATGTCTGAACTGTTATGTGGTTGTTTGGATTTCTGTACATTTGTGCTTCCGCAGATTTCTAAAAGATCCTTCGTCATTATTTCATTTTGATTTTCGTATTTGTATAGTTATTCTGTTTTAGCTTTTGTTTCGTTATATCTGTTCACTGGGCTTTGTAAGCTCAGCCGCACTTTTCTTTTCCTGCGGCAGGTATTTAGCGTTCAAGATGAGCTTATGGGATAGCTGATCTGGGTTTGAGAGTAGAGATGAGAGCAAGACTTTACCATAGAGATCTTAGATTTATTTTGAAGTTTTAGCTATTTATGTTTTCTTTTGAATATTTTGTAAAGGCTTCCGCTATTGTACATTAGTTAAAGTTCTGATATGAAACCGTATTGTGATATCTTTACCCTTGTCGGGTCGGGGTGTTACAAAGGGAGGGTAAAAGTGTTGACAATAAGGGAGTACCCTCCAGTTATATGTGATCTGTTCTCTAACAACCATTTTTTAGAAAAAATTCGGGCTTATAATCAGATGTTTACTATGACTTCACTAGGCGCGAGTATAGATGAATCCGTAAATGTTGGCAGAGGACCATATGTTTTGAAAATATCTAGGCATATATATCACCGTATAGGTAGACTATGTCCACTGCTAGATTCATGCCCGAGGTTTTTGCAGCTCTACATTTACGATACCAACAATGAGGTTCAGAATAGGTTGGATCATTTTTCAGAGGGGGCAAGAAACCTATTAAGACCAGAGATTGTGCAAACGTTAATTACATTCCTTGATGGTAACAATGCAATGGTGCATCTCTTCAGGACGGCAAGGGACAAGCTACAGCAACACGAAGTGCCGCCATTTAAGGTGAGACTCTTTGGTGTTGGAAAGGCATCGCAATATGAGTTGCCTACTGCTGATGCAGTCGGCGCTATAGTTTTTGATGACATGGAGGAGACGGAGAGCGACTTTGATGTCATACTAGAAGCTCATTCTGGGGAGCTCAGAGGATTAACAAACTACATGCAATATATATGCCAACTCAGTTTCCGTTGTTGTTCTTCTTTGGGGAACATGACTATCATATGGATTTACGGTATTTAAACGTTGAATCAACTTCAACACGTAGGGGCAAAAACATGTCTATGAAAGCGTTTTATTGTTATCAGTTACATGATAGGATTGGATATTACAACCTGTTGAGTAGAGGTGGGAGGCTATTTCAACAATATGTTGTCACATCGTATTGTAGTATAGAATAGAGTAGAATGGACTTCATTAGAGCTAATCAATCAACGATTAAAGGAGACTATTTAACGGGTCTGTATGATGCAATTGCATGGGGTGATGTTGATGGTTCGGATGTGGGGATGAGAATTATTTTTCCTTCGTCATTTACTCGGGGCTCCCGATACATGTACAGTCATTATCTAGACGCTTTGGCAATCTGCAGGGTGCATGGCAACCCTGCTTTTTTTTTTGTAACATTCACGTGTAACACCAAGTGGCCTGAAATACAGAAATACATGGCTGCATATCCAAACCTTACTGCAGCTGACAGACCAGATGTTATAGACCGTGTATTTGAGCGTAAAATTCACTCCCTTATTAACTATCTACGGGACTCTCGACCTTTTGGCTCAGTGAATGTAGGTATATTATATTTAGATTATCATGTTCATAACTCATGTGTGTATATGTGTATGTCATCCACATACAAAAACTTACTCGTTCTTCATGTTTCTTCTTTTTAGTGCTCTACACGGTGGAGTTCCAAAAAAGGGGTCTGCCAAATTGTCACATATTGTTGTGGGTAACACGTAGACCTGAAACGATGAGGCTGGAGGATGTAGATAGGTACATAAGCGCAAAGCTACCCCATCAGAAAAACGATCTAGAAGGCTTCAGAGTTATATCAGAATTAATGATGCACGGTACCTGTGGGGTAGCGTTTTCGAATGCGGTTTGTATGCGTAATAGAACGAAGTGTAATTTTTTTTTCCCAATGGAGTATTACGAAGCAACTTTTTTTTGACAAAGCTGGGTATGCACACTACAGAAGAAGGGACGTGCAGATAGATGCACACCGAAGTGGTGTCAGGTTGGACAACCACTACATTGTCCCATACAATCGCGAACTATGTATGATGTTTTATACACATATAAATTTTGAGTATTGTGGCTGGACGATGCTCATAAAGTACATGATTAAATATATTTCAAAGGGTACAGACAGAATCATTGCTCGAGTGTCCAGGCAAATAGGTGAGGCACAACATAGCCACGCGGGTGCTTCGACTTCCAATAGCAGTTCAGTCATGGGTATGGACGAGATAAAGAACTTTGTGGATGCGCGTTATATCGGTCCTCACGAGACTTGCTGGCGTATATTTGGTTTTGATATCCACAGTAGGGAACCAGCGGTCCAAATCCTGGCTGTTCATCTTGAAAACATGCATCATGTTTCTTTCAAAGCATCACAGACAGTGCAGTCTATATTAAATAACCAAAGCGCCAGAAAAACAACTCTAACAGAGTGGTTAGCGTTCAATGAATCATCAACATTTGGTAGGCATCTAACATATTTGCAGTTTCCGTCAGAGTTTGTGTGGACAAAAGGTGAAAAAACTTGGACTCCTAGACGCAACCTCAACAAACCTGCAATTGGTCGATTAGCATATGTGCATCCAACTGTGGGCGACCTATTTTACCAGCGTATGTTATTGTGTCATCAAATAGGATGTGCATCGTTTGCAGCCATTCGGACTATTAACGAGTTTACATATGCGACAAATAGGGAAACCTGTGAAGCTATGGGTTTGTTACAAGATGATCAAGAATGGATTACAGCTATACAGGAAAGTTGCACAACGACTACTTCATTTCAGTTGCGATCACTCTTTGCACAGATATTGTTGTTCACGGAGATCGCAAGCCCAATAACACTTTGGCAAATGTTCTGGAGACGAATGTCAGATGACGTACCACGTATACTATCAGAAGCACTAGGTGTTCGGCAGCTATTCGTAAACGACCCTGAATTAGAGGGTGGGGTTTTATATGAAGTGCAGGCATTGCTCACCATCCATGGAAAGTCATTGAGGGATTATGGGCTACCAGACCCTCCATCAGGATTGTTAGATTTATTCAAAAACCATACAGTCATGGAAGAAAGATCCTACAATAGAGCTGAAATGGCTTCGGAAAGCAGAAGTCTTATCCCACAGTTAAATCACCAACAACGGCAGGTATTCGACACAATAACAGACGCTGTACGCAATCACAAGCAACAGTTAATGTTCGTGTATGGACATGGGGGAACCGGTAAAACATTTTTATGGAAAACAATTATTACAACACTTAGAGCTGAAGAAGGATTGTTTAGCAGTAGGTTCATCGGGAGTTGCATCATTGTTATTGCCAGCCGGAAGAACAGCTCATTCACGTTTTAAGATCTCGATATAGCTAACTGATGAGTCAGTATGTGCAATAAGAAAAAAACACACAGTTGAGAATGAGAAGCGCCCATGAATGAGAAGAGGTGTTTTGAAGCGTTAGATAGGACGATGCGCGACGTTCTTAGCGAACCACGATTGCTTTTTGGAGGGAAATCGGTAATGCTAGGTGGAGATTTTGTTGGGTTCAGTAAATACCCAAACCCCTTAATCTAGGATTTGAATAGAAAATAGCCCAAGTGTTTAATCCGTTAACACAAACAGGTCACTGAGTGCATAGTCTCTCAGTGAGTCGTCTTCAGGATACTCAGTATGAGGCAAAGAAGAAGTCTCTCCACTCAGTAAGGCGGAACTTAAAGGGTGAAGACTGAGTCAAGAAGAAGATGATGGATTCAGTGAGTGATGACAATAACTCACTGAATCCCTAAGATTCCTCTCCAACTTCTTACACTGAAGACAAACTGAAGTAGAAGACTAAAGGATGTAAAGACTGAAGAAAGAGCGGGACAAGGCGGGAAAGATTGAATCAGATAAGACGAAGTCCTTATCAACCAAAGTCAACTTTCCCTGAATGGCAAAAGATCAGGCTCAGTGTCATCACTGAACTTAGGAAAGTAGTCTTGTCTCTTACCTAGAATAGTCTTTGTAAATAGAGACAAAATACATCTGTATTTTGTCTTCTGTATGATGTCAGTTTGTCACTTAGGAAAGAGTCAAATATCATACATGTATAAATAGCATAAGAGATGGAGTGAAAAGGTTAAGCTTGTGAATTGTAAAAACACACATACACGCAAGCCATCTTTTCACTCCTCCAAATACAACTTAGTTCCTGAGATAGCTCAGTGAGCTCTAAGAGTTGTGCTCAGACTTAGCCTGAGCTTAGAGAGGAGTCACCCAACTTTGTCATTTCAATCCCAAGTACTATTCCGCAAGTACTTGGGTAACGTATTCTTTGTTGATTTATTTCTAATAAGAATATGATGTTGAAAATTACTAAGTGTGCTTTTCTTATGTTAATTTCAGTCATAGTTCACTATTAACTTGTTTTATAAACTTAAGCTGTTTTAAACGATAGTGAACGGGGAACAACAAGTGGTATCAAAGCAAGGCTAATTATAAAACTCGTTTTTAGGCCGCTCTAAAAGTTTTTAAATTAGGATCCTAAATGGCTGAAATTGATGTACCCCAACTAGTCGATAAAAAGGGTGGAGCTTATTCAGCTGTTGCCCCTAGACTTGAAGTTGGCAAATTCAACAAATGGAAAAAGCGAATGCTTTGCTATTTGATTAGGATGGAACCTTATTATATCAAGTTTATAAATGAAGGTCCATTTGTCCCAAAGACTGCTGAAGGGTTGCCCAAACTTGAAGCTCAGTGGACCTAGGATGAAACGAGAGTGGTCAACCAGGACCAAAGACTCAAAAGTATCATAATATCTTGTCTTCCTGACGATATTATGGAGTTTGTTATAAGCTGTAGTACAGCTAAGCAAACCTGGGATGACCTAGTTCATAGTCATGAAGGACCATCTGATACCAAGGAAAACAGGATAATGGACCTCAAACTTGAGTATAACACCTTCAGGGCTAAGGACTCAGAAACTCTCTCTCAAACTTACACCAGGTACAAAACTCTTTTAAATGAATTGTCAAATGATGGTGTTAAGTTGTCCAAACATGAAATCAATGTTGGTTTTGTCAACAGTCTCCCTGAGAAGTGGTTGAATTTCTCTCAGGGACTTAGGAATGCTAACCATATCCAAAATCTTGAGCTTCCTGAAATTTATGGGAAATTTGTCTATGAGGAAAATCTCATCAACAGACGATACCCTGACTTAAAGAAGTCTCAGGAAGTCAAGAAGTCCCTGACCACCACCTCATCACCAATATCAACTGCTTTCTATTCTAACAATGTTGTTCAAGATTTTCAGAAAAATTCAGATGATGAGCCTGATGAGAGATCAAGTGAGGAGTACCTAAATGACCTGAACACTGAATTTCAGAAAAGGGCACTCCTTGCTAACTCTCGAAGGTTTATAAAAAGAAACAAAGGTTTTTCGAATGCCAAAGCAAATGAGGACACTGAATGCTTTAAGTGTCACAAAAGAGGTCATTTTGCAAAAGACTGTTTTTCAAAAACAATTTCTGAACCCTCTTATAAACCATCAGGGTCAAATCAGTCCTCAGGCTTTAGCAAATTTCAACCAAAAATCTATCAGTCTCATCAAAATTTTCAAAACAAATCTGATCAAAACAAAACTGTTGACTTTGAAGCTAAGTATAAGAAAGTCAAAGCTAAGCTTGCATTACTCGAGGCCAATCCCTCAGAAACAGCAAAAAGTGTTCAATCTGTGCAGGGTAAAAACAAAGGCCTTGTTGCTGAAACCTTCGACTGAGATGAAGAGCCAGTGTCATCAGATGATGAAATGGTGCATGTCAGTGCACTGATGGCCCTCTCAGAAGAGGACAAGCTAGCAGTTGGAAAGAATCATGCCAGAAACGGGGAATGGGTCAACATCACTATGAAGAAGGTAAACATCTTACTATCTATGGATGATGACACTGATTGGCAGTCTTATATGAATTATCTTAATGTTGACCTTAAGTTCGTATAAGAGCAAAGATTAAATCTCTTTTCAAAATACAACAACCTAAGTTTTGAATTAAACAAGTGTAAAGATGAACTGCTTATTTTAAAACAAGCCAAGCTTGAGGCTGTCACCTTGCAAATTCAAAACACTGAACTAGTTAAGAGAAATCAGGCTCTTCAAGATGAACTTAAAAAGGAACAAGATATTCTTGATAGTTGGACTGCTAAAAATCCCAGGGTCTTTGATGCTGTGGGTGCCCCCAGTAGCAAAAAGAGAGTCATAGGTGAAGATCATCTCCCTGACTCTCGCAACAAAGACCAAAGTTCAAAACCATTTTTGTCTGGTGGTATGATTACCAACATGTTGACAACTCCAAATTCCAGTGACTGGATTGAACAGGTTAATCCTGAGAGTAAGCTTCCAAACTTCGATTCTGGAAGGATTCTTGAGCCTGAGAGCCAAGCTCTTAAGAGCATGCTAGGACTTCCTGAGATGACCAGTGGTACTGAACACATCTTTGAGTCTGAAGCAGAATCTGAAACACCGCTTCCACCCCTGAAACCTCTTCAGGGTGCTGATCCAAGCTCTGAGCTTACTCCTCTAAAATTCAATCCTCACTCACCAAAGGAAAGGTCTGGACTTGGTAGAACCATCCTTCAAAGACAAGCAAAACTAATCCAACAAGAGTCTACTCCCACTGAGACTTCAACATCCTCTGTCCCCACTGAAGCTGACTAAATTCAGCAACTGACTGAACTTGTGAGGAAGCTTACTGAAAAAATGGAATCCATTGAAAAGGTCCCTGAACCAATAAAGGAGACAAAGTCAGCTTCCTCCAGTTCCTCAAAGTCTAAGTCAGCCTCTAAAAACAAACAAAAGTGTGAACTGCGTCATTACACCAGCCATACCACTGACAACGGCTATAGAATCCTTTTTTGCATGATCTGCTAAAAGGATGATCACAGGACTGTAGACCATCTACAGTATGTCATTCAAGCAAACTATACCAAAGTTGGTCATCAGTATGCTTCATCCTCCAAAACTGCTCCAAAGAATAGAGCAAAACCTTTTCCTCTGTGCCCTCACTGTGGGTTTAATGATCATCATCAGGATGATTGTCTCATGAATACATGTTGTGATATATGCGGTAATCCAGCTCATGAGACATCCCAACATGACAGTGTCATTCATGCAAGGAGAAATTCCAAACAACCCAGAGTCACTGAGTCATCCTCAGCCTCTAAATGCAAAACCTGTGGTAGCACCATGCACACAACTACTGACCATGAGTCGATTGCAAATTTCAAAGAGACCTTGAGATCCAAGCCCACTAGTAAGTGGGTCACGAAGAGAAACTAATTCAGTTTACTACTTGTGCAGAGACATGCCAGGGAGCCTATTTGGCATCTAGACAATGGATGCTCAAGAAGCATGACTGGTGTGAAGGAATATCTGCACAAGTATGTAAAGGAACCAGGGCCCAAGGTAGTATTTGGTGATAACTCATCATGTCCCACTGAAGGTTATGGTTCAGTAAACTGCAATGGAATAGTTTTCTCTAGAATAGCCTATGTCAATGGTCTCAAATACAATCTCATCAGTGTCAGTCAACTATGTGATGCTAAATACATTGTACAATTCAATGATAAACAAGGTACCATTTTCAATGCCAACAAGGAAGTTGTGTTGATAGCTCCTAGGAGAGATGATGTTTATGTGCTAGACATGTCAACACTCTCCCAAGATGGAACGTGTCTCTTTGCTAAAGCCACTGAAACTATCAATTGGCTATGGCATAAGAGACTCTCACACTTAAACTTCAAAAACCTCAACAACTTGGCAAAACAAAACAAGGTCCTTGGCTTACCATCACTGGTTTTTGCAAAAGACAAACCATGCTCTGCCTGTGAAAAAGGTAAACACCACAGAGCATCATTCAAAACCAAACAAAATTTCTCCATCAAAAGCTGCCTTCACCTCCTGCACATGGATCTCTTTGGACCTGTCAGTCCCAGTTCAATCCAGCATGAGAAGTATACACTGGTCATTGTTGATGAGTTCTCAAGATACACTTGGGTATACTTTTGATAAGGTTTTAAAAGGTACCATTTTCAGGGGTCGTTTAAGCCCTTATTTGATCACTTTTGTATCCGTTATTGCTTAATATCGTTCCTTTTCACTTTTTAGGTCTCTTGAAGGCAAAATGCTGGAATGGCACTTATTTGGACGAAAAGGCGCGAATATATGAAGAAAATGGCCAAAGTCAGCATCGAGACACTCAAAGCTGCTGAAAACAGAAGGCGACGGCGTCAGGTGTTAATTGCGACGCCGTCGGAGGATTTTTTGTGACGATACAGAAGCAAAAAACCCTATTTTCAAGTGACGACGTCGGGCTTTAAAAGAGTAGGCCGTTGCTACTCAGACGGCCTAGATGCGACCCAGACGACGTCAGAAGCTGAAGAGGACGGCGTCACAGACATAAGGTGACGCCGTCGCATGGTTAACGTGGCCAAGACGAAACCCTAATGACGGCGACACGACGGCGTCACGAAACATAAGGTGACGCCGTCGCATATGTAATCTTATATATAGAATCCGAATTTTTCAGTTTTAGAGAGAGTCTTTTTGGAGTAAAAACCTAAAACCGAACCTAAGGTGTCTTGTACAGTATTTTAGGGTTTTAAACCCTATCTTACATCAAGATAAGTATTTACCTCATTAATTCAATTATGTCTTTGATTATTTGTGTGTATGCTTGCATGTTCTCCATGTCCGGCTAATTTATTTGTGTGTTTGCTTAGGAAGTATGAAACTTAATTATTGAATATTGATTGGTTGTTTCTTATCTTAGTTGATTAATGATCTAGTAATGCGATAGGTCATTCGTTGTGTACTTAATGCTTGATTCATCTTTGTGAACCTTAGAATATGATTACCTGAGTAGTTGTAGGCTAAATTATCCAAAGAGTGCCTTAGAGTAAGAGTTTATCATCCCTAGTGGGTTTTGTAGACGAGACCCTTTGGTAAGTTCAAAGAGTTAGGGAGAAACGCATACCCTACAACTTTAGACACACAACGCAACTAAGAATAAGGACGTGACAACTCAACCATCAATAGGAGATAATTAAGGAGTAGTATAACCTAAGTAAACACATCTTTAAACTATCATACGAGCACACATTAATTAGACATAGACTCCCACAACCTTAGTTTAGATAATTAGATAATAGTAGAGTAATCGGTAGAAATACCAACCCCCCAAATCCAATACCCGAAATTCGTACCTTTCCATTTTATAAAATATAAAAATACAAAAAATAACCTTCCTCAACCTTAACCTTAGCGTAGTAACTTCTTACTAGCATTCCTATTCCCCTAGAGAACGATATCAATACCCGTGGCTTACCCTAATTACTACACTACAACGATTAGGTTCACTGCCTAGGGTGTTATAAAACTTGCTCGAAGAAAAGGAAGTTTCCTTGACCCCGAACGACGCGTGTAGCGTTATCAAGTTTTTGGCGCCGCTGCCGGGGAATAGAATAGCTAGTTAGTAGTCCACCTCGTTTAGGTTCTTTGCTTGATTCCTATCAAGTAAATTTTTCTCATTTTTAGCTTTCTCTTAGTCTATCCCCCTTCTTCGTGACCTTTGTTCGTAACACCCATCACTTTTCATCATGGAGGATGATAACCAACCACCACTCATCAACCCACCGCCAAATGACCCGCCAAGAGCCCGTACTCTTGGTGAATACTCAAGACCAAGCCGCCTAGGCTATAGGAACACCATTGAGCTTCCCGACCAAGCCCAAACTACGGCCCTGCGATCCGACACCATCCGGTTGGTGCAAAACGGATGTGCATTCCATGGACTTCGTTCCGAAGATCCAAATCAGCATCTGAGGGATTTCCTCAAAATTGTCGATTCCATCGACCTTGATGCTACTACTCGGGAGACCACGCGCCTGCGTCTCTTCCAATTCTCTCTGCGGAACCAAGCTAATAATTGGCTTGAGCGACTTCCCGCCGGCTCTATCTCAAGTTGGGATGATCTTACCTCTCGCTTTCTTGCTCAATTTTTCCCACCGGGGAGAACCACTAAACTTAGGCGAGACATCTTGACGTTCCAGCTGCTCCAAGGTGAGTCTCTTTACAAAGCATGGACTCGATTTAAGGAACTACTCCGTAGACTTCCACACCATGGCATTGATCTTTGGCTTCAAATCCAAATCTTCTATGATCATACCGATTTCATCACTCGACGATCCATTGATCGAGCCGCCGGTGGAAGGCTCAGCGACTTTAACGCAGAGAAATCATGGGGTATTATAGAGGAGCTTGCCGATCAAAGCTACGAAGATTGGAGTGAATCTCCCGAAACTCCGATTAACGTGGTTAATGCCATATCCACTCCTTCTGAATCCTCCGATACACTCGAGGAGCAATTGAGTGCCATCGAGAGAGGAATTGATTATCTTATGGAAAGGCAGAAAAGAGCCCCCGTACAAATTCCTCGAGAGGTCGTCAAATCCGCCAACTCCACCAACCGCTCCACACCTTTTTCGGAGTCCCCAAGTCGCGAGCAAAACCCAAGTTCCGAAAGGCGCTTCCGTTCTACTTCCCCAATACCACTTTCACCAAGCTTCAAGGATCAAATGAGGGAGTACATGGCAGCTCATACAGAGAGATTAGCCAGATTTGAAGAGGAGGTTTATAGGCAGAGAGAGGAAATGCAAGCAAAAATGAAAGAAATGATGAATTTGGTAATTGAATTTACCAAAACAAAGGTTCCCGAAAAGGTGCTCGTAAGAAGCAACGATTGCCCTCCCACTTCATTTGTAAACGCCGTTTCCATTATGCCTGAGAATGCAAGGGCTGAGATGTGGAAAACTGAGGAAAGCACGAAGGAGGAGTCTGTGCCTAATGATGAACCTGAGACCATTGAGTACTACCTTAAGCACGAAATTAACAAGAAAACCATTGCAAACCAAGTAAACAACTTTAGGTACAATGAAGTTCTTAGGGAAGCTCTTGAAGGGAAAATGACGGAAGAAGAATACGACGCCTTACCTATGGAACCTTTGTATGAGTTGGTTATAAAAAAACCGTTAACAAGAAAACGAGACACCACAAGGAATTTCGTGATACCAGTTAGCATCGGTGACATGGATAATATAAATGCCTTGGCCGATCAAGGGACCGATGTGAACATAATGCCATTGTCAATCTATAATAAGCTAACTAAGGAGAAACCAGCCAAGACCGACCTTAGACTTTCCTTAGCTAATCATACTTATGTCCACCCCGTAGGAATCGCTGTTGATGTTCTAATTGAGGTAGCCAACATCGTTTATCCGGTGGATTTCGTGATCATTGATGTTGAGGAAGATAAAAACGTACCCCTCATTCTTGGGACGCCGTTCCTGGCCACCGCCAAGGCAACCATCAAATGCGGAGAAGGCATCATGATACTCAAAAGCGGAAGGGGTACGCTAGGATACCCATCATCCCAAGATATCCTCTTAAGATCATGGAAATGATTACGGGTGGAAATCGAAAAGACCCGGGCAACAATGTTAAGAAGAAGATGAATGACTGGGAAAAAGGGCTTCGAGACTTTATGGTTCAAGGATTGTATGCGACGTTGTGGAAACCCGATAAAAAGTTAGGCAGCAATCCCACCTCGATACCTAAGGCAAAAAAGGACCCTAAGGAATTTCTAAAGGGAGAAAAAGTGCTATTGTATAGATCTCGGATAAGGGCATTACGAGGAAGAAACAAACCAAGATGGTTTGGGCCTTTCACAGTTAAGGAGACCAATTTAAATGATAAAACCGTCACCATAATTGACAGCGTTGGCAAGGAATCCACGGTAAGCATACAACGCCTACACCCTTTCGATGACGGGAAAACAAAGGGTCAAGAGGGCAATGGTGAGGCAACGTAGGAGCACGACTATGAGTCTAGCTACAAGACTCTTAAATAAAGAAAAGCGCTTCGTGGGAGGCAACCCATGCTTAATTGTTTGCTTGTTAGTGTCATATATCTTTTATTAATTGTTTATCCTCATGTTTAAATTTGTAAAAATGCTTTATTTTGTTTTTAACCTCGTCTTAATTGCATATAAAGGTATTTTACATAAGGGATAAGTGTAGGGAGGATTACACACGTTTTCAAAAGAAACGTAAACATGAGAATAACAATTAACTAAAAGATATTTATGTTTGTTTGTTCGAGTCAAATGCTTGTATCGAGTCATAATGGATGTTTTTGCAGAAATTTTTCCAGATTCTAAAGATGTAAATTTTCCAGAATTTTTTTCAGAAAATCGCAGACCAGTTTTTGTCAGGATAACCTGACGGCGTCAGGAAGGAGTAAAAACATCAGATTACTTTTTTCTCGTTTTCTGAGCTACTTATAAATTTTTGGAATTTTCCAGGTCTTAATTTTCTTAGAAATTCTGTAAACATCCATTCCACAAGCATTATATCCTAGTTTAAATCGAGTCTTATATATATTATTACCGCCGATTTTACGTGAAGGTTTCGTTTGTTTTCTTCAAGTGTGCAGGTTTAGTTTGTCAAGAAGAAGTTACATAAGATTGGAAGGAGCTTTTCACGCAATAATTCTTCTTGAAAAGGATTTAACCACCACTTTACACGGATCCTACCGAGCTAATCAGGGGAGTATTAGTTTCTTTCGTTTTTAATTACCTTCCATTATCATAACTTTGATACTTTCGGGGAACATTGGGGACAATGTTCAGTTTAAGTGTAGGGAGGGAAAATAAAACGGGAACTTTGAAACTATGCTTATCCTTGATTATTTGCTTTGTCCAATTGCATTTGCGTAATAAACCATGAGAAAATGTCAGTTAGGGTAATTTTGGCACCAAATTTAAATTTTTTCATGACATATAGGAGTGGGCCATTAGTCTTAACAAAAGCGTCTCATGGATAGGAAGTTGCATGACTAGCACAAAAACCCTTTACCACCCAAATTCCACCCAAAATGTGAGGATCGCCCTTAGATTAGTAGGAATTAAAGCATTCATCTTCAATGCTTAGAGTGTGAACTGGTAGTATATTAGATTCTAGAACTTGTTTTGTGATGCATTCCGAGATCGCTAGTAAGACTGCACTTGTGTAGTTAGGAATAACTAAATGATAAGAGGCATTAGGATAACCCTTGTTTGATACCCGTAATATAATTACTTCTGCCACATCGGTTGAGTAATTCCCCCACACCTTTGCGTTGTACTCATCTTTAGTACACGATACCCCTAGTTAACCCCTCAGAGCCTATCCTTTTCGCGGTTCTCGTGATGTTTCGGTTTTTCCGGAATATCAATGAAGAGCATTGTTTACACCCCACCCCCAAATATACACCCAAATCGCCTTAGCCTACCCCTTATGCACTCACTTTTAGTGAAAATGTTTGTTATCACCCTAAACCCTTAGTTCAATTATCTAGTTCCTTGCATAAGTTGCTAAGTCGAGTCATATCCTTTGTATACAGTTTTGGGATGATTGGGATTCATGGGAAAAGTTAAAGTTTATGAAATGACGGGAAGGGAACGTTAAATTCAAATTCCCTTTGTTTGCGTAATAATGTACCCCAAGTGTTTTGATCTTTTCAATTCGGGTCAAATTAGTGTTAGAGTAATAAAAACTCAAGTGTAGGGATGTGCCTATAAATCCCTATCATTTTGATGTTACCGTAGAGGATGGTAGAGTAAAAGTGTATGAAAAAAAAATCGAAAAAAAATCGAAAAAAAAATAGAAAAAGAGAAAAAGAAAAAAAATAGAGTGTAAAAAAAAAAAAAAAAAAAAAAAAACATACGGGCTACCATCCTACATCTACCCTTTAAATTTATGTTTGTTTATTTCCGTTACCTAGAATTTTAGAGTGTCGAGTCTAGGCTTAGCAACGCCATTCTTCGTATGCTTTTAACATAGAGATTTTTGACTTGCCACCACTAAATAGCCTATCCCACCAAACCCTTGTTTCCCTACCGTAAGCCTAACATTACAACCCTTTAAAAGACCTCTTTGATAGTCTTTCCTAGGTGCTTACGCCAAAGCGATGGAGGTTTGATCTATTCTCAAGCTTATGGTAATCTATGTACTAGGACCGGTTAATGAGTGTTTATCTTCCATTTCTGATTTGTTATATTTCATATACACCCGAGAGAGATGTGAGTACCCAAACACCCTATGTGAGGTGCTAGTATGTAATTTCCGTGCTTGTTATGACTTTTGCGGGGCTTATATGTGTTGTGGACCGTTTTGAATTAATGCTTCATGACCCCTAACTTATAAATTAATTGGCTAAAAGCACATTTGCTTGAGGACAAGCAAATAACAAGTGTAGGGATATTTGATAAGGTTTTAAAAGGTACCATTTTGAGGGGTCGTTTAAGCCCTTATTTGATCACTTTTGTATCCGTTATTGCTTAATATCGTTCCTTTTCACTTTTTAGGTCTCTTGAAGGCAAAATGCTGGAATGACACTTATTTGGATGAAAAGGCGCGAATATACGAAGAAAATGGCCAAAGTCAGAATCGAGACACTCAAAGCTGCTGAAAACAGAAGGCGACGGCGTCAGGTGTTAATTGCGATGCCGTCGGAGGATTTTTTGTGACGATACAGAAGCAAAAAACCCTATTTTCAAGTGACGACGTCGGGCTTTAAAAGAGTAGGCCGTTGCTACTCAGACGGCCTAGATGCGACCCAGACGACGTCAGAAGCTGAAGAGGACGGCGTCACAGACATAAGGTGACGCCGTCGCAAGGTTAACGTGGCCAAAAAGAAACCCTAATGACGGTGACACGACGGCGTCACGAAACATAAGGTGACGCCGTCGCATATGTAATCTTATATATAGAATCCGAATTTTTCAGTTTTAGAGAGAGTCTTTTTGGAGTAAAAAACTAAAACCGAACCTAAGGTGTCTTGTACAGTATTTTAGGGTTTTAAACCCTATCTTACATCAAGATAAGTATTTACTTCATTAATTCAATTATGTCTTTGATTATTTGTGTGTATGCTTGCATGTTCTCCATGTCCGGCTAATTTATTTGTGTGTTTGCTTAGGAAGTATGAAACTTAATTATTGAATATTGATTGGTTGTTTCTTATCTTAGTTGATTAATGATCTAGTAATGCGATAGGTCATTCGTTGTGTACTTAATGCTTGATTCATCTTTGTGAACCTTAGAATATGATTACCTGAGTAGTTGTAGGCTAAATTATCCAAAGAGTGCCTTAGAGTAAGAGTTTATCATCCCTAGTGGGTTTTGTAGACGAGACCCTTTGGTAAGTTCAAAGAGTTAGGGAGAAACGCATACCCTGCAACTTTAGACACACAACGCAACTAAGAATAAGGACGTGACAACTCAACCATCAATAGGAGATAATTAAGGAGTAGTATAACCTAAGTAAACACATCTTTAAACTATCATACGAGCACACATTAATTAGACATAGACTTTCACAACCTTAGTTTAGATAATTAGATAATAGTAGAGTAATCGGTAGAAATACCAACCCCCCAAATCCAATACCCGAAATTCGTACCTTTCCATTTCATAAAATATAAAAATACAAAAAATAATCTTCCTCAACCTTAACCTTAGCGTAGTAACTTCTTACTAGCATTCCTATTCCCCTAGAGAATGATATCAATACCCGTGGCTTACCCTAATTACTACACTACAACGATTAGGTTCACTGCCTAGGGTGTTATAAAACTTGCTCAAAGAAAAGGAAGTTTCCTTGACCCCGAACGACGCGTGTAGCATTATCAACTTTCTTTCCAAGAAGATTCAGGCAGCTGATACAATAATGTCATTCATCAGGAAGATAGAAAACCAGAATGACATTACTGTCAAACAAATCAGAACTAACAATGGTACCGAGTTCAGAAATCAAGAGCTTGAGAGTTTCTATGATGAAAAAGGAATTTCTCAAAATTTCTCATCTCCATATACCCCTGAACAAAATGGGGTTGCTGAAAGGAAAAACAGAACCCTCATTGAGGCTGCTAGAACCATGTTAAATGGCTCAGCCCTCTCAAAGCATTTCTGGACTGAAGCACTCAAAACTGCCTGTTACACTCAAAACAGGTCAATCATTGTCAAAAGACATAATAAAACCCCATATGAGATCTTCAAAGGTAGACTTCCTAACATCAGCTATTTTCATGTATTTGGATGTCCTGTGTTCATTCATAACCACAAGGATCATCTAGGCAAGTTTGATGCAAAAGCTGATGATGGATACTTCTTAGGCTACTCACTGATCTCCAAAGCCTTTAGGGTTTTTAATACAAGGAGACAACAAGTTGAGGAAACCTTTCATGTTACCTTTGATGAAAGTACTGAAAGCATCATGTTCACCAACACCTCAGTGGAGGAAATAGGAATTGATAACTCATCAAGATATCCTTCTGATGAGTACAACACTGAATTCAATTCCTCATATCAAGCTGATGCTGACATCTCATATTATGTCTTACCTCATAACCTACCCCAACCAATCATCAGTGAGCTCATTGATAATCAGTCAGTCCCTGCTGGGATAGGAAACACTGATTCAAATGATCTGGAACCTGTATCTCATGAATCTCACCCTGAACAAGACATCTCTACAGATGTTCTAAATGATTTTGTGACTCTTGCACCTGAACTCACATCTGATCACCCAGTGACATCATCAAGCTCAGATCCGAGACCACAAAGTAAGTGGACAAGAACTCAGGATATTGAACTTGTAAACATCATTGGTAAACCCACTGAGGGCATGCTCACTAGAAGCATGGCTGCTAGTCTAACTGCAGCCTCAGCCAATGAATGTCTATATGCTGATTACCTATCAGAAATAGAACCCAAAAGTGTCACTGAGGCTCTAAAATACCCAAGCTGGGTTCAGGCTATGCAAGAAAAACTGCAACAGTTTGATAAAAACAAGGTCATGACCTTAATCAAATGTCCTCAGGATGTAGTAGTCATAGGAATGAAGTGGGTTTTCAGAAACAAAACTGATGAAAACGGCACTGTCATTAAAAACAAAGCCAGACTTGTAGCCAAAGGTTACAGTCAACAAGAAGGCATTGACTATGATGAGACATTTGCTCCTGTTGCAAGAATGGAAGCCATCAGGATCTTCCTTGCATATGCAACATACATGAACTTCAGGGTCTACCAAATGGATGTTAAAAGTGCATTCTTAAATGGTGATCTCAAGGAAGATGTGTATGTTCAGCAACCTCCTGGCTTTGAGAGTAGTGAATTCACTGACTATGTCTGCAAGCTTGACAAAGCCCTTTATGGACTTAAACAAGCTCCCAGAGCATGGTATGAGCTCTCTCAGCCTTCCTGATACAAAACAAGTTTGTCAGAGGAAAGATAGACAACACACTGTTTGTCTATAGAACTCAACAGGATGTGATTCTAGTCCAAGTGTATGTTGATGATATCATCTTTGGCTCAACAAACTACAAACTTTGCAAACAGTTTGAAAAACTGATGACAAAGAAGTTTGAGATGAGCATGATGGGAGAACTCACATACTTTCTTGGACTACAAATCAGGCAAACTGATAAAGGAATATCCATCAGTCAAGAGAAATACACCAGAAATCTCTTGAAGAAATATGAGATATCTGACTGTGCCTCAGTGAAGACACCAATGGTCCCACCTAACAACCTTGGACCTGATCTCACTGGCAAATCAGTCAATCAAACTCATTTCAGAGGGATTGTTGGCTCACTGATGTATCTAACCGCTACTAGACCAGACATACAATTTTCAGTCTGTTTAATAGCCAGATATCAGTCCAATCCCAAAGAATCTCACCTCACTGCAGCCAAAAGAATACTTAGGTACCTGAAAGGAACCCTAAACCTTGGACTCTATTATCCAAAATGCTCAGGGTTTGATCTCAAGGGTTACTCTGATTCTGATTATGCTGTCTGCAACATGGACAGAAAAAGTACCTCAGGGTCCTGTCAATTTCTTGGAGGAAAACTGGTTTGTTAGAGTGCAAAGAAGCAACAATCAGTGGTTATGTCCTCAGCTGAAGCTGAATATGTAGCTGCAGCAGGATGCTGTGCCAATGTATTATGGATGAAAAGTCAACTTTGTGACTATGACATCCATTACAAAATGGTGCCCATCTTCTGTGATAACACTAGTGCTATTGCAATCTCCAACAACCCTGTCCTCCACCAAAGAACCAAAAACATTGATATCAGATATCACTTCATCAGGGATCACATAATGAAAGGAGACATAGAACTTCATTTCATCCCTACTGAATATCAACTGGCTGATACCTTCACCAAACCCTTGGATGAACCTACCTTCAGGAGCTGAAAGCTGAATTGGGAATGCTTGACATTGAAAGTCAAGTATCTGAAAACCAATCTCAGTAAGTTCTCTGAAATGGTCCATCCTCCCTGAACATCCAAAACCAACCTCTCACTGAATAAGTAAGACTAATTCAGGGTCCCTGACACTTGACAAAGAGCATTGAATGAGTAACTAAATGATCTAAGTATCAGTTACTTAAATGTCCTAGGTTGGTAACTATGCCAATTTAATAAAGGAATATATGTCTCTTTGTCTTACTGTCATCCCACTTGGCATTTAATGCCTCTCACAAAAAATATCAAATTGATATTTTATCTCTGCAAAAGTGCACTTTTACTGTGCACTGCAACTGTTCCCTTGAAAAACGAGATTTTACTGCGGGTAATGGAGTGGTAGCATTAAATGTGGAAATTCAAACGTCTTTCAAAAACTGACTCTTAATATTCCCATTTGTGCACAAAACACCCCTCTTATCACTCTATAAATACCCTCTTCCAACACAAACAAACACACACAAATCTTTTCTGCAACAAAACTCTGTCAAAATCATTTCTAAAATTCAAAAACATTTGTGTGTGCTCAAAAACTCTTAAAACCTCTTTTGGAAAAACCTTCTTGTAAACATTTACAAAAGTTTTTCATCACAAACTTGAGAGATCAAAAACAACTTTGATTATTCTAGTCAAAATATTTTCAAAACCCTAAAATATTTCATATGGAAATGGCTAGAACACAATCTCTCCAGTTTGCTTCTCAGTGGGTAGGGGATCTTACTAATGTTGAATTTAAAACAAATAATGTCATAGGAAATTTTGAATATCCTGAAAATGTCCCAACCTATAAAGACATTATTAAATTTTTATTCAACTGCCCACTCAAAAGGGCCTTTGTAAAATGTCCCTCAGTAGTGTACCCAAACTACCTCAGGGAGTTTTGGGCTACATCTAGAGCCTTTGACCCGACACCTTCTACTGATGAGAATAACCTTAGACCTCTCAGGGAGTATCTCATCAGGTTCAGTCTAAATGGGGGGAAACAACATACCCTGGATTACAAAACGTTTTGCACATCAACAGGGTTAGATTATAACAAAGGTGCTTATGTCGCCCATCCTGAACCCTCCACAGTGAAGGATGGGTTAAAACAAATCGTTTTAGATCCAACTTTTTTGGACAAGACCTGAGTCACTAAAAGCTCATTCCCCGTGGCTTGGAGGATCCTCTTCACTTTTGTGATTTAGGTCCTCGGTGGGAACCACTCATCCACAGAACAAGTTAACTCTATTCAGTTGATGATGGCATACTGCTTGATGAATGGGGTCACTGTCGACATAGGAGAGATCATTTACAATGATCTCGTAACGAAGCTACAAAGCAAAACTAGGACGAAGTACGTTTCGTATCCTAGGTTTGTCTCATGTGCTTTGCAATCGTTACTGGGTTCAAACTATACTCAGGATGAAAATTTTGGAAATTTACCTGGCATCCTGAGCCCATCAAATTTTCAAAAGGACCCATCCCTTGTCACTCCTATTGAATTGACGGCCCACATGATTGCTGTAAACAATCAAAGTGGATCAGTGTCTCCAAACCCTGCTTCTAAAAAGAAAAAGAGGAAGTCTCAGACTGGGACTAAGACTAAACCAAAGTCTCAGGGCCCTGAGGCTTCAGGAGCACAGCCTAAGAGGCACAAAAAGCCCGAGACCAAAAAGACACCCACTGACCAGGCAACAACCACCCCAGTGACAACGAAGGACACTGATACATCACAGTCAGTGCCCTTGGTCACACCTACTACTCCCCAAGATCCAGAGGGAAACATACAACCCGCTGGTAGGGGAGCGCCTTCCATAACGCCCAGTGATGACATTAGCAAATCCAAGCCTTTGTCTGAGGGCACACTGATCGATCCCAAAGACTCAGAGGGAATCAAACAACCCGCTGATAGGGATACAACTATCGCTGACTCTGCTAAAGGCACTGGGAAACGCCCACCAGTGTCTCAGGGGTCACTGGGGGACAAAGACTCGGAGGGAAAGGAACAACCCGCCGATACGGAACCCACAACCAATCCTGACTCCAGCGAAGACACTTGGAAACGCCCACCAGTGTCCTAGGGGTCAACGGGGGACAAAGACTCAGAGGGAAACATACCACCCGCTGATATGGAACCCAACACCAACCCCTGGTTAACTGTTGCTGATGTCACTGGAATATTATTCTCTGAAGATGAGCTTGCTGAGACTGATGATGAAATCTTATCAGCTGGAGAAGAAATGGACGCTGAGGTTCAAGCTGAACAAGAGCCTCAGCCTGATCCACAGGAGCATACTGAATCACCAGTCAAGCCTGACAATAATGACTCCTCTTCATCCACTGATGAATTTGAAAGATTTGATAATGTTCTCCCACTCACTGAAAGACAGCTAGTTCAGTGGATCACCAAAGCTTCAAGAAGGTTATATTCTGGGGTCACTGACACATTGTGGGAGCAACACACTGAGGCTGCTGCGAGTTATGTTGATCTAAAGGCTGAGGTACATGGCTTTGATGAAAATGTTCATGAGCACAGGGATCTGATGTATGACAACATTCACCGACTGGATGAAAACATGGCTAAATTCCTCAGGCATCTTCAGGGTGTAGGTACCACGATAGATGAAATCAGGGAGTTTGTCAAAGAAGACCCAGCACTCAACTCTAAAGTGCTGGAGGCTACTGAGGAGCACTTGAAACAATCCTCAAACCTCACTGAACTGCTCAATATGCTCAAGTCTGCAAATGTTCAGGGTCTTCCATCCTCAGTCCAGTCTCTTCAAACTACATTGGACTCTTTGAATACGCAGGTGGCTACTTTGGCTCAGGCATCCTCATCTCTGGCCTGGAATCTTGGGCCCAGAATGACAGCCCTGGAGGTTTATCAGGCTAATTTGGAAACTAAAGTCACTGGTATTCAATCTGACACTTCAGACATTAAGGCTATGATCTCAGAAATTTATCAGGCCTTCAAGGGTCAAGCTGCTCAGCCCCCTTCAGCACCCACTCCAACTCTTGCCCTCACTGAGGCTCCAACAATAGTTGAGGGGGAGAATATTGCTGAAGAAACTCCTTCTCACACTGAGGGGGAGCCAACACCAACAGTATCAGTGGCTCAAATCTCATCATCCCCACCAGTCTCAGCAACACCGATCTCATCAATCCCACCAACAACATCAACAACAACAACAACACTGACAGTAATCACTCCAATAACATCAACAACTCCACCCCTGGTAGCAACTTCATCTTCCTCAGGCCAGGACAAAGGAAAAGGCAAGATGGCAACTTCTGAGCCTGAGAAGATTCCCTATAAAATTGGCGACACTGAATACATGCTCACACCACAACAGCTGAGTAAACACCTTGCTAAAGAAGAAAAAAGGTTGAAACAAGCTGAGGAAGAGAAAAGGAACAGAAAAGCACTGGAAAAGGTTGTCGCCGAAGAAGCTGAGAACATAGGATTAGATCCAAGCAAACTTCAAAAGGGTCAGGCAGGGCAAAATTTCAATGAAGCTCAGGTGGCTCAGATGGCTGCAATGAAAAAGCAGCTGGAAGAAAAGAAGAAGAAAACTGAAGCACTCAGGCAAAGCAGAATTGAGGAGTACAACTGGACAATGACAAGCCGAAGGCTTCCTGAAAAGATCACAGATGTCAGAATCATCCCCAATACCAAACCACTGGCCATGAACGTCTATAGAGGGGTTGATAAAAGACACTTCGAGGTCTATGATCCCCTCAAATTCACTGACTTTGGGATCACTGAACTTGATGAGCTTGGTCCAATCATTGAAAAGAAGAAGAATGCAGTGGTTAAGGACCTGATGAAAATGCTCAGAAAAAGATATGAAAGACTGAGAGATTGTCCAGCTCAGCTGGGAATTCAGCTCGCCTTAACTGCACCTCAAGGATCTCAACCACAATCATCCACTGGCAAAAGGAAGAGAGTTGAGTTCCAACCTGAGATTAAAGTGCCTGGACTGGAGTGTAATAGGGAGCTGCCTGAAGGGGTTAAATTTGTGAACTGTCTAGTGATTGAGAAGCCTAAAAGAGGGCTATTCCACATTGATGTCTATGGAAACCCTGCTTTTCAAAGATGGAGTGACATTGATCAGGCTGGTGTGGCTGAAATGCTGAGCTACATACCAGTGGCCTCTCAAATCCAAACCCCAGCGAACATCAGGTTCTGCCAAGACCTGAATGCCAAGATAAGAGACCATCCTGACAGAGAAACACTCATCACCAAAAAGGTCAAGCTTGAAGCATTGGGAATCCATCTGGACTGACATCATTTTGTTTTATCTTTTGTACTAGTGATAGAAACTATGTAATCTAATCAATAAACGATGTATGTTTTATTTATTTACTCAGTGTTCCTTATTGTATTCATTAGTACATTCAGTGTAAGAAGAAGCCTCTTGGTCACTTACACTGATCAACCACTTAGGCTATTTGTATATCCAAATAGGGGGAGACTGTTGGGTTCAGTAAATACCCAAACCCCTTAATCTAGGATTTGAATAGAAAATAGCCCAAGTGTTTAATCCGTTAACACAAACAGGTCACTGAGTGCATAGTCTCTCAGTGAGTCGTCTTCAGGATACTCAGTATGAGGCAAAGAAGAAGTCTCTCCACTCAGTAAGGCGGAACTTAAAGGGTGAAGACTGAGTCAAGAAGAAGATGATGGATTCAGTGAGTGATGACAATAACTCACTGAATCCCTAAGATTCCTCTCCAACTTCTTACACTGAAGACAAACTGAAGTAGAAGACTAAAGGATGTAAAGACTGAAGAAAGAGCGGGACAAGGCGGGAAAGATTGAATCAGATAAGACGAAGTCCTTATCAACCAAAGTCAACTTTCCCTGAATGGCAAAAGATCAGGCTCAGTGTCATCACTGAACTTAGGAAAGTAGTCTTGTCTCTTACCTAGAATAGTCTTTGTAAACAGAGACACAATACATCTGTATTTTGTCTTCTGTATGATGTCAGTTTGTCACTTAGGAAAGAGTCAAATATCATACATGTATAAATAGCATAAGAGATAGAGTGAAAAGGTTAAGCTTGTGAATTTTAAAAACACACATACACGCAAGCCATCTTTTCACTCCTCCAAATAAAACTTAGTTCCTGAGATAGCTCAGTGAGCTCTAAGAGTTGTGCTCAGACTTAGCCTGAGCTTAGAGAGGAGTCACCCAACTTTGTCATTTCAATCCCAAGTACTATTCCGCAAGTACTTGGGTAACGTATTCTTTGTTGATTTATTTCTAATAAGAATATGATGTTGAAAATTACTAAGTGTGCTTTTCTTATGTTAATTTCAGTCATAGTTCACTATTAACTTGTTTTATAAACTTAAGCTGTTTTAAACGATAGTGAACGGGGAACAACAGATTTCCGACAAACATTGCCAGTAAAGAAAGGCGCTTCAAGAGATGCAATTATTGGTGCATCCATTGCTGAATCGGGGTTATGGCGACATTTCAAGGTTTTTTTTTTTTTTTTTTTTTTTTTTTTTTTTTTTTTTTTTTTTTTTTTTTTTTTTGTGCTGGAAAACAATGAGATTGCAAAGGCATGGCATGACGGACCAAGAAAAAATAGAAGATCATTTTCAGAGTGGCTGTTAAAGGTAGGAGATGGGAATGTTGGCACGCAGGATGGCGAAGACCTGGAAAATACTTCCTGGGTGCGCATCCCGGATATCCATTGTTTTCAACCGGGTGGGCAAGCACTGGACGAGCTGATCGAGTTCATATATGACAACGACTCGCTGTAAGCACCAACAGTTACTATGTTTCAAGACAAAGCCATAGTGTGTCCAAAAAATGATACGGCTGACACAATAAATGCACGGATACTCCAACAGGTGACTGGGCCATCTGAAATCTATATGAGCGTGGACAATGCAGTGCCTATTAGAAACAATGGAGCTGCTACAGAGTTGTTATACCCAGAAGACTATTTGAACTCGATGACGTTTTCAGGAATTCCTCCACAATCCTTGGAGGTGAAAATAGGTGTTCCGGTAGTGTTGATGCAGAATTTGAACCTAACGGGTGGTCTGTGTAACGGGACTCGCATGATCGTCACTCAACTCTTGAGCAGGGTGATAGAAGCAAAGATTATAACTGGCACTCAAATAGGCGAAAAAGTTTTTGTGCCGCGCATTATTCTGACGGTTAAAGACAACAAGATGCCATTTGTTTTTAAACGCAAGCAGTTCCCTGTTAAATTATGTTATGCAATGACGATAAACAAAAGTCAAGGCCAATCACTTGCAAAGATAGGAATTTTTTTACCCGAGCCTATATTTGGACATGGCCAACTATATGTTGCCCTGTCAAGAGCCACCTTATCGAAGGGTTTGAAAGTTGTTATTGAACCGCAGGCAGACCGGCCACCAAACACCACAAAAATATTGTGTACAAAGGTTTTTTGAATAAAATTAAGCTGCAACAGGTTTAATTATTATTTCATATCGTTATGTGAATTTTTTAAAAGCATAGGTACTGTTTCTAAAATGCAAACATCTATGTCGGTAGCTACATAATGTCTGATACTAGCCATGCACCAGCGTAATTTTTATTTATACGCTTTGCATCATGAATTGCATAGATATGTCAGGCGTGCGTTAGAAACATATGCATCTTGCTCAAAATATTATCCTGTGTTGTCCCAGCGTCACTAACCGGTATTCCAAACAATTGCAGAATAATGGCTGACAAAGGGGAAGGGGAGTTGATTCAAGCAAGCAAAGATGAAAGTGCCACGAACGATACCATCAGTACTGTAGACTCGAAAGACAAATGGCAACTGATAATAGCATAGGCTGATGTTATTGGCATTACGAATATCAAACCAGAGTATTTGCAAAAAGAATTGCAAATTAAAGTCTACCGAAAGTGGACATCAAGGAATGTGCCTGATCCTAATCCGACTGGTCTATACTTCATGTTGCTAGACAAACGGGTAAACATACTAACCACACTTGAAAAACTTAACACAAACAGGATCATTAGTAATGTTTGTTAACATATGATTACCACAGGGAACGCTATTCAGGCAAAGGTAGACATCAGGGACATAAAACATTTTGAAACCTTTTTGCAAGTAGGTTCATGTTACAGAATCCGCAAGTTTAGCTGCAAGAACACCAATATTTGGCAACGCACACTTCCCAACAACACAACGCTGTTATTTGGAAAGTATAGCGACGTTTTGCCTATAGAAGATCATAGTTTCCCAACCCATCATTTCAATTTCATTGCATACAACGAACTTGTAGCTAGAGCTGATGTTTGTGATGCGGTTCTAACAGGTAATCCATTTAGATAATCACTAATGATAGCTGGAATGCTAATGAAATATTTGCATGCGCTTGCAGACTACATAGGAATTGTCAAAGGCGTTGGAAGCATGAAAACATTTGGAAGCTCGACTACCAATCGAATAGTCAGAAAAAATGTTGAAATCCAAAATCTAAAGTACGCACTAACACATAAAAACTAATCATAATCAGCGTTGACTGGTATAGAGTTCTACTGACTTAGTTTACATTGCAGTGGAAATAGCATTACTCTGAGTCTATGGAATGAAACAACAAAAAGATTCGAAACGGAAATTGGTATGCGGGTTGAAGAACCGATTGTACTTACTGTTAGCTCGTGTCTGGTTAAAAGCTTTGCTGGTAGCATACAGTTATCTGCCACCCCTGCAATGAGCTATTATTTTAATCCTAAAATACCCGAGGCAGATGAAATCTGTAGAGCGTAAGTCTTGCCTAATATCTAACAACTTATCAGGTCGTCTATGCATATGCAAGACCACTATTTGACACAAATCATAACCGCAGGTATGCTGATCTACTGACAACTGGAACACCGCTGATGTTGCCACCAGTGACGCAATAGAAACCACAGGAGGACTCATCCGAGCAGACTGTGCGGATCGCAACACTTCTGGACATAAGCCCTGAAACGCTTACTGTAAGGCACTGAAAAATACTGCTATACAATTACTCACTGTATATATCGCTAACTCCTGCATTTAACAGCAAAACCAAAAGTTCGTGACTGAAGCGATCATAGTTAGAATTGAGGAAGGTGCAGCATGGTATACGAACAGATGCAAACGGTGCAACAAGAACATCAAGCCAGGTAGGCCTCATTGGCATTGCCAACAACCAGGGTTTCCGGTTGTAGCTAACTACAGGTATGAATTGCAAACCCACACTGAAACTGGAAATTGAGCAGCTACAAGTGGTAACTTATTGCAAACTTAACACATAACAATTGCAGCTATTGTTTCAAGTCCATCATTGCTGATGTAACCAGAGAAGCATCTCTGACATGGTACAACCCTGAGGCACATGCTCTTCTTCCAGTTTGCTCAGAGGTTCTCAGTTATGTTTCAGACCCCGATGCATACAAAATCCTACCAATTATCAAAGACCTTCAGAACACAAAACATAAGTTTGAAGTGCGATTTGGCTATGGCAACAAAAAAGGGAATCAAAGGTTGATACTTGACAGCATCGCTGATGCACCCACACCCGCACTACCACCAGCAGACACTGTGGAACCTTCAACACGGATGGAAACTCCAATCAGCAAAACAACTATTCCAGAGGTATTGAGCAACACCCAAACCCCACCTCCAGTTTCTACCGAAAGTGATGAAGAGGAAGCTGTTCCTAAATAGGCTCAAGCTTCAACAGTTCAGAAACAACTATTCCAAGCCTCAGGAAAGGACCAGGACATGCCAGTAACGAAGAAGCCTAAAGCTGACCCTGGTGCCAAACCAGAGGTTTAATAACTAAAAATACTGAATCACCGGTTTTTGTAATATGGTTATAGTATAGCTGACACAATGCTGCTAGAACAAAATCTGATAAATTACCTGTTGGGATAATTAACTTAGAAAATTGCTCTATGGGAGCAATGGTAATGTAAACCACTCTTAAGTAAACAACGGTGTGTGCACTACAGTTGCACACGGTTCTTGCATAACGTATTGTAGAGGTGGGAGGCTATTTCAACAATATGTTGTCACAACGTATTGTAGTATAGAACAGAGTAGAATGGACTTCATTAGAGCTAATTCCTACAAAAAACTACAATTCCCACAAAAGACTCTAAACAACAACTTATGCTCATGCAACTAACACACGACATCTAGAAAAACATAAAAAAACCTCTCAAACCTTAGCATTCACCCTAAAACTGCATCCCCCGATAACCAATTAACCCTCCTTACCTTCTTCAACCCATGATTCAAGCCAAACACAAAAAACATTGCAACAAACATTATTGCTACTATCCAACAACAATAATAAATAAGATAAAATAGCTACCGTCATTAACCATTCATCATAAAGATAATACTAATTGTAGCGTTGTCATTACAACAGGGTTGTGGAAAACTAGAAGGGGGGGTTGAATAGTTTTACCAATTTAAAACTTCCTTTTAAATATTTAGATCGACTTATGTCAATCTATTTGGTTGTTTATGTTGGACGTTGATAGATAGATATATAAACGTGTAATGAAAGATAAAGAGTAAGAAGCACATCACCACGACACAAGTTATTTATAGTGGTTCGGCTACAAGGACACCTTCCTTGCCCTACTCCACTCCCCGAGTCACCTAATCGAGAGTTCGTAAACACTACACCAACTCCTTATGGCGGAGAAGCCTTCACAATGTCACTTAACCTTTTTCCGGTACAAAGCTAAATACCGAGTTCCTTCACATCAAGGCGAACCACACCTAACACAACGTCGCCTACCCTTTATACGGTGCTAGGCTAACCACCGAGTTCTTTCACACCAAGGAGAACTAATCCTATCACAACGTCGCCTACCCTTTATTAGGTACTAGGCTAAGCACCTAGTTCCATTACTATGGAGGAACTACTACCCTTCACAACACAACACCTAATATCAAGGAGATCCACTCCTTGTTACAATACCATCAAGGATATCACCATCCTTGGAAATAAACAAATACTTATATGTATAACGATGCACCTCATCGATTATACGACCTAGGCATTCTTCCCAAATGCGACTTGATTTGATTCTTCGGCATCCTTCACTAATGCCTTAGACACAACGCTTGGCACCCTTCACTAATGCCTTCGTCTTGACACCTTTAGCATTCTTCACTAATGCTTTGACACGGATGATGAGCACCTTTCACTAATGCTTTCATCTTGACACTTTCGGCATTCTTCACTAATGCCTTCAACCCAACATCTATGGAGAAAGTAAGAACTATCAACAAGAGAACCTTAGTTTTCTTGATGATGACGAAGCATGGCAACTCATGGACTTGAGCTTGCACGTCTTCAAGAAGTGGTGATCTCGCCTTTAAGAGGAACCTAGAAGATCACATAAAAACAAAAGACAAACTACATAGATCACTTGGATATGAGGTTAGAGAGTTATGATACTTGGGGAAGTATATGTGTGAAGTGGTGAGTAGAAAGGAAGAAATGGCTCTCTATTTATAGAGAAAATTCTCTACTGTTCCCCGGATCCCACGGATCCCTACCACAAGGGATCCGGCTAGCACAAAGCCAGGGATCCGTGGAACGCTCCTCTTTGCCCATGGGTATTTTTGGTTATGGGTCATGGGTCATGGGTTATGGGTTGATCCATGGTTTTCTTTCTAGATACAATGTATCTTAAGGATACAATGAACTTGGTTAAGTGGTATATATAAAACCATGGGCTATGGTTCAATACCATTTGCTAGTTTTTACCCATTTTAGTATATACATGTTTTACCCATTTTAGTATACTTAGTTTAAGTATATGCTAACCCAATATGTAAACACTAGTTGTTGTACTTATGTATCATAAAATCACTTATACTTGTTTTAGCGTTTTATGTGAAAACGTAAGTGTGTTAGGAAACTATCAACTCAAACTATTTACGTATTTTATTTGTTTCGTTAAAATGATTTTACGTTTGTTATCGACAAAACATTAGAAGATCGTAAAATATAAATAAACGTTTTTATGGCTTATTTGTATTAACAAGGATGACTAACATAGACAAAACAAAATCGTAATCTGCCTCAGATTACATGCACCCATTGGAGTTAGATAAGTACATAAAACAATAAAATACCAAACTACCTTAACAACGGTTAGAACCTACTATCAACACAAACTTCTGGCCAAAAAATATCAACAAAAGCCAGCGTTCACCAGACTAACCGTCAGAAAGATCTTCATCAACCTCCATGAAACCTACCTGCCTCTCTTTCTCCACAATCCCATCATGAATGGCTTCAATAAGAGCACCAAGTGCAACCAGCGTTTGACAATCCACACGCTGCAATTCGGAAAGGATGATGATGTACCCTCCGAGTAGCTTGAAGGACACTCCTCTGAGACGTGTCGAAGCCCTTCCATACGAAGGCCCAGGTTAGGATTCTAAAATATCCACAGGCGTCAAACCATTCATTGGCACGAAGGTTACCTTAGGGGAATTCGCCATTCGCAGTCCTAAACCCTTCGGGGTATGAGTGACGAAGGAACAATGGATAAGGAACCTCCTGACTTGGTCAAACCCACGATCTCCCTCTCTCTCTTGGCTTCCCCGTCAAGTCTGAGAACGTGGGTCACTAACTCCTAGCGGTTACCCACAATCATGGAACGCCCCCATGATCTCCGACATTCATGCAAGAGTGCCTCTAACCGTATTTCTTCCACTATAAATAGGTTAGACGGACAATGGTTTATGGTATGCTCATTTCACACTCATCTCTTTACTTATACACACTTACATAACCATAACTCATACTTACTCTCACGCCGGAGGTGGTTCGCAGGGTCCAACCCCTGCGCAATCACTTAACGTAGTGTTTCATATTTCTTATTCTCAGGTTACAGGCAAGTCTTGGCTGGAACATACACCCCTCATTACTTTGATCCTCATCGAAGCCTGGTAGTGCAATCTTTTGCACAATCAGTGGCGCCATCCGTGGGAATAAGAAATATGAAACACTACGTTAAGTGATGAGGGGTGTATGTTCCAGCCAAGACTTGCCTGTAACCTGAGAATAAGAAATATGAAACACTACGTTAAGTGATTGCGCAGGGGTTGGACCCTGCGAACCACCTCCGGCGTGAGAGTAAGTATGAGTTATGGTTATGTAAGTGTGTATAAGTAAAGAGATGAGTGTGAAATGAGCATACCATAAACCATTGTCCGTCTAACCTATTTATAGTGGAAGAAATACGGTTAGAGGCACTCTTGCATGAATGTTGGAGATCATGGGGGCGTCCCATGATTGTGGGTAACCGCTAGGGGTTAGTGACCCACGTTCTCAGACTTGACGGGGAAGCCAAGAGAGAGAGGGAGATCGTGGGTTTGACCAAGTCAGGAGGTTCCTTATCCATTGTTCCTTCGTCACTCATACCCCGAAGGGTTTAGGACTGTGAATGGCGAATTCCCCTAAGGTAACCTTCGTGCCAACGAATGGTTTGACGCCTGTGGATATTTTAGAATCCTAACCTGGGCCTTCGTATGGAAGGGCTTTGACACGTCTCAGAGGAGTGTCCTTCGAGCTACTCGGAGGGTACATCATCAAGCCCCCCAGTCGAAAGTGATGTATATGAGCAAGGAGACATTGATTTCGACTTCATGCTGCGAAAAAACATCATCCTGTTGCTAAACATACTAGCTGGAAGAAAACTGCGCAACTAACTAAGCGCAATAAATGCTAATTAATCATTATCATTGCCCGCTACAGGAATCACAACTTCCCATAATACCCGGAGACCAAAAGTCTTCTCTATTTTAAAATTTAAAAATCTACACCGGATAAGAGTAAATGTGGGGACACGTGTGCGGTAGATAATAGAGGCAAAAGAGAGTATAAAAAGAGGGTAGATAAAACCCTAACTCATTTTACTCTCTTCGTCTAGTTTTACACGCAGTAACCTTTTCCAGTGCACACCATCTTCGAAAACAAAGTAAGTGCTTCTCTTTTCTTGTCATTTTTGTTAAAGATAAGAACATGGATTCCAAGTTTATTATAAAACAACAGAAGTGTACTTTGTCTGCTAAAGATTTACATGATCATTTAGCCGATTATCCCATTCCAATAGAACATAAAGTGATGTTACCCAAACCCACTCAGGGTATCTTTGATGCCCCTCCAGGTTTCGTAGGGTTGTATACCCATGCATTTAGTCACTCAAACCTTAGGATTCCGTTGCACCCATTGATTTTAGAATTTATGCAGTACTACAAAGTTCATATCTCTAGGTTCAATCCCTTTGGTTTTGCCAAATTAACCACATTCGTAGTGATGTGCAAAGCCTACGGATATGAACCAACATTGACAGTTTTAAGAGGATTCTTGAACTTGTACCCTGGGGGCAATTGGTTGACACTAGCAAAAAGACCTGAGGCAGATGTACCCAACCTGTTTGGGAAAGTGTACACAAACATATCGGGTTGGAAGGGTAGCTTTTTCTACGTGCAAGACACTATTGTTCCCCCTACATATTCAGAGCTGCTGAACAAGGAAAATAGGTATAATGCTAAACGGTATAATGACCCCCTGCCCTACGAGGTTCGGAGTGATCCTTGTTATCAGCGCTTGGTCAAATACCCTGCGGATGTGCAAGTATTCCTTGAAGCCATTTTATACATGGCTGGGATTGCTCAGAGTTGGGAGGGGTCTCCCAAGAAGCCTATGATCATATACCAAGGACAGAGTATGTTTATCCACTTTTATTTAAATAGGACCAATGTAGCACTGATATTTATTTGTTTTTGTTTCTATTTTGCAGAGATGTTGTTCAGAAACTTTATGTACAAAGACTTGGATGAGGACTTAAGTTTCATGCCTGCGGAGAAGGCTGAAGAGTCTTATGGTGTCGGCTCTCCTTCAACGTCTGTGAATAACAACGAGGTAGATATTCTCAAGCCAGAACCCATTGCATCAGCATCCCCGCAACTTGCGTTGGAGGGTCCATCCCAACTGGTGGAAAATGTTGCTGATTTGGACGATCCTGCGGATGAGGATGTCCCTGCCTTTGGTTCAACAGGAATAGCAGACAAGTTGAAGAGTAGGAAGGGAACAGCCGCCAAGGCTATGAAATCTACCAACAAAAGGAAGAATCCCCTGCCTACCTCTGGGAGTAGAGTTGTGAAGCAGAAGAGTACCGAGGGCAGAAAGTTTGTCAAGTCTGCCTTTGAATTACCCGATGAATCCGTTGAGGTTCATGGTAAGTATTTTTGTCTTATGAGACATTGTTAAGTTATAAATTTAACTATTATGCGAACCTGTATACATTGTGTTACTCGCAGGTCTTCCAAAGACGAAAGAGCTTCCAAATGCCTTAGCCTGTCATCGGATTGTTGACCATGTGACCCCTCCACAGTGGAAGAGTATGCTAGAGAACATGTCTATTGAAAAGTTCTGTGACATGCATGATAATGGGGTTACGAGGCAGGCAGTGATGGATAACCACTTGAATGCCAAGACCAGGGAGCTGCTCAGAACCTTGGCCAAGCTGGAAGCAAAGTATAACGAAATTGAGGGGAACGTTGAGAAGAACCCCATCGTCCAGGACCTTCGAGAAAAGATAGCTCAGTTGACCGTGGAACGTGGCAATCTTAAGCTGGAAGAAGCCAAGGTTATTACTCTCACAGGTCAGAATGCTGCTCTCGAGGCTAAATGTGCTGGGTTAGAAAGTGAGAAGGTTAGGCTTGGAGTGGTAGAGATAAAGTTGAGGGAGGAGATCGATGGCCTGCAGATGAGGTATAAGATGCTGCAGAAAGATCGTGCAAAAGTTGTTTCAAAGGTGGTCCCTTATATAGCCATGGAACTCTATCACAGTGACGAGTTGGGAGCTCAGATGTGGAAGGTCATCAAATCAGCCCTATTTCATGGACGGTGCTTGGCACTGGAGGAGGCTGCCAAAACAGGTAAGCCCGTGGACCTCTCCAAGATTGAATGCTACCGTCCCACTTCGAAGGCTGAATACGATGAGGCAGGAAATGCATTTGCAACTGCAGAGTACTCCTTCTTTACTGAGGCAACCAAAGATCCAATGGCACCCCTCGAAGACCTCCTCTCCAAGAAACCTCAGAAGCTGAAGCCTACCACTCCAACCAAGAAGACCATGTCTACTAAGCCAGGCTCAGTGCAACCCTCCTCCACTCCATCTCCGAAGAAACAAAAATGAAGGCTGCTCTGTTAGCAGTAATTTGGTTCCAAAGGGTGGCATGTACCCTTAAGACAATTTACTTTATGTGACAATGTGTGTCTTGTTCTCAAACAATTTAAATGCTTGTGATGTGTGGCCATGGGCCAAGAACAATTTGACTGGAGCCTAGGCTCCTTATGCATGTATAAGGGCAGTAGCCCATATTTTGAATGCGATGGTGTAGAGGACATACCTCTACACACTTAGGTTATGTTTGTTTCGTTAACTTCTCGTACGCCATTTTTCCGACGCTTAAATTTTACAACCTAAGGTTAAACAACCTCATTGTGTGTAAATTGCGACACCAAGGATATAATGACCAACTTGGCCATTGACAGAGGGTCGCGACCCACTCTATCTCAAATCCTTTACATAGCATGGCTTTGTAAAAAATTAAATTTTCTACAAGCGCCAAAAACTAATAGGAGAGTTAATGTGAATGTTTAAGTAGGCTTTAAATGATAAGGCGTGTGTTACACCCCAAGCCATTCGACATTGAAACTCATTAATGACTTGGCTGAACAAATCTTTGTGTTTAAGAAACGAAGCAAGAGATTTATGGGAAATGTCTTATTTATCATTGAATTGGTAGAGAGGATTACATCATTTTTGAAATGAAAACTAAGACAACTACCAATAATGTGTGCTTTCCCTTGAGAAGCTTTTAATTACAAGAAATAAGTTAAAGTACTTCTTAAACATAGAACTTTCGAAGGTTCGTACCATTCCATGTCCTGTCGATGAGTTCTCCGAGAAGAGTGGCCAGTTTGTAGGCTCCATTGCCGTAGGCCTCAGCTACCATGTAGGGTCCTTCCCAAGTTGGTCCCAGCTTCCCCTGATACTCTGCTTTGCTTGCACTGTTGAGGCGCAGCACATATTCTCCAGGCTTGAAAGTGGAAGGTCTGACCCTTTTGTTATAGTAGCCTTCAATCTTATGTTTGTGTATTGCTTCTCGGATGGAGGCTATTTCCCTTCTATCTTCTAGTAGATCAAGGTTTTCCCTGATCCTTTCATCATTTTGGGAGGCATCATACGTTGCCACACATTCCGTGTGTACAACCAGTTCCGAAGGGATGACCGCTTCTGTTCCGTATGTTAGGCTGAAGGGAGTTTCTCCGTTGCTTGACTTAGGATGCGTCCTGTGAGCCCACAGGACTTGAGGGAGCTCGTCCACCCATCCATGATGAGTTCGTCCTAGCCTTTTCTCGATCCCTTTAACGATGTCTCTGTTTGTAACTTCCACTTGTCCATTACCTTGCGGGTGATAGACGGATGTCTAGGATTGCTTTATGTTGAGCCCTTGATAGAAGTCATAGAAGACTCCTTCGGCAAACTGCTTCCCGTTGTCAGATATGATGATGTGGGGTACTCCGAATCTGCACACAATGTGCTCCCACACAAACTTCTCAATCTGTCTCCCTGTTACAGAGGCTAGGGGTTTCACTTCTACCCACTTAGTGAAGTAATCAATCGCTACCAGCAAGAACTTGACTCCTCCGGGCGCTATGGTCATAGGTCCTACAATATCAATGCCTCACTGAGAGAAGGGCCATGCAGATGTCACACTTGTCATGTCTTGCTTTGGCATCTTTGGAACATTTGAGTGTATCTGACAAGCTTCACACTTGAGAATGATTTCGGCTGCGTCCCTATGCATCGAAGGCCAATTGTAACCCAACTTCATTATCTTCGAGACAACTGAGCGGGGTCCTGCATGAAGACCGCAGGATCCTTCATGGACTTCAGAGATGATGCTCGAAGCTTGCTTGGGACCCACACATCGTAACCAAGGTGATAAAAATGACCTCCTATATAGGGTTTCCCCTATAAGCCGGTATTGCGGGGACTTAACCCGAACCTTCCTTGCAAGCTTGGGATCTTCAGGGAGAAGACCACTTATCAAATATTCCCTTATGGGAGTCATCCATGTCTCTCCTTCTTTGTGAATCACATCTGCAACTTCTTTGAGAACAATGGATCTTTCAGGAAGGACTTCCACGAGCACTTCCTTAGTGAGGTGAGCGAAGGCCATTGAAGCTAGTTTTCTTAATGCGTCTGCCTTTTTATTCTGGTTCCTACGGACATGCTGGATGGTGTAGGAGTCGAAGTTTTCTAGCATCTCTTTCGTTTTCTCCAAGTACTGTTTGATGACGGGCTGCCTTGCTTCGTAGGAACCTGTCACTTGGTTTGCGACCAATTGGGAGTCTACGAAAACAGCGAGAGCTTTGACCTCCATATTTTTGGCTAATCGGAGTCCTGCTAACAGTGCTTCGTATTCCGCTTCGTTGTTTGTAGCTTCGAACTCAAACCGGAGAGCATATGTATGCTCCTTCCCTTCAGGACTGACCAACATTAGACCTGCTCCGGAGCCATCGGAACTGGATGCTCCGTCTGTATAAAGCTTCCATTCAACCTGTGCTTGAGAAAGGTTAGTTTTGGGCTCTTCCTTTTCTACATCCGGCTCGGAAGGTGTTTCGGCCAAGAAGTCTGCAAGAATTTGCCCTTTAATAGAGTTTCGTCCTTTGAACTCTATTTCATGTTCTCCAAGCTCAATAGCCCATTTAGCTACTCTCCCAGATTTTTCAGGTTTCGACAGGATCTGTTTTAGTGGCTTATCGGTTAAGATTGTAACTGGATGGGCCTGGAAATAGCGTCGGAGTCTCCTTGCTGCGTAAATTAAGGCGAGTATTAACTTCTCCAAGGTAGGATAGTTGATCTCTGCTCCTTGTAGGACCCTACTAACAAAGTAAATGGGGATCTGTCGCTTGTCTCGTTCCGCCATAAGGATTGCGCTAACACTCTCCGCTGAGGATGCCAAGTACATGAACAACACTTCGCCTTTGGTTGGGGCTGTGAGCGTTGGAAGGATTTCGATGAACTCCTTCATCTTCTGAAAGGCCGCTTCAGCGTCTTGGCTCCATTGGAAAGTTTTCTTGTCCGCACATCCTTTGAGTGTTTTGAAGAATGGTAGGGACCTGTCAGCTCCTTTTGATAGAAACCGACTTAAGGCTGCCAGCTTCCCATTCAGGCTCTGCACATCTTTTAGACACTTAGGGGCTTGGAGATCGGAGATAGCTTTGACCTTAGAGGGATTAGCCTTTATCCCCTGCTTAGTGATCAAATGTCCTAAGAATTGTCCTTCTTCGACCCCGAAGGAGCATTTCTTAGGGTTCAGCTTCATGTTAATCGCCCGGAGCTGATCGAATGTTTCCTGTACATCAAGGAGTAGGTCCTCCTCAGTCTTGCTCTTGATAACCATGTCATCAACGTAGGCCTCTAGATTTCTGCCTATCTGTTTGTTGAAGGCTTTATCTATGAGACGTTGGTAAGTAGCCCCTGCGTTCTTCAGACCGAAGGGCATCTTTCTGTAACAGTAGACACCTTTACTTATGTAGAAGGCTGTCTTTTCCTCGTCCTCCTTTGCCATCTGGATCTGATGATACCCTTTATAGGCATCTAAGAAGCATTTTAACCGGAAACCTGCCAAGGATTCCACCTTCCAGTCAATTTCTGGTAGGGGGTAGCAGTCCTTAGGGCATGCTTTGTTGATGTCAGTGAAATCCACACACATGCGCCACCCTCCGTCGCTCTTTTTTACCAGCACTGGATTGGCCACCCAAGTTTGGTATTTGACTTCCCTCAGGATGCCTGCTTGTGTAAGTTCGTCAACTTCTTTGCAGGCCGCAGCGTTTCTCTCGGGGGCAAGGCTTCTCCTTTTCTGCTTTATTGGTTCAATGTTCTTGTACTCATTGAGTTTATGCTCCGTCCCGAAGGACTGTCCATCTATCAGCAATGTTCTTGGAACCCCTGTCATGTCAGAATATTTCCAAGCAAAAACATCAAGGTTAGTACGTAAGAGCTCGGTGAGCTTCGCCTTGAAATTCGCCGGGAGTTGCTTTCCTACTACCACTGTTTGTTCAGGGTAGCTAGGGTTTACGACAACTCGCTCCTCTACATCTGTACAGCTAAGGATTGCCATCAGAGGCTCCTCCGATTCTTCTCTGATCTTTTTGACACCATATACACCCTTATCCGCTCCATAGCTAGAATGAACAGTTCCTACTCCGAAGGGGGTTTGGAACTTAATAGCGGCATGTATGGTAGAGACAACAATTCCCATTTTTTGCATAGCTGTTCTCCCTATTAACAAATTATAAGGAGAATCTGACCTTACGATGACGAAAATGAGTGTCTCCGTGCGGGATAAGGGGCCTTCGCCTATGGTGATTTCCAACGGTACTTCTCCCAGGGGCCATGAGTGTTCGCCAGAGAACCCTACTAGCGGTGCCTTTGACTCCACCCTCCGTGAACGTATAGATGACTTGAGCTTTAGGAAACAATGCTCATAGATGATTTCGCAGGAGCTTCCGCAATCCATATACGCTCGGTTTACTTCCCTGTTTGAGATTTGTACCTTGATGATCACGGGATCATTCGAAGGTGTCTGCCCCAATACGTAAGGGAAGGTTATTTCCCCTACGCTTCCTAGCTCCCCTTCTGCTTCCTTCCTTTTCAAGGTGGTACCGTGTCTGTGTACCATCAGTATCGGAGCTTCTGCGGGCGTAGTTTCCTTCTTGTTCCCCTTCCATTCTCCTAGCTGAGTGTCGGAGAACTTGTCCTTTCCCCTCTTGATGCCTTTGACCAGATGTGCTAACTGTCTGGACCGTACCGCCTCTTCGATCTGCTTCTTTAGTTCCCTGCAGTTGTTCGTGTCATGTCCATGATCCTCATGGAAATGGCAATACTTGGACATGTCTCTGGTCTTGCCTCGTGTTATCATCCGAGGTGGGGGATCGAAGGACTTTGCGGCCTTCTCGGTGGCTAGGATCTCTCGAGGAGATTTAACCAAGTTTGCCAAAAGTCCATGGTTCGAGCCTTTGTTGTAGGGGTAAAGCGATCTCTGTTCTTCTTCTTGTTTTTGGATCCTTCCCAGGAGGATCCTCTAGAGAATTTGTCAGACGCTTCCCTTTGCTCTATCGGAGCCCCGTTTGCTGCTACCTCCTTAGACTCAATCCAGGTGTAAGCCTTCTCTATCAAGGCCTTGTAGGTGTTGGGAAGATCGGTAGACAGGAACTCCACCAAGCTTCGAATTCGAAGGCTATGCACAAAACCAGAGATTCTCTGATCTTCGTGTAAACCTAGAATCTGCAAAGTTTCATCAGTGTACCTGGTAACGAAGGCCCTCGTGCTTTCGCTGTCCCTTTGTTTGATGGTGTGCACGGTCAGGTGAGTTTTAGTGTACTTCTTCTGCTGGCTAAAGTGTAACCGGCACTTAGCCTTGAGATCATCTAGACTCACAATGCTCCCCAACTTCTGCCTGTTCCACCATATTCTCGCGGAGTCTCTGAGCGTGTAAGTGAACATATGGCATGCTACAGGCATGACCCACTTTTGCATTTTTATAGCGCCTTCGAATAAGTGGAGAAAGTTATCAGGATCACCTTTCCCATCGTAGGTGCCTATATGAGTAGGCATCTTTACGCCGTCAGGTAAGGGGTAGTCCTTGATCCACTTCACGAAAGGTGTGCAAGCTCGAGAGGCTTCGGCACCGTAAGGGTTGTATGGAGGTAGATAAACAGGTGTAGGGTTATACGGATTAGGGAATGGCTGTGTATAGGTAGGGTAAGCAGTAGAGGGTTGGTACGAAGGGTATACCCCCATCGATTGTGTAGGGATCTGTCCATAGGACATTTGCTGGTAATTCTGGTTGGGGATTGAACCACTTGGAGGGCATGTATTGTAGGTTTGAGCAGGTAAGTAGGGATTCATTCCCGGAGGGGGTAACTAGTTCATGTTGGAGTATGGAGGTGGACCTCCAACACTCGAAACATAAGAGGGAGGTACTGGAGCCCCCGTCCCTTCTCTTCCTAGATGGGCTGCTAGAAGAGGAGGCAGGTTTACCCCTCCGTTTCCTAGCGGGTTGCTTCTTCCGTTGGAGTTCTCGCTCCTCCTTTCACCATGCATTCTCTCCCTTCTTCCCGAATTTCCTCCGAGTACTTCTTCAAAAGCCACCGTCCTTCCATTTGACCTTCTAACAGAAGGAGAACCATTTCGCAGGGCCGAGCGTCCTCTGCCCATAGGTTGAGGTCCGTCCTCTGCCTCAATCTCCTCGTCATACTCCTTGCTGGAGTATTCCAACTCCCTCCGCATTTCCGTGTTGCGAACCTGTCTCTTGTGAGCCCTTAGCAAAGAATCTAAGGCTTCAAAGTTTGCCTCTACGAAGGCGGGACTGATATTTGGAAGAGGGTTAGCGGATGTGGAGGCGTGATGCACGGGGGTAGTTTCCAAACGAGATCGTGTGGTGAAGGTTGAGGCTGTTATGGGGGCGAGGTTATCGGTGTTAGTTGTGGTGAGTGGGACCAGAGTAGAGAAACCTGGTGGAGGCGACTCTTCTCTTCCTGGTTCCATGCCGGAAAAGTAGTGTAGTTGGTTAGGGTATTAGGACTGGGTGATTACGGGACTAATAGTTGTGGTCCCACGGATGGCGCCACTGATTGTGCAAAAGATTGCACTACCAGGCTTCGATGAGGATCAAAGTAATGAGGGGTGTATGTTCGAGCCAAGACTTTCCTGTAACCTGAGAATAAGAAATATGAAACACTACGTTAAGTGATTACGCAGGGGTTGGACCCTGCGAACCACCTCCGGCGTGAGAGTAAGTATGAGTTATGGTTATGTAAGTGTGTATAAGTAAAGAGATGAGTGTGAAATGAGCATACCATAAACCATTGTCCGTCTAACCTATTTATAGTGGAAGAAATACGGTTAGAGGCACTCTTGCATGAATGTCGGAGATCATGGGGGCGTCCCATGATTGTGGGTAACCGCTAGGGGTTAGTGACCCACGTTCTCAGACTTGACGGGGAAGCCAAGAGAGAGAGGGAGATCGTGGGTTTGACCAAGTCAGGAGGTTCCTTATCCATTGTTCCTTCGTCACTCATACCCCGAAGGGTTTAGGACTGTGAATGGCGAATTCCCCTAAGGTAACCTTCGTGCCAACGAATGGTTTAACGCCTGTGGATATTTTAGAATCCTAACCTGGGCCTTCGTATGGAAGGGCTTCGACACGTCTCAGAGGAGTGTCCTTCGAGCTACTCGGAGGGTACATCATCACCCCTCAAACCATCTACCGCCTTCTCATTAAAGGGTCTGAACCAATGGGTCTCCTCATTGGTTTGCTCACGCTTTTCAATGTTACTACGCAACTGATCTTGCTCTGCCACCATACGTATGACCAAATTGTGGTCCTCACTGATCTCACTATTGAAAAGGAACTTGAACGCCATTGCAAGATTGTCAGAACCGCTTGCTGACTTGATTTCTTCGATATGAGGCATGGATGCCATTGTTAGGTGGTAAAGTATACTAAATGCAAATGAAAAAAAATTGCCACCTTCTCATATGAAGAAGTATTTATAATGTAAACTTTATGAAACAAAATAAGGGTACCAAACGTAAGTAAACACCTTCACAAACATAAAACAAAATATTAAGTCAACTTATATTTTTTTTCATAAAGCTATACCTTTTTTGGCAAATATAAAATAAATGTTTAACATCATATTTTATGCTGCCTTCATCCCATAATTATTTTCCACTTTTGACTTTTGAAGTATTTATGTAGAAAATATACTTTTTTATAAACTTTTTTACATACAAGTATAAAAATAAAACTAATCTAAGGTTCAAAAGAAAAGTGGACATAAATTAAACATGAATTGAATTGGGGTTCCGGTGATGATCAGTAACAAATTTAGAGTCTTTTGTAAGAACAAAAATAGTTTAATGACTATCTGTTTTGAGGGATTCTGTTGCTTAAAATTAAGAATGACGTTAATCATTTTTATTTATGTCACATATTACTTAAAGTAAAAAATAAATACACTACTCAAAACAAATATGAAAATACTTGACCCATTGACGCAAACAAAGGCAACAAAACAGTAACAACGTCGAAACTTAATATATCACGCTAAAAGATACTACAAAAAACCCCGCCGCAACGCGGCGGGCGTTTCCACCTCATTTTGTATATAATTAGTTTGATTCCTTAAATCACTGTCTTATTGGAATTGTGTTTTTTTTGGTTGAATGTAATGGAAGTAATACTTACTTGTAATATAAGTGTTATTTTAGTAATACTTACTAAACAAATGAATAAGAAGAGAATAAATGTGCAATTAGTTGCATTGGTTAATAATTTAAGCAGCAACATAAGCACCAATGGGTAGTTATGGATAAGAAAAGCAAATGGCTAATAATTTAAGCAGCAACATAAAATGTTTATATTATAAAATTAGTCGTTGTATTGGTTAACACCATATAATCAAATATTGATAAAATTGTCTACAAATTGATGGAAATCAAATCACGTACGAGTTTAATTTGCATAAAAGGTTATTGTTTAAATCACGACATGTCATGTACATATAGAAATGAAGGTTAAAATAAGTTTGCTATGATATTGTAATGAAATTTGAAAGTACGTATACGATATTGGTAATTTTTAAAATTCATGTATGAATTATACTTTTTTAAAAGTAGGTTGTTATTATATGGACTTAACCCAATTATAAATTTGCATTTGATTTTGCACTTTTACGGTTTTGATATGTGATTATCCTAGTTTATATCGTCTTTTATATAATAGAAGAAAACACAAGCAAAATATATAAAAAACAAATTGAACAAATAGCTAAACTTGTTATAATAGTTTGTTGGAAAAATGTTTTGCAAAGATGTTGCAAGCGTTGGACATTATTTAATATATGCATACTAGCTAAATGACCCGTTAAATTGAGGAGTTTTTTTAAACAAAAGGGAAAATAGATCATGTATTATATAGTATGCAATTAGATGTTGAGAAGCGAACACATGAGTATACACAGAACATCGATACATACGTGTAATCATACATATACTCTAATTACCAAAAAGGAATACAAAATTGCACAAAGTTAATAAATGTAATAGTGAGAGGTTCGTAGATAGATGAACAATCAACCTGCTTAGCTGTTTTTATACATAAGCAGCAAATTAATAGATCAACTAAACTCTTTTTGTGATAATGTAACACACAAATGCTTGACAAAATGATTGTAAATGAAAAAGTGATCAAACATAAATTAGCCAAACTTGGTTGATCAATTAAGAGATGTATGGTGGTATATCCATTTTCTTCTCTTCAATCTATTCTATGAAATATCAAAAAATGAGAGAAAATAAAATAATTAAAAACAAAAAGATCGTCGATCAATATTATTTAACAAATAAAAAGGTATAAAGAAACTATGTATACAAAGTGAAAAGAGCATGATTAGAAAGAAAGTCCTTTCTAATCTATATCACAAGGATGATACCAATAAAATAAGAGGAATAGATCAATTATGTAGTAACACATACTTCATATGTAAGATTTCAAACAATTTTGAATTGTAATTATCAAATTTTTTAGGAATTGTAATGTCTTCTCTTATTTTTTGGCTTGGCTACAATTAATTATGATGAGTCATTATAGATCAAAAATTAAAAGAGAGATTAATTTTTCTATTTTTTTACTGTAACAAATTGAGAATTCAAATCCGTGTATTAAATATTTAACAAAAATAAATTCAAATAAGCATTCAAAATTTTCTCCACGTGTCACCATGAGAGGCTAACTTTTTTGCAGGAAAAAAAATTATGAAGGTGTTTCAGTAAAATGTGGTTTATTATATAAAATAGATATATAGATAGATATACGTTTCAATGAAAAATAACATGCTTTTGGAAATATCATAACCATGTAAATAACTTTGTTAGTCAACGGATCAGAAAACTATAACTAATATTTTATTATGTTTGTATAAAGTGTGTATACTAGATCAAAAGATACTAAACATAATCAACAATCAAAATATAATTAAAATAACAAAATGAAAATAAAACAAACATATACATAAACATGATATATATCTTGCAAACTACATGCAGATGATCCCCTATAATATGTTCCTTTTTATGCATCCACACATCTTCATTGTACTTTTCCTACATATACATGAACATGAATATTAACGTATTATCAGTTGATAACTTTTAAGGCTGCGCATCAATATGAAAAATGTGTGTATAGGAAAAGTTATAGTTTTTTTAAGTGAAACGATGAATATATATTACTAATCATCAAAACTTGACAAGTTACAAAACATATTGCATACTAGTGATTTGGACATACCTCAAAACAACTAGCAACAGATGAAACAAATAACATCAATACATGTTACATACAATAGGAAAGCAGCCTGCATATATCATCAAATACAAACAATGGTCTCCATACTATATTCACCTGAATTCACCATATCATTCTACTCATGACTACATTTCCTACTGAATCCTAACTATAATGATAGATTGCAGCAGCCACCTCACAAACTATCTACAATAGCAAGGAAACAGTGGGCATCATCATAAGTAAATGATCCTTACATCACTACTGATTATCCTATTAAAGTGACTACATTTCCTAAAACCATAAACAACCTATCACCAAACCTTGCAGTTCCCCTCACAAGGATGGAAATAGGAAAGAATACAGAACTAGGCATCATTAATAAAATAAAATAGAGCGATATGATTTGCCTTCCATCCTCCTTTGATAGTTCAAAGCAAGGACCAAGAAGTCTCATCTTTCACGACTCTCTATTCCTTGCTACTTGCACTGTCATACCAGCCCATATACCCTTCACACTCAGAAAACCTACTTTATGAAGAGGTTATTCACCCAAATGTAAAGGATTACCAAATTAGTCAATGTTACCTAACCAAGGCCTACAAAAAACTAATAAGGAAAATCGCAAACATCCAGGCTGCAAACATTCAACTTACAAGGCCATCTGATGTAATGGGCTGAAATTAATGTCTTCAAAAAGTAGCTTCTAAAGACATAAGATAATTGGTTAAAACCATATAAGATCAACATGAACTTGAACCTCAATAGTTGCAATAAGCCTTTTAATAATGAAATCAGCTTCTTATAAGATCTGTTTAAGCAGATCCTTAGTAGGCATTCTTCTTTCAAACAGATGTGTGTTGGCCTCAATTGATGGATCAACGGTCTTTCTAACTTATGTCAAAATATACCAAGTAATAAAGAAACAATGAATCTGTAAAAGCTTTTGTATTAATCAATAAGTCATACTTTGTCTGTACAATTTGCTATCTATTTATACAAAGTGAAAGGGTACAATGAAGAGATGTGTCGGTTGGGGCATAACTGCCATATAGCAGTTATAATATAACTGCCATATAGCAGTTATAATATAACTGCCATTCGGTAGTTATCATGTAACTGTCATAAACTGTTGTGGTTGACTTTCTGTGTTTGACTTCTGGGTTGACCGGGTCATATGGTGTTGACTGGGTCGATTAGGATTAACCCAATATTCTCCCTCTTAATCACAATCGCTTTGTTGTAGATCTTTGACTCCGATTAGTTGTCTCATTGTTAGGAATCTGATCTTCAGTAATGCTTGAAACTGCTAATAAAAGGGTTGGTTCTAAATCTTCTTCGATGAGGTTTGTAACTTTTTGTCTTTGAAGTCTTCCACTTCTTTTATTGCAATGTAAGGCATAATGTCCATATTCATTGCAATTATAACATTTTACTTTGCTGAAATCTCTAGGCTTTTTCGTTGCTTCATTGTAATCTTGTGAGAATTTTCCTTCTTTGTCATGATTTTGGCTATGTGGTGGCATGTATCTTCCTCTTCCTTGATTATGTCTTTGAGCATTGTTGTTGTGTTTTGTAAACAATAGTTTATATTGATCTTGGAATGTTCTTCCTTTCTTTGCCTTTACTCTTTCTTCGAAGGTTTTGAATCTACCAATAGCTTCGTCTAGAGTCATTTTATCTAGATCGGAGTATTGCTCTATGGATGCGACCATGTGAATGAATCTTTCAGGTACAGAATTCAGCAATTTTCGTACGCGAGTTGATTCATCAAGTGTTGATCCAATACTTGTCATCTTTGAAGTAATACTTGTCATCTTTGCGGTGAATGAATCGATAGTGTCATCATTCTCCATTTGCAATATCTCAAATTCGGATTTGAGTGTTTGTAGTTTTGCCTTTTGCACTTGTTCCACTCCAATATTTCTAGTCTTCAATGTATCCCAAACTTCTTTTGCGCTTTTGCTATTTGCCACTTGTAATGTCAATTCTTCCGGTAGTCCTTAAGATAGGTATGCCATTGTAGTCTTGTCTTGCTTTTCATTGATTTGAGTTGTAGTGGTAGGCTCAATCATTTCCCATAGACCATTTGCTTGTAAAATGATCTTCATTCTTATCGACCATATCATATAGTTTGTTGCCTTTAACAAGGGGCATTGGAAATAGGGTGTCGATCCCATCCCCTTAGTTTTTTCGTTGTTCGAACTATTACTATTAGCGTCTTCTTTTCCCATAATTATTTTTTAAATGTCTTAAATCTAATAAAAATACTCTTATAAAACTTTGTTAATAACTTTATAATTCCTAAAAACTTAACAATTAAAACCTAAAACTTTTAAACCTTTAAAACTATATAAAAAAACTTAAAAACTTAGAAATTTCAATCTTTATAAACCGTAAACTTTATTTATTTCTTATCTTAAACCTAATAAAACTTAAAACTTGTTTCTTATCATAAACCTAATAAGAAAATCTTAAAAACTTGTTTCTTACCATAAACCAAATAAGAAAATTTAGAACTTTAATAATCTTGGATTTTTCTTGTCATAAACCAAACAAATAAACTTTTTAAAAAACTTAAACTTTTAAAACTATTAAAAAACTTTTCCTTAAAAACTTAAAAACACTTAATCCTAAAATACTTTATAAACTTAAATCTAAAAATACTTTAAAACTTAAACTAAACTTTTCCAAATATAAAACTATATATATAAATACAAAAAAAATAGAGGGTGTGATTTTGAAAAATATGAAACCTGATGGGTAAAAATACCCTTTGTGTTGCCCTATTTTTTTGTACGCGCCTCTCTTTATTAAGTTTTCTTAACTCTTTTATTGTGAGATAAAAAATGGAACGCTTCTTCTTTTGAGACTTATATTTCTGTCTAAGTCTTCCTGGGAATTGATCTTGTTCTCTTCTCCTGATCTTTATGGCTTTGTTTCCTTCCTCTCTTCTCTGGTGTGTGGTGTTCTTCGCGAGCACTGATTCCCTTCAATCGAAACTCTAGGGTTTCGGTGAATTTGAGGGTTTTTAGTCCGTGAGAGATATGGATTATTGGAGAGATTAATTAAGTCAATTTGTGACTTAATTAATGATCTGGGCTTGATTCTTGGTTCGGAACAGGTGTGTTTGTTCTAATTTGAATCTTTAATTCTGCCCTAATTGATGACTTCATTTAGATTTTGTTTGAATCAATATAAAACGATTTAATTCATTTCTAATCCTATTTGGATTAAAGATTCAGTTTCGATGGGTGAAAAATAATTTGCGAATTATTTTTTTGTTGCCGGGTTTGAGTAATCACTTCTGTGATTGTTCCCTTGATGCGACAAAAAAATTGGAACACAAAGATGATCTTTGATTTATGTTCGGTTAATATTTGCAGAAAAACAAGATGTTTATCGAGACTGTTTCTTGGTTCTTATTGATTCTGAAACTAAACGAAAATGGTAAATGATGATTTTTGGTTAGTGTGACCAAACCGCTCTGATACCAATTATTGTCCTCAATCGATGGATCAATGGTCTTTCTAACTTATGTCAAAATATACCAAGTAATAAAGAAACAATGAATCTATAAAAGCTTTTGTATTAATCAATAAGTCATACTTTATCTGTATAATTTGCTAAAAGGGTACAATGAAGATATGTTTCGGTTGGGGCATAACTGCCATATCGCAGTTATAATGTAACTGCCATTCGGCAGTTATCTTGTAACTGTCATAAACTGCTGTGGTTGACTTCTGGGTTGACCGGGCCATATGGTGTTGACTGGGCGATTAAGATTAACCCAATAATCTGTAGTCCAAATATGGTAGATCAGAGCCCAACAAAAAATTTAAGGAAACTACCTTATGTTTGCAATAATAGACTAGAAATAGAGATCCCATCAATCACTCTGATATCCCAGCTGAACCCACATAAATGAGAAGATATGAATCCCCATACTAGACTGGAACTATAAACAACTTACTAGCAATCTGCAAGAACTAACCAAAAATAATTCTCCATTCAAGCAGTACATAAATCCATACCCCAAATACTCTTTAACATCAGAACAGACTTTCCCTAATGAGCTATTCTTCTGAATTTAATCTCCTATAGTTTTTCTTGTGGAACAGCTTTTAAATCTTCACAAGAATACTTATAAACCTCATTTTAATAGCATCAATTATAATTTTGCACAAATCCTCCTCTTTTCTTTTCTCTCCCTTGAACTGTCTTGCATTTCTTTCTTGCCATAGAAAATACACCACAACTCCCAAAGTAATCCTCCTTACTATACTCCAAACATCATTATTATTCCTCCTCTTAACCATTACATGCACAACATCATTCTAGCTTTCAGGTAATTGCTTAACGTTGATCATCTTTTGCATTTCCTTCTAAACTTTCTTTGAATACTCACATTCAAAAATAAGTGCCAATGAGAATCATTAGTAACTTGACACAAAGAACACTTCATATCAGCATGTGGATTCCAATTTAGTAATCTATCTTGAGTACTTAGTCTTCCATTAATGGAAACCCAAAGTATAAATGCATGTTTGGGGGATGCATTGTGATAACCAAACAAGTGAAAATCATGTTACTTTTGGTTCATCCTCACATAAATTTTCCTATACATTCTTCACATAGAACTTAACCATTTTTGACTTAGTGTTCATCCGCCTAATCTTGTTATATTCAGAAGATTTGATTCTCCAGACTCGTATATTGACAACATCAGGATACTTTCCCACCCAATCATTAGGCCATTTCTAACATCCACTTTCTATCATATCAGCCACCTTCAAGTTTATACTTAACCTTGCAGCATATAGACTCCTATAAGTAATATGATTAATTAACAAACCAATGTCTGCCTAATTATCATTCCACATAGAAGTTGCAGTTCCATTTCCAATCTTACATACAACATGACGCGTTACTTGGTCTCTTATACTCAAAAGATTCTTCCAACCCCAACTATCATTTTGATTGCTCTGCACATTCTATATAATTTTTCCATTTAACTTCACAACATGATTCCACTCCACCCATAAGGTATCCTTTTTACAAGCAAAGTTCCATAAGTGTTTCACTAACATAGCCATATTCCACACTTCCAGATCTTTAATCCCTAGCCCACCAAAAGCTTTTGGTTTACAAACGAATGCAATCTTTGCTTTTCCCTTAGTTAAGTCACTCTAACACCACAAAAACCCTTTTAGATGTCTATTGATATCTTTTATAACAGTTTTAGGTAGCATAAATATTGTTGACCAATAAACTTGTATAGAGGAGAGGATAGCAGAGTTCAATTGCAGCCTACCAACAAAGGATAGGCACTTATTCTTCCAATCTTTAATCCTTTTCCCAATTTATCCACTAAGCTTTTACATTGTTTCACATTCAAGCTTCTAGTAATTAGTAGGACTCCAATATAACTTACAGGTAATGTACCCACACTGAATGGCATGACTTCTAATATTTCTTCTTTTTTAGTATCCCAAGGCTTCCAAAGAAGACTGTACTTTTACTTGGATTGGGAATTAGCCGTGAAGTACCACTGAATTCATCAAGAGCAGACTTTATTATCTCAACATACCTCTTATCTCCATGACACATAACAATTAGGTCATTTGCAAAACAAAGATGGGTAAGCTTGAAAGTTTTACATCCCTTATGATACATAAACTCAGAATGCTGCTTAATTTTCCTTTACATCATCAATGTAAGCACTTCCATTACCAAAGTAAAAAATATATGGAGAAATGAGATTATCCTGTCTCATACCTTTTTTGGGAGCAAGAGGTATGAGACAGGGAGATCCCATATCTCCATATCGTTTTTACTTTGGTGATGGAAGTGCTTTAGTTGATGACGGAAAGGAAAATTAAGCAACATTCATTGATATTTATTGTAAAAGAAGCTGCTAATGCACAAGTCATGATCCGACTGCACATATTCTGATGAAATCTAAACTTCTTTGAAACATCTTCCAAGAACTTCGACCTTACTGTATCATAGGCTTTCTATATATTTATTTTGAATGCTACCTTTTTACCACCATTCTTTTTATTATAACCCATGAGGAGCTCTTAATTTAACATAATATTGTCCTGTATCTGTCTACTAGGGATAAAGGCACTCTCATTCCCATTTACAAGCTTCTTCATAGAATCCTTGATTTTGTTTGTTATGACTTTACTTATGCCTTTGTAAACTACATTGCAACTAGCAATTGGCTTGTAGTCTTAAACTTTATTAGGAGTAGGAATATTTGGCACAAGGGATATAATAGTGGCATTGACTTCTCCTAGCAACTTTCCATTTGTAAAGAACGCCCTCACAAAATTACAAAAATCATTATTAAAAGTTCCCCAAGATTTTTTTAAAGAAAGTAGAAGTGAATCCATCTGGCCCAGGTGCTTTATTGTCTCCAATACTTAACATAGCAACTTTAATTTCTTCATTGATTACTTTTCTAACCATCTATCTTGCCTCTTCTTCAGTTAAGGTTTTAGAAAATAGCCCATTACTCTCATCAATAGGATACACATTATCTTCAGTACCTAGAAAAGCTTTAAAATGATTCACAAATTGCTCAGCCACTCTACTTCCTTCGTATCTTTCTCCTAATTCATTTCTAACAGCTTTTATTCTACTTTTATTCAATCTTTCTTTAGAAACTTTATGAAAAAAGTTGTATTATGATCCCTTGCACTCAGCCACTCTATTTTAGCTTTTTGATACAACAGATTTCCTCATCACAAATAGCTTCTTGATAATCTTGTAAAGCACACACCATATCAGCCTTCAATGCTTCATTTTGAGGATCCTTATCAAATAAACTCTGCTTTTATTTTACCAAATCCCTTAGCTTAACCATTTTATCAAAAATATTCCCATTTTTCCAATTTAGTGTATTCATTTTGGGTTTAAACATTTAGTTTCTTCACCAGTTTAAACATTTGACACCCATCAACATTCTTTTTCCATTCTCAAGCAACAATAGGAGTGAATTCTTCTTTATCACAAATGTAATTTACAAATCTAAAAGACTTCCTCTTCCTCACAGCTTCAATAGGGATTTTTAACATTCCAGGTGAGTGGTCTGATGTTAAGTAGGGAAGAAAAACAACATAGGCATTATGAAACTTCTACATGAAGTCCTCATTACCCATTATTTTATCCAACTTTTTCATTACCCCTGGAACTATAGCATTAGGATTTTTTTACCAAGTCAAGAACAATCTTGAACTACACAGATCCTCAACTTTAATTAGATAAACACAATCAAGGAATTCTTTCATATCACAAGTCATGCTAGATCTCCCCATTGTGTGTCCTCCAAAGGTTAAGGGTAATATTATCAAGGAATTCTTTCATATCACAAGTCATGCTAGATCTCCCCATTGTGTGTCCTCCAAAGGTTAAGGGTAATATTGAAATCTCCCATCAAAACCCATGGCCACCCTCTGGTTATATCTTTGTAAACTTTTAATTCTTTCCATAAATTTATTTTATCAACACCCTTATTTTTAGCATATATGAATGAACAAAAGAGAATTTAGCATTACCTGCTAAATATTAAATAAAGCAGAGAACAGACTGAGCAGTCATATGCACTATCATAAGCCTCATATCAGCATCATTCCAGCCCACAATGATTCTGCAACCTTTCCGGCTATACATACAATTAGACTTCCATGACCAAGTTCCAAATGTTTTAGAACATGCTTTTGATAGCTTTTTGGCTTTTAGATGAGATTCAATAGCTACACAGATATTTAAATTCTCTTCTTTAATCAGTTAAACCATTTCATTCCGTTTTTTTCTTGATCTAAACCCCTCACATTCCATACAACCACTTTAATGCAACATTACTTGCTCTTGTATCCATCTCTTTAGTTAGTTAACACCTCTTCTACCATGCCTTACACATTATTAGCAACCATCATCTTTGTAGTGTCACTAGAATCTTCATACACATCTTCTGCTTCCATATTCACATTCTTACCCACCTTATTCATACTCAAACCTGCATTCTTCCAATTCTATTTAAAATAAGTTATCATATCATGGTTCCAGTTATTAGAAGATGTTTCTTCTTGTTCAAGTACTTATCTACCCTTCTCTTCCTTTCAAAATGTTTACATCCATTAACTCTTGTTATGATACAGTCTCTAATACAAAGAATTTATTTTAACTTCTTGTCATATCTTTCAAAATATCATCCTTAACAAACCATTCGACTTTTTCTTCACACTTCCCATTATGAACTTGATTCTCACCACCATTTTTATTCATAGGACTATAGGAGTCTTATGAGCCTCATTTTCTTTACCCTGCTCTTTTTTTTCTTCCTAAAATCAGTTTTGTTGAAAGTGTGCTTTTTAGGCACCCATTTATGCTAAGCATTAGGACCATTTTGATGACCTAAATCCTTCTTGTCTTCTACCATCATCTTCTCTTTGAACAGATTTGTCATTCCCCTTCTTATCATTCCTCTGCTTATCAATTTCCTCTTATACTGTACTTTCAAAAATCCTTCATTACTGCTGGAACTTGGATTACTTTCAACTTCAATACCCTCCTTACCCTTCTCTTTCCCATCTGCTATTTTTTGGTTGTGTCTGCATGAAATTTATCCATGCCCAAACATCACACACTACTTGTACAAGTCTAGTTTGCTGGAATACTCTACATCAACATGTTTCATGTTAGACTATAATGTCTCCTTATGCCAAAAGATATGTATATACGTTTTATGTAAAGCATGTATTCTGTTTGGGCCAAAGGCCAACAAACCCATTAGATGAATAATATGGCAGTTATAGGGTTATAACGGTTAGTTTTAGAAGTGTCGTTTAGTTTTATAGGAATCGGTATAACTGTCAATAAAGACACCGATTCACCTTGTATAAAAAGATTAGGAATTCTGTAATCAATTCAACCCTTCGTTTTATATATATATCAGAAATCATTCAAGGGTTCAACCCAATCTCTTGTTCTTATATTGTTCTTGATAATGATTCATACATGATGCTTGTTTGATTGTTGATAATCCTAGAAACCTGGAAGTATGGAACCCATGGAAAACGAACATGGTATCAGAGCGAGGAATCAAATAACACAACAATTCATGTTTTTGATCAACATTCAAGAGACGCATTTAATAACATGGGAAGAAACATATCTTTGTTGTTGTAAATCGCGAAACAGAAAAAAGAGGAAGAACAATCTTGTTGGAAGCACTCTTGAAAACCAACGCTGAAGAAAGAAAAATGGAGAAACGGTTTTGTTTTCTTCTTGTTGATACCAGCGTGAATAGCCAGAAAAAAAGGGGAAGAACAATTTTGTTGGAAGCACTCTTGGAACCGTTGCACAAAGAAAAGGAAGAATAGGCATCGCATAAGGAAGATTGCTGTAATTTATGACTCATTTTTCAGAACCGTGGTGGAGGAGAGGACTGCCAAAGAAGGCGGGAATGATCATGCAATAAGGCGGGAATGATCACGCAAAAGGCAGGAATGATCACGTAAGAAGGCAGGAATGATCACGCAAGAAGGCGGGAATGATCACGCAGACACTCTCACTGCGGAGTACATGGGCCATGACGACGATCATGAAGTTTGTACTAATGTTGCGGTTGCTGAAGGTACAATTGAGGGACATGAAGACCAGATTCAAAACAGCAAGGAAAAGAGAATCAAGGAACAAGAAGATTGAAAAAGAAACAAATATTAATAGAATGGAAGAGACTCGGTGACAAAAGGAAGACCAGTGACAAATGGTGAAGAGGAAGCAATAAGAGATTACTACAGGAAGTTCATTGATATGATAAAGGTGTACCATGAGACTGCAAGAGTCCCTTGGGGAGAAAAGCCAGAAGAAGTGGGAGAGTGCAGCAATTGCAGAAGAAAGAGACCCACAAGGCCAAAAGGAAAATGCAAAGATAGATGAGTCACAAGATGAAATGAACAACATATTTGTCACAAGAACCTTTGTTGGTGATCTATATCACACGACAACAAAGAAGCAGGAAACCTTGTTTGCTATATAACGCAACAAGAAGAGAAAAAAAAAAACTCGTTTGTTTTGGAAGGATACCAAGAGAAGAATTAAAGATTGAAGACTTTGGCATATCGACATTAGGGAGGAACTGTTGGACTATAATGTCTCCTTATGCCAAAAGATATGTATATACGTTTTATGTAAAGCCTGTATTCTGGTTTGGGCCAAAGGTCAACAAACCCATTAGATGAATAATATGGAAGTTATAGGGTTATAACTGTTAGTTTTAGAATTGTCGTTTAGTTTTATAGGAATCGGTATAACTGTCAATAAAGACACCGATTCACCTTGTATAAAAAGATTAGGAATTCTGTAATCAATTCAACCATTCGTTTTATATATATCAGAAATTATTCAAGGGTTCAACCCAATCTCTTGTTCTTATATTGTTCTTGATAATGATTCATACATGATGCTTGTTTGATTGTTGATAATCCTGGAAACCTGGAAGTATGGAACCCATGGAAAACGAACATTTCATTGTTATTTCTTTGTTATTTCTTTGTTATCAGTATTTATATATACAACTTCAATTGTAGACTCAAAACCTTTACTAGCATCTACCTCAACAAGTACCCTAGCAAATCTCACTCTCCCTTTATCAGAACGACATATTTCTATAGTCATAGTATCCATAATGAGAGGTCTACACCACTGGCTAAAGCACTTATCCCCCTAGGTGTCCAAGCTTCCATTGGGATATTTAACAACTTTACCCAAAGTGGTAGTTTGGTAGGCTCTTTCTTTTCCAAACAAACATCATGCCGCCATTTTTGTACTAGGAGTGGTTTACTATTTACTAACCAAGCCACATTCTCAAAAAAAATTGTAAACCATCACTACTAGCAAATTTGAACAGAAACACACCATTTGAATGTGGAACACGATCTATCGGTCCATTTTTCCTCTATAATTTTCTAACATTGTACATGAATTTATCAATGGCCACATTACATCCTACAAAATAGCCACACAATGTATTTTTCCAGTTCTTACTTATTAATTTCACCAACTCTTTATCAGATACCACAACCTCTCTCTAGAAACTAAAAGGGGGGTTGAATAGTTTCACTATTTTAATTACATTTTAAGACTTTTAAAACTTTTTGTGGAAAACTAGAAGGGGGGGGGGGTTGAATAGTTTTACCAATTAAAACTTTGTTTTAAAATATTTAGATCGACTTATGTCAATCTATTTAGTTGTTTATGTTGGACGTTGATAGATAGATATATAAACGTGTAATGAAAGATAAAGAGTAAGAAGCACAACACCACGACACAAGTATTTATAGAGGTTCGGCTACAAGGACACCTTGCTTGCCCTAATCCACTCCCCGAGTCACCTACTCGAGAGTTCGTAAACACTACACCAATCTCCTTATGGGGGAGAAGCCTTCACAACGTCGCTTACACCTTTTTCCGGTACAAAGCTAAATACCGAGTTCTTTCACACCAAGGCGAACCACACCTAACACAACGTCGCCTACCCTTTATACGGTGCTAGGCTAACCACCGAGTTCTTTCACTCCAAGGAGAACTAATCCTATCACAACTTCGCCTACCCTTTATTAGGTACTAGGCTAAGCACCTAGTTCCTTTACTATGGAGGAACTACTACCCATCACAACATAACACCTAATATTAAGGAGATCAACTCCTTGTTACAACACCATCAAGGATATCACCATTCTTGGAACTAAACAAATACTTATATGTATAATGATACACCTCATCGATTATACGACCTAGGCATTATTCCATAATGCCACTTGATTTGATTCTTAGGCACCTTTTACTAATGCCTTTGTCTTGACACCTTTAGCATTCTTCACTAATGCTTTTGACACGAATGTTTAGCACCTTTCACTAATGCTTTTGTCTTGACTCTTTCGGCATCCTTCACTAATGCCTTTAACACAACATCTTTTTTTTGGTAAAGGGGAGTAATCCTGCACCCTGGTAAATATATTAACCAAAAAAACGTTTAAGTACAATGGATATGAGTGAAATCCCATATCTCAGCCCGTTACATAGGCATAAAGCTTACATAACAAGATACTACCTATTTTCTAAACAAGAAAACAAACCACTACTCTAATGATAACATAGGACATAACGAAAGAAAATTACTTCCTAGGTCCTTGAAGCTTGGTGCCATACATGGCATTAAAGGCATCCAAATTCCCTGGAAGATTAGAAACCTGCTTCGCATAGTCATCGTAGTCATAGTCATCATACTCATCTTCAAACTCTTGGCCACCACCGAATAGATTAGCAAACTCATCAAATGGGTTAACAACCACCTCATCTTCAGAATCAGACACCACGATATCTCCCACTTTAGAAAAAGGGTTAACTCTCTTAGTAGAAGAGGTGGGCGGAATACCAGAATCACTAGTTATAGGAGACACACCCAACTCCATCTCTTTCAAATCACTCACAAGGGGTTCTTGTGATGCAGTACCTGTCTTAGTAGACTTATCTTCATTAACTTCCATTTTACGACCAGAATCCACATCCTTGTTGGTGTCATTTGAAGGAATACCAAAAGCATCCGTATATTCCATATTAAGAGCATAAAACTGATTAGATGTAGAGATCTTTGTTCCACTCGAACTAGCCACATCAGAAGCATTCTTCTTAGTGACTTCCACTTTCTTAGGTTCAGGAGGAGTCTTTTTGGGTTGATATTGAAACTGCTTACCCACAACATGTTTAGTAAACCCTCTTTGACCTGGAATAGTAGAACCACCTTGCTTTCCTTTCTTCTTATTATTGACCGTCTTGAAACCATCATTAACACGCTTAGTAGGCTGAGCAGGAGGTTCAACAACTTTCGGACATTCAATAAGAGTATGACCAAAAATCTTACATTTATCACAATGAGGTGGTTTCCACTCGTATTCAACCCGTATCTTCTCAATAGTCGAACCCGACCCATCAAGTAACGGTATCTCAACAGTAAGGCTGTCCCTAAGCACCTCATCCGACTTCACATCAATCATGCATCTAGCAAAACTACTATGGCCCCACGAGTCCTTGCACATTTGGCTACTAAAAGCATCTAACCTTTTGGGCGTGCCTATCAATGTGGCAAGGAGACTAAGGCCATCATCAGAAAACATAGCAAGAGGAACATCATGGAATTTAACCCACACCGGGATGTTGGTCAAATCCTCTTTAAGTAAGTTGGTGTTCAATGTCCATGGTTTAAGAATAATAGGTACATTTCTAATCAACCAAGGACCGCTTTCAAGAACATCATCAACACCTTTCTTCGAATTGAACTTAAAGAAGAAGAACCCCTTTGCATTCATCATTACCTTTTGTATACCAAACTTAGCCCAGGCATTACGTACAAAGTAATCAACAACAGGAAAAGCAAGGCGTTGACCAAGGAAATACCCATACAAAGTATTCTCAAACCTAGTGTTCACCTCTTCAACCACTTTCATCAGGACAGAAAGATCCACACCATTAGCTTTCTTACTACACTCCAACCTACGAAAGTTAGATGTGTGTTTCTTTGGTTCAGTAGAAGTAACACCAGCATACGATGAAGAAGGTTGTTTCAAAGCACCAACCTTCTCAATACCAACAGCCCCATGTGCATTCGTATCAACCTTATCATTAGCATTATTATGGCCATTAACATTAGAAGCCATAGGACCACTCGTATCTTGAGGAGGTTTCGAATAATAACCAATAGCAATAAGCATCTCCTCTAGCTCCTTCTGTGACTGCGGCACCTTAAGATGCTCAATTGGGTTAGCCCTAGTAGAAGTAGTAGCATCCACTGTCACGGCTGGTTTTAATGGTTGCCCATCGTCACCCACAAGAACAAGTTTTCCCTCAAAGATTTGTTTTTCAATAGCACGAATTTTCAATAAAGTATCATGACCCTCAGGCGTGTCATGACTAGGTGCGTCATGACTGGGGCTTGAACCAAGTGAAACCGGCTCCACTTGTCCATCAGAACGAGAACCAGAAGCAATACCAGTAAACTCATCATTCCTACTATTAGGGTTCATCGTCAATTCCTTATTCACACCAACTTGATCGACCAAGTTAGTTGGTGCATCAATAGTTTGCGAACCACTAGTTTGATCGGCCAAACTAGTAGAAGACCCTACATCTTTAGTGCCCTTACGAGCACTATTGTTGTTGAAGAAACCTTTTTCCATCCCTCTTTAACCCTCAACCTGTCGAAACAAATCACCCCAACCTAGTAACAATCAACCAGCTAAACGCATGCACAATAGAGAAAACCTTTAACACAACATCTATGGAGGAAGAAAGAGCTATCAACAAGAGAACCTCAGTTGTCTTGATGATGATGAAGTATGGCAACTCATGGACTTGAGCTTGCCCGACTTCAAGAAGTGGTGATCTCGCCTTTAATAGGAACCTAGAGAATCACACAAAAACAAAAGACAAACTACATAGAAAGATCCCTTAGGATCTGTGGTTAGAGAGATACAATACTTGGAGAAAGTATGTGTGAAAGTGGTTACCAAAAGGAAGAAATGGCTCACTATTTATAGAGGAGAAAGTTCACTGTTCCCCGGATCCCACGGATCCCTCCCACAAGGGATCCGGCTAGCGTAAAGCTAGGGATCCGTGGGACGCTCCTCTTTTCCCATGGGTATTTTTGGTTATGGGTCATGGGTCATGGATTGATCCATGAGTTTCTTTCTAGATACAATGTATCTATAGAATACAATGAACCTAGTTAAGTGGTTTGGACAAAACCATGGGTTATGGGTCAATACCATTTGTTAGTTTTTACCCATTTTAGTATATACTACTTTAAGTATATTTTTACCCAAATATGTAAACACTAGTTGTTGTACATATGTATTACTAAATCATAAAATCACTTATACTTGTTTTAGTGTTTTATGTGAAAACGTAAGTGTGTTAGAAAACTATTGGCTCAAAAAGTTTATGTATTTTATTTGTTTCGTTAAAATGATTTTACGTTTGTTATCGACAAAACATTAGAAGATCCTAAAATATAAATAAACGTTTTTACGGCTTATTTCTATTAACAATCTCCCCCTTTTTGTTGATGACATAACATAAAATTATTTTAAGGAAAAACTTAAAATTCGTAAAAGTTCGAATTGGAGTTTTTTACTCTCTTCTCCCCCTTTTTGTCGAAACCAAAAGAACGTCGAAAAGAAACTAACAAAAAGTTTTAAGAAAAACATGTAAAAAGAGAAGATTTAAGATGAAAAAGTTACGGGAATTGTTCTCGTCTTAACTCCCCCTTGACGAGTCCATCCCTTTGTGAGGGCGTCAAGTACATAAAAATAAGTGAGCTAATGTATTGCAATTATGTTTGCAATTGGTTCGTCCTTGTGACGAAAAATGCTCCCCCTTGAAGATTGCAATTTTGCAATGGGGTGTCATGAAGAGTAATCCAAATAAGGATCAAAGTTGCAAATGGATTTGCAATGTATGGTTTGACACAAAGCTCCCCCTAGCTTTATGGTGTTAAAATCTTCATGTGTATTTTGAAAATCTACAAAGTAAAGGTTAGAAAACAAGAGTATAGTGCATAATTTCCTGCAAATAAAACTCAAGTTAGTAGTAATTTGTGTTTCTGGACCACGGATCCCACGGTTCCCTTGATGGAGGGAATTGTCTAGGCCATTTCTAGGGATCCGGCTGTCTGGTGACAGTTTCTTCAGCAATGAAGATATGCCAAACAATGCTAATAATGAGGTGAGATATGTATATAATTAGCAAGCATAAACACAAAGTAACATGGCATATAATTAATCATTCAATAAAAATAAGAGATAATCAAACAAATCTCTAAAACTAAGAGAATGATCTAGCCATATAAGTACTACTAATGCTAATGAGTTACCCAAACTCAGGATTCAACTAAAAGCTTAATGATGATCAAGGATGAGATAGATTTCCTAAACGTTCTAAGTTTGAGCTTGTGACTATGATGCTCATTATTTTTTAGGCTTGTTGACCTCTTCGAAACGTTCGAGGAGGTGATAAAACATGAAACGTTGCTCTTCACTTAGTTCATGTATCAACCTTTCAACATGTTGACAATGATAGCAATCCTTGTCATGGTTTTGGGCTTCTTGAAGCGGAGGTTCAAGTGAAGTGGGTGGAAGATCCTCAAAAGGAGGAATTGGTGGAGGCTCATTAAGTGGTGGCTCAACAATGTTTGACGGTGGAGGTAAGGAAGCGTCAACTTCCATGTGGTCGGGTGGTTGACTTTGATGTCTCCTCATAATCCAAAATGGACTATTGGGGGGAATAGGAGAGGTTGATATTGGTGCAAGTGTTGATTCAACACTTTGGTTTTGTTGCACAACCTTTTCAAGTGAATTTGCTGGTAGTGGTGGAAGATGAGATGGCCAAGGAGGTAATTCCTCTAAGTTGTGAGAGTGTGGAGATGATTGTGAGGTGGCTCTAGGCACCAATGATGTTGGTTGAGTTGAAGAGGGTATGTTTGGTTTAGTAGAATTTGGTGTTGATATCCTTGTGGGAACAATCCTCTTGGGGATTAGTTTGATTGGTTTCTTTGGTGTAGGGTAAATCCTAGCATTTGTGGATTTAACAGGAGATGATTCGGTTGAGGAAACTTCGTGTATGATCCTAGTAGGTTTCTTGGGTGGATGAGTTAGCACTAGGAGCTTTTCTCATGATGAAATGACTAAGGAATATGTTTGTAATTGCTGAGAATTGTGTTGAGTTTGATGACTAAGGTGTTCTAACAATATGACTTATAAAGAGAAGAATTTGGTAAGTGCATTTAACACTTAAGCCACTAAGATTCTTAAAAATGTGATGATTAACATGCACAAGATTGAAGGTCAGAATTTCATTGATTTAGAAACTTAATAAAGATGAGATGGAGTGTTTAAGTAAGCAAGTTGAGCTTGAAATGATTGTTTTGGCTAGATTTGACATAATCTGTCACCCGGATCCCACGGTTCCCTCCTTTGAGGGATCCGGCTAGGCTAATCCTAGGGATCCGGCTCTCAGCAGTTATGAAAGGTTAGAAATGAACTTTCTAAGAGCTAAAACCTATATCATTTTGGGTGTTTCAGTCCTCCTAAGTATCTAAGATGAGGGTGTTCTTGAATGATCAAGAATAATGAATGTTATAGCAAATGATTGCTTTTTATGGAAGGAAAATGGGACTAAATGACTACCAATGGTTGTTCAAGGATAACACTAAGAGTTTTGGTGGTGTCAAGTCATAATAAATGATCCTAGAGATCAGATTTTAGCATGAGATGGAATTTGAAAAATCCTTAAAAATCACAAGAATTGAAAAATCAAATTTTTGACCCACTTTGAGATAAAGATGACTAGAGATAATTTCCTAAAATTGTTCAATATGTCCACCTAAGTGTTTTGAAGGATGAAAAACAATTTGTGAGTATTGAAGCGGAAATATGGTGAGTTTTGATGTGTTGATAAATCAAAAGACATTTTGACTAAGATCTTATGTAAGCTATAAGTGAGTCTAAGCCTTTCTCATCCTTGAAGTAGACTTAGTTGAGTTCTAATATCTTATGTTTAGCTAATGTGATTTTATCTAGTAAGCTATCTTGATGTAAGGGATGTTGTATTGCTGATCTGATGCCCCGGATCCCACGGTTCCCTCAAGGGAGGGATCCGTCTAGGCTAATCCTAGGGATCCGGCATCTGCTGATCAGAACCCCCACAAAATAATGTGCATATTTTGCACACTAATTAACCATTAAACTAAACAACAAGTACAAGCATGTCATCACATAACAACACTCATTTATAATGGTAGAAGTAACAATATCCAAATTACCACAAACAAAAGTGCTAAAACATAATCATCAACACATAAGTCAAGTGTTAAAAATAAGAATATTCCTATTGTCTCTTTCGTCAATTCTTTCTTTTCCTCTTTGACGACTTTGTGAGGTGGTAAGCAAGATTTTGAATCATGCCTCTCAATTGTTTGAATTCCGCGGTTTCGTTTGGAATGGTTGGAAGTTGTTCGTAGTAATCAAAGGGTTCCAATTCAATGTTGGCTATGGGGTCGACATCTTCTTCTTCTTCTTCTCCTTCCGAGGAGTCCGAGAGAGCTTTAGGTTTCTTGCCATTGACCATGAAGCGTTTAGAGGGTATTTTGGTAAGAGGTACCATTACATGATCGGCAAAGAAATGATCATTGTTGATAGGAGATGGTTGCAATGCACTAACATACTTACAAAGTCGTGTTGGGAGCATACCATATGGAAGTACCATGTTGGAAGCTTTGAATACCCCGGCCATTCTCCTTACCATGTAATAGGCGAGGTTAAATGGCTTTTGGTGGATAAGACAATAGATCATTTGCACAAGACATGCATTTGGATGATCCTTGTTACCAACTAGGCTAATGACGTTTTCCTAAGGATTTCTTCCCATTTTTTAAATATGGGATGCATTTCGAAAAGTTCCATTTGAAAAGGATCACGGTGAATGAGCTTCTTGTTTCGGTTGAGACGGGATTGGTCGGCTCTTATTTTGAAAATCGTGTCTCGAATGGTTTCGGGTTCATCAAGAGGAGTATGGTACATTGGTTTAGAATCAAGTGCAAGGTTTTGAGCGTTAATTGCCCAATCTTGAGAGTACATACAAATTCCTTCACAAGGAATGCGAAGAATTTGAGCAAAGGTGTTGAGAGGGAGAATGAAGTTTCGTTTATTGATGATGAAGGCGATTGAGATGCTATCATCGACGTTTAGAATGATCCTAATGCTTTTATAAAACTCAAATATGAAGACCGGGCAAATTTGTTCATCAATGTCAAGAAGACAATCAAAATTGATTGCCGAGAAGACTTGACGAATGTCGGTATCCACAAGGAAACATTCCTTGATTACACGACCTTCGTGGATAAGTCGTTTTTCAAGCTTTTGGAAGACCTTGCGGTCGGTTTTTGAAAATTCCTCATTTCGATAGTAATGAGTAAGGTAATGGACGGTATCATGATGATCTTGTTGAGTGGCTTTAGGCATGGTTGGCCCTAAAAATACAAATTTTCCAATTAGGTAAAATTTGTTGAGATGGGTTTATGGTTTCGATTTGTATTAACAATGTTGTGAACACAATGTGATCTTAATTATGTTAAAAGCCCCTTTTTACGATTAATTTTGAAAACCCTAATAATTGATTAGGGATTTGTGAAACCATAAACCCTAGGATGAGGATGATGAAAATTAGAACAAATTAGTGTAATTACTTACAATGGTGTTCTAGAGAAGAATAATTGAGGGTATGGAGTCCAATGAGGATGAGATCAGTAGTTTGGTCGTTTTTGTGTTATGTGAGGAGACAGAAAATGATCAGTGATGATTTTTGAAAGCGTATAGCTGAGTTCTGTTCCACGGTTCCCTCGGATCCCTTGTATTTGGGATCCGGCTAGTACAACTAGGGGGATCCGGCTACTGTGGACAGAAAAAGGGTTATTTGGCATTATTTTTGTAGTATGCTTATAAGCTAGCTTACTAAAAAGTAGTTTAGAGGTATCAAAATGAAAGGTTGTTTTTGGTCGACGGGTTTTGATAAGTCAATTATCGAGGGTTTCATATGTGACGACGGCGTTAGTTTGACGAATCAAAAGGAATACTATTCCCGATGATGAATAAGACGGAAAGGTGACGAAAGAGACTTTTAAAGAGACTAGCAATTATTAAACAAAGAGAACTATGATATCAATAAACTCATGTAAGCTATATAATGAAAAGTAAAACATACCTCTATGCTTCTTGGTTTGGCATAATACCAGAAATACTTCATGAGCTCTTAAAGTAATCTTTTGTACTTGGTGTAAGTAAGTTGTGATTACTTTTAGATCCTTTCTTGAAGGTTGACTTCATTATTCTTTGAATAGAAATGAAGGTTTTGGAGAGATCCTAGCATGAAGATTTTTTGAAACAAAAAAATGTTAGGATGATCTATCAATGTCCTACAGAATGATTTAAAAGAAAACATGACTTGAAAAATCCTTCTTTGTAGTTTTCAAACATACACGGATCGTATCAAGTTTTTAAAGTACAACGTACTTTAAGAAACTTGGCAACGAATCTCTAATACCAATTGTGGAAAACTAGAAGGGTGGGTTGAATAGTTTTACCAATTAAAACTTTGTTTTAAAATATTTAGATCGACTTATGTCAATCTATTTAATTGTTTATGTTGGGCGTTGATAGATAGATATATAAACGTGTAATGAAAGATAAAGAGTAAGAAGCACATCACCACGACACAAGTATTTATAGTGGTTCGGCTACAAGGACACCTTCCTTGCCCTGCTCCACTCCCCGAGTCACCTACTCGAGAGTTCGTAAACACTACACCAATCTCCTTATGGCTGAGAAGCCTTCACAACGTCGCTTACACCTTTTTCCGGTACAAAGCTAAATACCGAGTTCTTTCACACCAAGGCGAACCACACCTAACACAACGTCGCCTACCCTTTATACGGTGCTAGGCTAACCACCGATTTCTTTCACTCCAAGGAGAACTAATCCTATCACAACATCGCCTACCCTTTATTAGGTACTAGGCTAAGCACCTAGTTCCATTACTATGGAGGAACTACTACCCATCACAACACAACACCTAATCTTAAGGAGATCAACTCCTTGTTACAACACCATCAAGGATATCACCATCCTTGGAACTAAACAAATACTTATATGTATAATGATGCACCTCATCGATTATACGACCTAGGCATTCTTCCCTAATGCCACTTGATTTGATTCTTAGGCACCTTTCACTAATGCCTTTGTCTTGACACCTTTAGCATTCTTCACTAATGCTTTTGACACGAACGTTTAGCACCTTTCACTAATGCTTTCGTCTTGACTCTTTCGGCATCCTTCACTAATGCCTTCAACACAACATCTATGGAGGAAGAAAGAACTATCAACAAGAGAACCTCAGTTGTCTTGATGATGACGAAGTATGGCAACTCATGGACTTGAGCTTGCTCGACTTCAAGAAGTGGTGATCTCGCCTTTAAGAGGAACCTAGAGAATTACACAAAAACAAAAGACAAACTACATAAAAATATCCCTTAGGATCAGTGGTTAGAGAGATACAATACTTGGAGAAAGTATGTGTGAAAGTGGTTACCAAAAGGAAGAAATGGCTCACTATTTATAGAGGAGAAAGTTCACTATTCCCCGGATCCCACGGATCCCTCCCACAAGGGATCCGGCTAGCGTAAAGCTAGGGATCCATGGGACGCTACTCTTTGCCCATGGGTATTTTTGGTTATGGGTCATGGGTTATGGGTTGATCCATGGGTTTCTTTCTAGATACAATGTATCTCTAGAATACAATGAACCTAGTTAAGTGGTTTGGACAAAACCATGGGTTATGGGTCAATACCATTTGTTAGTTTTTACCCATTTTAGTATATACTACTTTAAGTATATTTTTACCCAAATATGTAAACACTAGTTGTTGTACATATGTATTACTAAATCATAAAATCACTTATACTTGTTTTAGTGTTTTATGTGAAAACGTAAGTGTGTTAGAAAACTATTGGCTCAAACAGTTTACGTATTTTATTTGTTTCGTTAAAATGATTTTACGTTTGTTATCGACAAAACATTAGAAGATCGTAAAATATAAATAAACGTTTTTACGACTTATTTGTATTAACACTTTTTATCCTATTTGAAAATCCTTTGATTCGAAGTTATGTGATATCAATCAACCATATATAAACACAATAGATATACACAAAGAAAACAATATATTAATGAAATAAAGATAAAGAGATAGAATGATCAAAACAATATATTAAAGAAAACAAATATTTATAGTGGTTTGGCTACAAAGCTCTATCTTTGCCCTACTCCACTCCTCAAGTATCACACTCGAGAGTTCACAATCACTATGTCAACAAACTCCTTTCAGGCGGAGAAAACCATACACCTTCGCTTACACCAATTACTGACACTAAGCAGAATGTCGAGTTCTAATCCTAGCTAGAACCAATCTACACAACACTACACATAACAATACTCGGTCCTCCACAAAGTTTGAATCTGCAACACCTCACGGACGTACACACAATCCGAATCTACACACAACACCTTATGAACTTATACACCATCCGAATCTACACACAACACTTCACAGACTTACACCTCGTCCTAATCTATACTAACACAACTAATCTTGACTTACACACAAGTCGAATATACCAATATACAAGAAAGAATATTAAGAGAGTTTTGGTGAAGAAGATAATCATAACACAAGTTACGTGTGTATGATGGCTAAACTATAACACTTCGTTTCTTGATGAATACGAGCATTCTTCTCTTGCAATTGAGCTAAGAAGAGGTGTGATCGCTTATAAACAAATATCAACAATTTAATGTGATCAAAGAGAGGAGAATGAAAGAACATAATGTTTTTGGTGCAAAAGGTTTAGTTTTCTGTTGAGAATAGTGCAGTATTTATAGGCACCAGGGGGAGCGGAGAATGGTCCCTTAAACATGGACGGTCTCATATATATAAGGGATCGTCCACCTATAAGGGACCGTCCCATAGGACGCTCTTTTTTTTTGTCCTGATGTGTGAAATGTTTATCTGGTGAAGTCTTAACTGATTTGGGAGGGAAACCATATTTCAAATATTTTCTTTTGAATAAAACATTTCTTTATTATTACAAAATTAATTTGTGTAAGTTATTCTATGTAAAAAAAGGTTGTCACATTTATGAAAATGTGAGTTTGAAGAACAAAATAACTTCTTTGATTACTTAACTAAATTGATATATCGTTTGTTCATACCTTAAGTGATGTTGTAGTCGAAACGAACTTTTCTGATTAAAAACTTATCAAGTATGTTTTTACGTAACGTGTTTTTACATTTTGTGATTATCAAAACATATAGAGGTCGAATAATGCAAATGATGTTTTTGACATTGTTTGTATTAACACTCTCTATCTTCCCCAAGTACTTTAGTTGGAACAAATGACAGACTATTATCAAACAATTTCTTATCATTTGTAACCTTATTAGCATATGTATTATTCACAATATTTTCATAATTCTTATGTAGTGTACCATTTTATGATTATTCACAACATTACTCTTCTCATCATTAATATCAACATTAATATCACTTTCAGTAAACTCCTTATTTGGTAAATAACTATCAACATTGTTACCAACATCATTAGCATTATCCCTCGCCTCTTTATTGCAGTTAGCCAAATCATTTTCAGGTTTAGAAGTACATACCTTGCTATCATCAAGTTCATTTACTTCATGCTCATGCTAATTCAATTCATTCACACTTTCGTCACCCGTATCATGGCATCATTTCCCCTAATTTCTCATTTCCAACATTCTAAGCCCTAATTTCAGTATTTTACCCAATCTCCTTATTCTCATCCCCAATCTCATCTCTATCATCACACACATCCATATTAGCTTCATTATTCTTCATATTATTCAAATTACATATTGAATCATCATATTTTCCAAGGATTTTAGTTCTCCTTTTAGAGGATCTATGTTTCGCAGACATTCTAACTATAAACTAACAATCTATACAAAACTCAATGACGGAACAAAAAAATTAAGCTAATATCAAAATTTTAAACCGATAGGATGATTAGGAACACTAATTTGAAACGTTTTTATGGTTTAGAATCGAGAATTAGGTTTAAAATTTGGCTAGATCTAAGATTTTTATTAGTTTTTTGTTGGTGAAATTTAGGGGGGGGAATGTTTCTTGGAGGAGAGAGAAACGGAAAGGTTGAGCATGATTTTGTATACTACTCTTTAGGAACAATTATAGTTATTCAACATACATGAAATGTTAATTGGATTGAACACAACCAATGATATATCTAATACACTGCAATTCTAAATACCACTACTAAAAAAGAAATATAACTCATAATTGTAAAAGAAAATTTGATATAACATAAATTAGCCAAACTTGGTTGGTCAATCAAGAGATGCATGGTGGTACATCCATTTTCATTTCTTCAAATTATTTTATGAAATATCAAAAAATGAGAGAAAATAAAGTAATTAGAAACAAAAGGATTGTCGATCAATATCATTTAACAAATAAAAAATATATAAAGAAACTATGTATACAAAGTGAAAAGAGCATGATTAGAAAGAAAGTCCCTTCTAATCTATACCACAAGTATCATACCGACAAAATATGAGGAATAGATTAATTATGTAGTAACACAAACTTTTTATGTAAGATTTCAAATGATATTGAATTTTAGTTATCGTTGTTAGGAATTGTAATGTCTTACCTTATCTTTTGGCTTTGCAACAATTAACTATGTCGAGTCATTATAAATCGAAAATTAAAAGAGAGATAGATTTTTCTATTTTTTTTATTCAACAAACTGAGAAGTCAAATATACGTATTACATATTTAGAGTTGCTTTATTTTGCATGCCCACTTTTTCTTACATACCAATAGACACATCCTGACCATTGGACCAAAAAAACAAAAATTAAAGAAAAAAACATGGAAGGACTAATAATGTAAATATTTAAAAAAATATATAAGGACTAGATGTGTAAATTACATCATAACTATTATTATCTCACTTTTCCTCAAATCACACACACTTTACCCCACTTTCTCTATCTACCAATATTCAAACCCTAACCATTAAAATCAAAAATCAACCATGATTAACCATAAATTAACTATCAAAGCTTGTTAATCACAATAAAATGGAAGCATCTATCGTTAGGAAGTTGATTCCCGCAAGATTTACAGGTCAAAATGAACCAATCCAGCCTCTGATTAAAAAAATGTTTAAATGTACAGTATAAAGTCGAATGTTTGTGATTAGATATGGTAATTTATTGTTATTTATGTTGTTAGTTTTTTTCTGTTGCCAATTATTGTGACATTTTTATTAGAATGTTTATTGATGATCATAAAAAATGTAGTTTTGAGTGGTATTTAGTTTAATTTGGTAATGTAAACTAGGTTGCTCTGAGTTTTGTATACATGGATGCACACCAAATATTTGATGAAATGTGTGAGTGAAAAATATCATACGTGTAGTATTACCAGTGATATTTGAAGTTGAACTGTATATGTGTATTATCATTTGTGATATTTGTATTATCACTTGTGAAATTTTATTTATTTGATAGGTTTTTTTGTTTACTTATTAAGCTTTATTATATGACATGTATAATATCACTTTTGATATCTCATCGTTACTGTTTAATAATCATAGTTAAAGCTTTTTTTTTTGTTAAATTTTTTGATGATATACTATTTACTGTGTGTTTTATCACCTTTGTTTTATATCATAATTTTGATATTTTATGTGCTTTTTGTGGATGATAATTATGTTTTAGTTACTGATAAGCTGTTTATTATAGTGCAATATTGCTTATTATTTAAGTTGTTAGATTAAACAGCTTAAACAGGTTGATTTTACTTTAAACACATAGTTATTTAGTGTGATTTTGCTTATTATTTACGTTGTGTTTGGATTTGTCTATTTGATGGATACAATGTGTGTATTTCAATAGGGTTTACAACGGGATTTGAAAATATCTATGGTTGAATCAGCAAACGGAAGAAGCTATGGTTAAACAAAGTACACTATCTTCATAAACAAACTAAAGAAGCTCAAACATATGTTATATCACATGTGATATCACACGTGCTGTCACCTGTGATATCACACGTGATGTCACCTGTGATATCACACGTGATGTCACCTGTTATATTACATGTTATTCAACAAATAGAAGAAGCCGACACATTTGTGATATCAAATTCTCCTCCAAAAAGTTGAACAACATGAGAATGAGATACACGAAAAAATAGCAATAAAAGTGTGGTAGTTAGTAGTTATTGCGGGATTGTTGTGATAATGTGATAAATGTTGTGATAATATGAGAAATCACAAGAGATATTGAGCTTGTAATATGCTTCTGTTAGATTTGTAATGCATTTATTTTCTTAATTGATAGAGTGTACATGTTTCGATAGGTTTAACACCGTATTCGACACCAAATATATATTTATTAGGTCCCGAGCCACATTGCATGGTGCCCGAGTTTGTACTATTTTTGGAATGGCTAAGTGACATGTATTATTATTTGTATGTAAACTAACAGTATTACATGTGATATAAACTTTTAGCTAAACTAAACATTTTGTTTACATTAAAATATTTCATATCACAAGACATATAACACTTCAATTACATATACCAAATATGTATAAAAACAAAAAACAAAACTAATAAAATAAATAAAAATGTTTGACATATTCTAAAAATGTTTATCAGAAAATCACAAGTTATATAAATATCAAATCAAATCCAAGTATTGCATCATTTTTAACAGAATATCACAAGTGATACCATGATACAAGTACTGTATGAATCACAAAAATCCTCATAAAAAAATTATTCCAAACTATTGAGCATAATTTTTTAAGAAACAATATTGAAAAGCTATGAATCACAAGTAATAAATTAACAAAATAAATTAAAAAAAAAAATTGACTTTGACTGCAGCAGTTCCACCTTTAACGGAGTCGTCTCCAGGAACATTGTTGTCACGCCCACCGTCTTCAGGGTCACCGCCCCCGTGGCAATACATATAGAATACTCGTAGCGCACTAGTAGAAACTATAGGAACCCATGATGATTAAACTCATGATGATTGAATGATTTAGGTGTTTTCGCACTAGTAGAAGCTGTAAACAAAGGTGATAAAACACACAGTAAATAGTATATCATCAAAACTGTTAACAAAAAAAAAATTTAACTATGATTATAAAGCAATAACAATGAAATATCAGAAGTGATACTATTATGACATATAATAAAGCTTAACAAGTAAACAAAAAAACTTATCAAATAAACAAAATATCATAAGTGATAATACAAATATCACTAGTGATAATACACATATACAGTTCAACGTCAAATATCACTGTTGATACTACACGTATTATACATAGCAGATTCCAAACAGCAATCAAACATAAAAACAACATACAAATGGAGTTAAAAACAAAAATTCAACTAACAACTTAATTAATAAGAAAAATTACAGGAGCAGATACCAAGATTATCAAACATTTTTCACTCACATATTTCATCAAACACTTGGTGTGCAGCTTGATAAGAAGAAATGTTAACAACTTAGTCCACATTACTTTTTCACTCAAACATTTCATCAAACACTTGGTGTACACCTCAATTCAACTATCAATATGGTAGTACACACGAATAACCTGACGTAAAGATCAAAACTGTCATCAATAGACCTTTATCCTAGAGACATAAATATCAAACTGTCTTGTGAATTTATTATTAGATCATCATGAGTTGTATTCCCATATGAGAAGAAAGAGAAGAGTAATAAGGATGACATGGTGATGGATGAGGTGGTGATGGAAGGAGATGAGAATATGAGATGGAGATGGTGAACAATTGATGATGATGATGATCGTGAAGTAACTGATTTTTGGAAGGAACCGGTTGGGAGAAAAACATACAGTAACTGTGAAATTAAATGAGTGATTGGGATTAAAAAAACATTATATAGTTGGAGAAAAATAGGTTAAACCAATTTAATCTTAAATTAATCTCCATCATTAGATCAAACTAAATGGATGGTGGGGATTTTTCCCTCAGTAAGTACCAAAATCTACATATTTAATGAAAATAATTTCAAAAAAGCATTCAAAATTACTTTTTTTTTGCCACGTGTCATCATGAGGGGCTAAGTTTGTTTTTCGAAAAAATTGATGAGGGTGTTTAAAAAAAGTGCGGTTTATTATATTAAATATACATGTAATATATTTGTATTGGTTAGTGGATTTGTGTTTTACTTGAATAGAGATCGCGACGAGCTAATGAGTGTCCAAAATGAAGGTAATATGAATGAAAAATCGTGTCTCACTGTAAAACACTTAAAACACAAAAACTGGAAATGGAGAGAGTATCCCACATTACTTGGAAAAGGAAATGAAGATGTGTTTATATAGAAGTTCTAGTATCAACAATCAAATTGTCTTTGACTGATTTTACACTAACACCTACGCTCGCGTGCATGGGGTGCGGAAAATCAAAATACTGAGCCAAAATGGGTTCTAAGCTTGTATATATATTTTTTTTTCTCTCCATAAATCTGTATCAATTTATTTTAAGAATTGATTTAAACTTTCTCAAAAAGTTTATATAGATTTGGTTTTTGTTAATTAATGATTTCCAGAATCGTGTTTAATATATAGCAGATTTGCAAATCAATTTAATTTATTTGCAAATCAATTTAATTTAGCATTTATTCTGTTTTAGTTAGAAAGACATGTATTCACTATAAATTACACTCATACCTCATTCGGTTGAAAGTTGAAACATATCCAAAAATTGCCCATCTTCATACGTTTTGTGCTTCCAACTTATTTGATCAAAACATGCCACCGTCTCCGTCAAATCCAAGGCAAGTTTGTCACGTCGGGCATTACATCTGCTTTGACCGTTGTACCTTGAAACAGACGATAGATCTGTTTAAGGGAATCGTGTTAAACACGAGCCTCGTGCCTCGACCTTTTACTGCTTTATTTTTGTTATCGTTATTTAGAGTTTGTCTTTTGCTTCTACCTCTCTGTTTGTATTTAATTTTCTGTTCTTTAAATATTGTTCCCAATCATGGTCCTTGCGGATCGGATCATCCCTATAATATATGATTTTATTAATAAAAGTGTGACCGTTTCCTACACGTTTAGCATCTACATAACACCAAATGCAAATTATTTGGAATGCATCTTTTCTGAAATATACAAGTGAGGAACAGAAAGATCGATGAGGTACAAAATGTAATAATATATCTGAACAACCTCCTAAGTCCTAACTATTTCTATGAGTTAAGCAACTAATAGACAGACAAGACTGCATAAGACGAAGCAGTCACATTTGATATATCCAGGCATCGTTTTGACCATTTTCTCTTTTTTTCACCTCTATTTAATACGAATCATCTCCACATATCTCCATGTCATGGCAACGAGACCCACAATAACGAAAATCAATGCATCAGCAAAACATTCCACGCTCCACAGTTTTTAAATTTCTAGTCTGCACTGCATACCTTCTGCACTGGGTTGTATAATCATTTGCTAAATTCTATCGAAGATGATATCTGAAGTGACAATATAGTAGCAGGAAAAATCCACAACTTCTACAAAAACTGTAAGATGTATTTGTTCATAAATACATTGCGATATCTTTGAAGGAAAGCATCTTTACTTTCTGCAATGCATAAAAATAACCATCTTACATGACACTGATAGTGTGGAATTGTCATTCTTGTAAACTGTAGATAAAAGGCAAGAAAGCAGAAAGTTACTGTGATGTATTGTGGTGGATCATCTATACTAGTTGAACCAAGTATAACTTCCCTCCTTAGTTTAGAAGTAAGCTTGTGACAAACTCGCAACTACAGACAAACAATATGTTATCTTCAAGGGAAAAAGGCAAATAAACTGAATTACATATGGCACAAGTAATAGTCTTAAATGTTTACCTCAGATCTGGTGGCACCGCCAATAATAAATACAAAAATTCGCTGCCCCATGTGTTTTAAATCCGTAGCGGCATTTTTTAGCACCGAATCGCTGCAAGTTTAGTTGGAAACTAGTAAGAACTATAACAGAATTTGCAGACCTCCATCTCATCAGAAAAGATTTCAAATAACTTTTTTAACGGTGTTTTTTCCATAAACAGGTAACTAACTTTGGTCATAGTAGTGTTTCTGGTTACCATCTTTGTTTTCACCCATTATAAAAGGTAACTGACTTTCAGAAGTTTATGTGTAAACATGATCTGCAACCTTGGCTGCATGTAACCGGTTTATTTGGAACTCATGTCAGCACCGCATTAACGCCATTTCAGGTAAAAGTCAAAATGGTCAAACTTACCAACGCTACCACGTCACTGTTATGGCCTGGATACCTGTACGGGTCAACTTAAACTAATGTTTGTTAACTTTATATGCGATAAATCCTTCTTTAGCCTTTAAAGCTGTTAATATTTAGGGACTTGATGTATAAGTGGAAATTTGAAATATGGATCAAAGGTGAACAAGCCATTTAGACACATGGAAATGAATCATTGGTTGAGCTCGAGATTACACACTGGCGAATGAAATGCAACTCCATTGAAAGACAAGGATGATGCATGTTTACTAAGGAATAACATCAAAACAAATACACTCAAGCTGCTTATGACTTTATAAATGAGGAAGAATCGTTAAAAGCTACCTAGATATACCATCATCAGAAGCACATGACTTAGCCTGAGTCCTCCTTGATCTCCTTGATGCTTGAGCCCCCTTCCCGGGTCCACCACGACCGGCCCCTGAAGTGCTTGAATTTGGTTCATTTAAACACTGAAACTCATCCTTTGGCAGCTCATTTTTTTCAATCTTTTCGAGCAATTCCTGATTGATAACTTAATTACGTAAACTATTAGCATTACTGTATCATATTAACATCACAAGATAAGATTATAGTACCTCTAGCACAGGATAAAATCGAGAAAGTGCCCATGATTCTTCTTCTCCTTGTTTATCCTTTCTTAGTGCATTTTTCTCTTTACTAAATTTATTAAGGAATCCCCCACCTTTTTCTGGTTTCTTTGGTTTGGGTGGTCCCTCAAGCAATCTCATGTTATCTATTATCATCATATCCATACGCGACAAGTTTGCCAACTGAAAAGTACCAAAGAGAAACAGACAAAATAAGTTATTATTACGAAAAGAGTAACATACAAAACAGTGTTTAAGCGGTTACCTGCCTACCTCCATTAGCTGTTTACCTTTATCACCCTCAAACTTTTCAGGGTCAGCTAATGCGTAAATCATCATTAGTCTTAATCTATTCTCGTAATTTCCATCCTACAAGAGGTATAACAACTTTTAGCCATAGAGAATATATCAGGTCTTATTAGAAGCTTGTTGAGCCACTGATTCACCTCAGATTCCTGTAAATAGATAAGGAGTTCTTTGTTTCCAGCATCACCAAATACAAGATCCTGCTCAATTTGACCAAGATCTCTAAGCCCATCATCGCTGATAGCTTTATTAATTTTTCCAGCAATCTGTAATGTTACTGGTTTAGAGTAAAGTGCTGAGAAGACTATGAGGAATAAGAACAAATAGTTGGAACAAACCTCTACATGGAGTGATAGTTTTTCCATTTGTTGGTTATATTCAGGCAACGCTTGAACCATTTTCTGTATGTCTCTTGTGGATAATTCGCTATGATCTCTGCATCCATGTCATAATTTAATGTGAGAAACACACGCCATACGAAGAAAGGAGGTGCTGTGTCATTGATAAAACTTACTTTTGTTGTAGTTGCGCAGCTTTGTTTTTTGACATCAAATTGTCCATTTTGTCACTCAATCTTTCACTAGCCTAATATGTAATGAGATGAAATGAGCATTAGAACTTGTATACTTGTAAATGAATCAAGAAAACAGAGCTAGAAATGTACATCAGCTATATGTAAATGGCGCATTTCAAGCCAAACTTGATCATTATCATCTAAATGGAACTCCTTTTTCTCAGGATCGCCACCAGATTTACCACGGACCTACATGCAAAAAGATTATTATTCATAACACACCAAGGGACTTTTTCATTTGTACAAATGAATCACTAGAAGATGTTTTTGTGTCTCTTTTGGGTCATTCTCTAACTTGTAATCGTAATTATTTATATGAATTTTAACCTTACATATAAACATAACAATTTTACACATTACCTAACTTTTATATAAAACCGGGTTTTAAGCAGCTTCTGTTACAGAATGTGTCACACAAAGACATCTTTTAATAGCTCGATTCATAAAATAACTTCCCTAAAAAAGATACCTCCATCGTATATTTGTTTCCATCCAAGTCTACTAAATCATGACACATTGCATCATAAGTCCATTCATGAATGACGGGTGCAACCTGAACATGTGCATCGTTATACATACATCAAAGTTCACACTATGAAATTTAAAAAGAACCAAATATTAAGATTACCATATCAACAGATCTATCGAGAATGAGCAACTCGCATGTTTCATTTTGTGGGAACTGAGGAATGGTTGTTTTATAAGGACTAATGTAGCCATATATAGCTGAAGCTAACTTTTCAGGAACTGTATCACGAAACGTTGTCCCTGCGGATCCGTCTGTGCCCTTTACACGGTACCGTACAATGGGATGCTCCTAAAAACACGCAAACACTCAATAATTAATTCAAATAAGAATCGTAACTCAAATGAAACTTATCAATACATAAACCTATTGGTTTGGATATAATTTCAACAATCAAGACGGTTTATTTAATGGAAACAAACTATTTGCGAAGCACATCATTTTCCTACCCATAAATCTTTTAAGAAAAATTTGGTCTTCAACTTTTTTACTCTCTTGCTCAAAGCCCTCATTTAAATTTTAAACCTGTGCTTTAAAAAACATTATATGCATTTTGTCTGTGCATCAGTATTTGTCTTCTAGACTCTAGAGTTGAAGCATTCATATAGAAATACTAAAAGAGTCGACAAACAAAAAACCATAATGGGGGCTACTCCAATCCAAAGTAATGTTCTTGCATTTACCTTAAGTGAAGCAAAAATGGTGGCAATGCGAGTAGCCATCGTATTTAAGCAATCGTTAAAATAGTGAGAATTATCAGCCTCGTCACCATATAGCTCTTCTAACGCCATTTCATGATCGGTTACAAATGCCTTTGGTGAAACACAAAGTTCACATGGTGAAGAATGAAAAGGGAAAATGAAACTTGTAATAGAGCATGAAAAAAGGTCATCAAACTTTGTGACCTGTTTTCTAAAACTTTAAAGGGTTTAATAGTACCTGATTGTCTATAGGAAAATACTCTAAGTTCATCTGCAAGGATCAATAAAATAGAGTGAAAACTAATATTCGGATCAGATGTCATCACCAAATAAAAATATATCATAACATATGATGGTAATATTAACCTCTCGCAATGCACCTATGCGTGGTACAACACTTGAATCAGCCTTGATTCTAGCAATAAAATCCTTTGGGATAGGAGAACTAAAAAAAACAAACGCTCTGCAACAGGAGGACGAAACCATGCAATATTAACTGTAAGAAAAGAAATAAAAAAAACAAGACCTCGGTTCATTGTAATTACAAATAGTCACATACTTCTTATACAAAGGTTCTCTCCCCGACATGTCAGACATAAACATGATAAGGCTGCAAATGAGGGAATGAAAAGAGTAAATCTTAGACTCCTTACAAACTACTATAGAAACGACACTTTAAAGTGATATTTGACTCAGAAGAGAATGGCAAGAGAAAATAAAGGTTTATTTTCTTTTGAATTGCGAAAATAAAGTTTGTCATATGAAAAGAGAAGGAAACTATACTTTTCTTTTGTTGGTTGAATGTAATATACCACATCCATACCAGGCATAGGCTCCCTTCTTTTACGAATCTGTTCCACCACTGCATAACAAACACTTTGAGATGAAATAACTCATATTTAAAAGTTGAGGTGGGATAACAATCGAATCATCGAATATCAAATAACACGTTAGTATTGAACATTAAATTTCTTACATGAAACTCCTTGATCTGTTATGTCTGCCATTTTGCATGTATGAGACATAACTTTCATAGTAACTTTATCCATGATAAGTACCTGCGAAAGAAAATACATAGATTAGTTACAACTTTAATGACACCTGTTATTTTTTCACGAAATAATAGGAAAAAGTAAACAATAATCAAACAAATTATGTACAGTAAAACGTAAGTCGTTATATCAAGTAGCTAGCGGTTTTGACTTTCATTGAATATGTCCCCTGCAGATACATACCTTCCAACTTGATTTTGATGATGCTGATGCTTTGAGCATTTCATACAGCAACCCTGCAAAATGATACTCCCTAATTAGCACATTGTAAATTTGAAATGACACAAGCTTTTGACTGTTACCAGATTAAGCAAATGGCATTAGATATACAGCAAGAAAACTTAGGCAAGCAAATAATACTGACGACATAAGAAACGAAACAAATGCTAAATTAAGATTATCATAACTTAATAAGGGGGGGGGGGGTTTATGGTGTTAAGTAACGGCTACACATAATTAAGTGAGCTATGTTTTAATTTAAAATACAAAAATAAAACTTAACATTCCTAACAAGCACAATTTTACCCATAGGATATTGATTCATTAAAGTAACTTAAATCGTTTTTAAGGATACTGCAAAGGAAATACATAGGTCTATGCAAACGCCCATCACACATTATAGTTTAGTGATGTACTTTATAGCCCGTACACTAAGCTAGTTTATATTCACAAAGCTACATAGCATGTTTAATGATTTGAAGCTTGTTTACTGCTCAAGAGAGGTTTACAGTATGAAATTTATAACACACTGATAACGTTCCAACTCTTAAGCACGTTTAAAGCTCTAAAAGTACTTTATTACTACATTAATAGTATCATTGAATCAAAGTGGTCCTCGTCTAGACCACAACTCGATAACAACCTACAAATATGTCGTTGAGGCCTATTATATATGATGTGACTATCTTCCAAAGGTCTATTATGTATCGTCTATAACCCTTAAACCCCTAATTAAATGACGCGACGAGATTTTATTTATGAAGCTACATTCAGTTGAGTTTCTTTGCATTCAAGTACTAAGTAGAGATTTTTTTATTTCACACTTTAACATTTTACTATAATCCTAATTCACTAAAGCAACTCAAATCACATTCATTAACAACATATGTAGCAGAACAAATACATATATAATTCGATTCCAAAAAATCACACATTATTATTTGTACATTATAAGATAGGATAAAAACATACGATCACGGCTAACTTGACGAAAAAATTTATGATCTCCTCCATGAGATGATGTTTCGGAATCTGAAACCATTTATGATCTACTCCAACAGATTCGTGAATGTGAAATTAACAGATTTCGAAATTCAGATGGAGATGGATTAATAATTAATTGATCAACAAAAATGAAATTCTAGAGAGAGAAAAAAAGAATGAAGAAGCGGTAAAGGAGTGGATTTTTCAGTTATGTTTGAGGGGTGTCTATTTTAAGCGCCATCTTTTCATAACCACAATTTAGGTAATTAACTTGTGTTTTTACCATTATACACCTCTTCTACATTTAGCAAGAAAACATCAAAAACAAAATATAACATTGTCATAAGTATAGGTGAACGGATGAGTTTTCCTTCTTCATGGATATTCAGAGAGGACGAGGGTGTTTTCGTGACCATGTCCAACCTTTTAATTACCCAGTCATGTTTGAATCATATTAAGTTAGTTTGGTTGGTGGTGGTTAAATTCATAGACTATGAGTTAAGGGTGGGGAAAAATCCGTAATTGGTAAAACGTATATATAGGAAACAAGAAATTAAAGGACATGTGTATTTGGTGAAAACAAAAATATAAAAAGACACTCATCACTCACGATGTTATTTATATGATACACACTATCATATGTTTCATATCAGATACTAGATATATAATTTGTTTTGATATACTGAAACCACAAACAGACCAACTTTGAATAGTTTACAGTATGTTTTTTCGTTTACAACACTCGATTGCATCATCAAACATTTCTTCGAGCCCATGCTTGAATTGGAATCCAGTGTCCAAGAGTTTTTTCGATGAGACAGTAGGGTACATCAATTTCTCAGCATCATCCGACTTCAAAAATCTTAAAAATGACAAATGTCAACAAAGTTATTTACTCATTCCAACAAATAATAATTGAAAACAATGTATCAGAAAAATATAAAACAGAAAACAAAAATAGAACTTACTCTATGTTTGGCATTTTATATTCGGGATATCTGACCGATAAGAGTTTGTGCAGATCCTCGATTAATATTTCAGTTCTTGAGCAAATGTACCTCCCTTTCGCATTTGGGTACTCAAGAAGATGGATGTGTGCGCTAGCCACATCATCAACATGCACTAAAGGCGCTTTCAATAGAATTTTGTACGTCTCGGTATCACCTAAAAAGTTTCTTAATTTTGTCACTTTGTATAAAACCCAAAAAGCAAATTACTCATGAGCCAGCCCAGATATCCCAAGCCCAAAGCCATATACATTTTACCAAATAAAGAATCAGTTTAATACTTTAATGTTCATGTAATACCCAAGCCTAAATTGAGACTAGTTATAACAGATTCAGTTTGGAGATTTTGTGATTTTAGTAGCCTGATTTTAGTAGTCTAACTGTTAGACTACTGAGGAATTCATAAATATCGAAGAAGTCAAATAGGCAACTTTCAAAATAAACAATGATAATGCTAAGTAACTCACCAAATATCAAAGCCATTGCAGTGCGCACGGATCCTGGACAATGAGGACCAAGAAATGGACCGTGAATAAACGGGGGAAGAACCGTCACAACATCTAATCCTTCTTTCTCAGCAAACTCGAGGGTTGCTTTTTCGGTCAATGTCTTTGAAATATGATACCACGCTCCTTGTTTCTGATAAGTGCGAATATACTCAATGTCACTCCAAGTTTCCTCACCTATGACCTCAGTATGTTTTTTTCCATTAAACAAAATTGCGGATACACTAGACGTGTACACAACTTTTTTAACTGTCTTTGAATCGATGCATGCTTGTAAAATACCCAAACTAGCCTTGATCGATTTTTCAGTAATTACTTGTTCAGGTTCTTTGCTTGCAAAATCCATCGGATGGGCAACATGAAAGACACCAATGCAACCGTTGATTGGTGCCTCGAAGGTCTCTGGTTTGCTTAGATCCGCATCAAATATTTTAAGCCTCTCCGATGCTCGTGGTAGGTTTGTGAGGTAGCTCAAATCTTTCCTTGAGCCTAGCAATCATATGATTTTTTAGATCTAATATGTTCTTTGGCACTATATATACTCGTTCTAACATAATTAAAAAAGATCAGATCATACGATTGTGTAACTATTTTGGGTGAAAAGGCTTAAGGGGGTGTTTGTTTCGGCTTACATAGCCGGCTTATGTCTTATTTGGTGGGCTTACGTTTCATAAGCTCACTTTTTGTGGCTTATTTTGAAACTTTTTGGCTTATATAAGCTTATAATGGCATAATAAGCTTATTAAGCCGAAAAGTTTCAAAATAAGTCACAAAAAGCGAGCCTATTAAACATAAGCCCACTAATAAGACATAAGCCGTCTATATAAGCCGAAACAAATTTTCACACCATATAAACAGCACATACACACACCTCCACCCTCATAGCTATAGCGGTCACAGCTGATTATCTTCGTCTGCTTATTACAACCGCATCATAGCACCAGTACGCAACTAGTAAGTATAATATGTACTTATTATGATGTTTTTGTTTTATCATATGATGTCGTGGCTTTGACTTTGTGAGGAAGTAGGAAACTTTATTTCTACTTGACTACTTGTCCTTTTTGTATTACTTTTCTGTCATAGAAGTGATTTATTACCGACAGACGATGATCCACAGTAGGACTACTTGTTAGTTGTTACTTTTCAATATCTTAATTTGCTCAAAAAAAGAAAAGCACGAATCCACGGTTATATTAAAAAAGTAACTAGTGTAAAACAGATTACCTGAATTTGATCTAACAGTAGCATTGACAAAATATCCGTCTTCAAGCAACCTTTTGATCATCCACGATGCTAGAAAACCTGTACCTCCTGTTACACAAACGGTTCCTTTCTCCATTTCTTTTTTTATCCGGTTACTATAATTTTAGATTTTGTGGTTGAAAAGTATTAATTGGAATGATATATGCAGTTGGATAAGAGGACCAACTATTAATTATTTGAACTAGCTTCTTGTGATTCTAGATGATTACACATGAAGTGATGTCATGGCTTGCGGTTAGACATGCACCAGTTTTCTCGTAAGAGAACAAGTCAACTTTTAAGTGGAATTTCATTTTCAAATTAGTTATACCATTATTATTTTGACGGTATATTATAATCGAGTAAGGGCCGGACATATATGACAAAAGTTCAATGCAGACCAGAAATTATCTAGAGATTAAGACGTTGGATCTGAGTCATTGATCATTTTCTCATTCTACGGTTCACATTAAATATCTGTATTTATTTTGATAGAACACAAGTGCACATTAGTAATTTCACTCCTCCCTCATTTACTCGAACACCTCTCCCCGCTCCCCAATTTTCTCTATTTCTCTCTCATAACCGTTTTCCCAATTTCCCAACTTCAAACCCTAATACCCAAATTTCAAATTAATCTTATTAGCTCCAATGAATGGACAAAACACATGAAATAGCACTATCTAAAGGTCAGCCGTTGCCCCAATCGTCTTCGTTGCCGGTTTCCAATCAAAATAAGCCTAGAAATGTAGTTTCTGATATATTTGCTTATTTTGGTGCTTATTTCGTTGCTTATTTTTGTATATTATCAGTTGAGTTGCTTATTTTGGATATAAGCTATTTTTTAGGTTTTTAGGTTTTTGATTCTTATTGCTGTTTATTTTTTACATAAGCATTAGATGTTGCTTACTTTGTTGCTTATTTTGTACATAAATCAATAGATTTTGCTTTTTTTTTTTTTTTTTTTGCTTATCAGTGATGAATCACATGTGATTTGGTTCAATAGTGTTTATTATCAGATATTGCTTATTTTGGATATAAGCAATTTTTTTAGGTTTTTAGCTTTTTAGGTTTTTGATGCTTATTGTTGCTTATTTTATATAAGCATTAGATGTTGCTTACTTTGTTGCTTATTTTGGATATAAGCATGAAATTACATGTGATTCTTAGTCGCTTATTTAGGTTTTGTTGCTTTTTTTTTGTTGCTTATCAGTAATGACTCACATGTGATTTGGTTCAGTAGTGTTTTGTACATGAGTTAGTGGATGAATCACTGTGATTTTTTAGTGTTATTTTGGATATAAGCAGTTCTCATGATATTTTATTTTATTTTTGTTTGATATTAGGTGCTCATAAAACTGGTGTTAGTGGTTCTCCTAGGAGTAAGTGGTGTTAGTGGCTCAATCAGTGAAAGCTGGCAATCAAGTGTTGAACCTAAACCCGGTGACTCAGGTTAATCCTAAAAGGGTGATGTTGTTAAATATGCTGATAAGGGGTCGGATATTGTGAAATATATATATATATATATATATATATATATATATATATATTTTGTGAAACTGTGAAGATATATTAGCACAAAATTATAACATATTACAAAAATTCAAACTAGGCCTCATGAACATGCTCATGGACCAATCACAGACTAACAATAGGAGTAGCCCAACCAATGCTATTGTGAAATATGTTGATAAGGCGTCAGATGTTCATAAGGATAAACCAAATGATAACGGGTCGGATGCTGTTAAGGATAAGGGGCCGGATATTGTGAAGTATGGTGGTCAGGTGTCGGATGCTCATAAGCCAAAGGATAAGGTGTCTGGTGATGTTGTTAAATTTGTTGAGAAAGCGCTGATTGTTGTTGCGAAGGAAAATTCTAAGGTTTTTGTTAAGAATCCTGTAAGGTGTTGTTGCTGATAAGCCAAAGGACAAGCCTAAGCCGAAGACTGTTAAGGACAAGTCCAAGCAGAAGGTTATTTCGAAGAAACAAGCATTAACAGAAGCATAAACGAAGCATAAAGTTAAGCCAGAAGTTGAGCCATCTGATGTTGATAAATTCATTTCCTTCGTTTCTGCTTCACAAGATGATGTTGATAAAGATACATCTGGTATCGAGCAGCACGCTGAGGAGGAATCTAAGAAGCAAGATGATGATTTTGAGATCACGAGTACACCTGAGACTTTTACTCAATGGTTGGACGAAAATTTAGATTTCGTTAACGAGGTGATTGATTGCGTAGTGGATGAATATTTATATGTAATAGTCTTACAGAATTTGGTTTTCGTTCTTTTTTTCTTTTCTTCTATTTTTTTAATTATATATTTTGGATTGATTTAGGGTGAAGTTGTTGATGCCGAGTTGCATGATAGAATGACATTTATGAATTCGGGCCTATCTACTCTTGAAAAAATGGCTACTCGTGCTTTGAATGGAAGTCCCGAGAGCATCCTGCCTCAAAAATGAATAGTGAAACCGCCTTCCTTCCTCTGCACTCCATATAGGAACAAGAAGACGAAAGTTGTACCACTCATTACAAAGGCAAGTTTATGGTTGGAAACAACTTGTTTGCGATGAAGGGTGACAAGATTTAAGTTTATCTTTTGTAATTTTTGTTATATTTGATTCACTTTGAACTCATGTGATACATTATTAAATCACATGTGTTTTCTATAAGAATCACATGTGATTTCTATAAGAATCACATGTGATTTCAACATGAAATCAAATGTGATTCTGTGTAGAAATCACATGTGATTTTATGTAGAAATCACATGTGATTCTTAGTTGCTCACATTTTATCTTTAAATGACATGTGCCTTTTTTTATTCATATAGTGAAACTGTTGTTGAAACGCATTCTAGGGATTTCTATGTTTCATCAATTCGTTTGAATATGGAAACTTTAGCGCCAGGGTCGTGGATTGATGCAAATGTTGTCAATTGTTGAGGTGATATTCTCTACCATGAATAGAGTTTCAAAGAAGTTGGATCTCCATCAAGGCATTTTTTTCCCGACTGGTTATATTCTAAGTGTCTTAATTTTATTAAATTTATTATATAGGTACTGATGTGCAGGTTTGGGGTCAAAAGACTTTCTTTTCTATGAGCAAACTTCACAACCCTCTAGGCAGTGTACCTAATCGTTGCACTGTAGTATGGGTAAGCCCAGGGGGTTGATCGCTCTCTAGGGGAATAAAGATGCTAGGAAGAGATGTATAACGAGAAGGTAAGGTTGAGGGGGATTCTTTTTAGTCTTTTATATTTTTTTAGAAAGCAAGTAAATATCTCGGGGTATAGGAGTGGGGGGGGGGGTGGTACTTCTACCAATTTTAACTACTTTATAATTAAACTACTAACTAATGGAAAAGTAAAGATAGGCTATGTTTTATAGATGTGCTTTTATAATGATTAAAAGTGTGTTTACTTAGATGTTCTTACTCCCTAGTTATCTCCTATTGGTTGGTTGAATTGTCACATCCTCATCTTAATTGGTGTGTTGTATTCCATGTGGTCATAGGGAGGTGCCTAATTCCTTAGTTCTATGAATTGTAACTCTCCTCTAAACGACCCGGGATCGCCAAGTACCATAGTATCTCCTCCAAATACTCTATTATCCTAAAGCTACAACTCACGCAATAAACACAACGATGGCTCAAGTGCACTCTCAAGCTTTTTGCTATTTAGGACGTTCAAGCTCGCAACAATTAAAGAAAAAGCCAGTTTTCCTTACTCTAGCGTCTACGAAGTAAAACAAGAGACAACCTAACAATAATTAACAACTAGGTTTCATAGATCTAAGCAAACACAATAGTAATTTAGCTACTCATGATAAATAAGCAAGCATACACACAAACAATTAAACATAGGGTAAAAATAATGATATGATGGATTAACAAACTTATCTTATGATGTAAAGAAGGGTTTGGAACCCTAAAATGCTGTCCAAGTCGGACTACACACTAGTTACGGTTTTCTCTCCAAAATTCTACCTCTTTTAATGCAGAAAAATCGAATTCTATATATAGATTTACATGTGCGACGGCGTCGACTTTTTCTGGTGACACCGTCAGGTCGCCTTCTTTAGGGTTTTGTTTGGGCCAAGTCATCGTTGGGATGACGTCAGTTGATGAGTGTGACGCCGTCTGTCTTCATGAAGGACGTCGTCTTGAGATGGTTCTTGGGCGTCTGGTGTAGAAAATAAGGGAGACGCCTTCCAGATTTTAGCCGTGACGCCGTCATGCTTTAGAACCTCCTTTCAACCTGAGCTGTTGCTTGCATTCTAATTATATTTCTTCCTTAGGGACGGCGTCGCCCTTTGGTTAGGACGCCGTCAGGCTTGCAGAATTGCTTTTGATCTTGACTTTGCATTTTTCTTCATGTTTTCGCTCCTTTTCGTCCAAATATGCTTGATTCCAACATTTTGCTTCCAAAAGACCTAAAATGTGAAAAGGAACGATTTTAAGTAGTAACGGATATAAAATGTGTTGATTTAGGGCTTAAATGACCCCCTAAAAACGTATGTTTTAAATCCTTATCAAATATCCCTACACTTGGAATTTGTTTGTCCTCAAGCAAATATGATTTTGGCCAATCAATTTATAAGTTAGGGGGCATGTATTATTGGTTTAAAATACTTTACAACAAATACGAGTGCCACAATAGTCATAATAAGCACGGAAATTATACACTAGCACCTCACAATTGGTGTTTGGATTCTCTCATCTCTCGAGTTTATATGAAATATAACATGTAAGAAAATGGAAGAGAAACACTCATTACCTGGCATAGTACATAGATTACCATAGGCTTTAGAATAGATCAAACATCCATCGCTTTGGCATAAGCACCTAGGAATAACTATCTAAGAGGTCTTTACAAGGGTTGTAATGTTAGGCTTAGGGTAGGGAACTAAAGAGTTTTGTTGGATAAGGGATATTTAGTGGTGGCAAGTCAAAAATCTTATATTACAAGCATTTAAAGCATGGCGTTGCTAAGCCAAGACTCGACTCACTAACACTAAATAACTTGAAACACAACATAAACATAAAGATATATGTAGGATGATAGCCCGTATGTTTTTCTTATTTTTCATTTTTTTTTCACTAACTCATTTTTTTTTCTTTTTTTTTAGATTTTCTTTTTTCATAACTTTTTACTCTACCATCCTCTATGATAACATCAAAATAAAGAGATTTATACGAGTATCCCTACACTTGAGTTTTTATTTAACTAACACTAATGGACCCGAATGAAAAGATCAAAACACTTGGAGTACTTAATTACGTAGACAAAGGGAATTTGAATTTATCGTTCTTTCCCGTTACTCCATAAAATATTACTTTAACCCATGAGTCCCAATCGTCCCAAAAATGTATACAAATGATATGACTCGACTTAGCAACCATGCAATTAACTAGATAATTGAACTAAGGGTTGAAAAATTATTACAATAATGCACTAAAGATGAGTGCATACAAGGTGAGTTAAGGCTATTTTGGTATAACATTTGGGGGTGGATTATAAACAATGCTCTTCATTGATATTCCGGAAACCGAAATATCACGAGAACCGTGAAAAAGATAGGCTCTGAGGGGTTAACTAGGGGTATCATGTACTAATAATGAGTACATCGCAAGGGTGTGGGGAAAATTACTCAACCGATGTGGATGATGTAATTAAATTACAGGTTTAAAACAAGGGTTATCCTAATGCCTCTTATCATTTAGTTAATCCTAACTACACGAATATAGTCTCACTAGCGATCTTGGAATGCATCACAAAATAAGTTCTAGAATCTATTATACTGCCGGTACACTCACTAAGCATTAAAGATGAATGTTTTTATTCCTAAAGATAGAAGGGCGAACCTCATATTTTTTGGGTGGAATTTGAGTGGTATACGGTTTTTGTGCTAGTCATATAACTCCTATCTATGAGACGCTTTATTTAAAACTAAATTTTTACTCGTAAATGCCATAATTTTTTTTAATTTGGTGCTAAAATTACCCTAACAAATATTTCTCTTACCAAGGACAAGACAAAAATCAAATGAGTGAATAGTTTCTAAGTTCCCGTTTTATTCTCCCTCCCTACACTTAAACTGAACATTGTCCCCAATGTTCCACGAAAGTATCAAAGTTATGATAAAGGAAGGTAAATAAAAGAGAAAGAAACTAGTACTCCCCTGATTAACTCGGTAGGATATGTGTAGAGTTACGGTTAAATCTTCCTCCAAGAAGAACGAATAAGTAATAAGTGCTTCCAATATATATTTCTTCTTCTTGTCTAATATAACCTGAACACTTACAAGAAAACAAAACGAAACCTCGCGTAAAATAGCCGGTAAAACTATATATATAAAAACTAAACTAGAAAGTGAATAAGATATAATGCTTGTGGGATGGATGTTTGCAGTTTTTCTGGAAAATTAAGAATTGGAAGTTTCCAAAAATCACAAGTTAGACAGAAAACAAAACTGATAATCTGTTTCTACATTACCTAGCGCCGTCGGGCTTTAATCCCGATGTCATCATGTTGTCCTGACAGAAAGTGTCTGGTACGCTTTTCTAGAAAAATTCCGGAAAATTGACCTCATTAAAACCTGGAAAAACTCCCGCAAAACATCCATTATGACTCGATACAAGCATTTGAATCTAACAAATACACAAATATATACAATTTCAATTATTGTTAATCTCATGTTCATGCTTTTTCTTAAAACATATGTGATCTTCCCTACACTTATCTTTTTGTAAAATACCTTTATATGCAATTAAGACGAGGTTAAAAACAAAATAAAGTATTTTCACAAAACCAAAAATGAGAATAAACAACAATGGAAAAGATATATAAACACACAAACAAAATTGAAAAACAGAACAAGCAAACAATTAAGCATGGGTTGCCTCCCAAGAAGCGCTTTTCTTTATTTATGAGTCTTTTAGCTAGACTCGAAGTCGTGCCTACGTCCCGCATATCTTAAATGCCCATTCGAATGTTTTAACTTGTCTTTATCACGAATATATTCGGGGCCTAGCTTTCGACAATAGGTGTAGTAAACCTTATCCTCACAGTCAACTTCAAAGCCGGTATATTATCCACATCTAAATATTCAATGCCCTTAAACTTTTTATTTTTGCAAGACATTATATATTTGACACATTCGGTTCCATTTGAAAACTTGACTATCCCTTCCTCTTGGTCATAAATCATCATGGATTCCTCAATAAATGGTTTTCTAAGTATTACCTCTCCTAAGAATCCATCAATGACACCTTTAACATCTTCTAAGATCGTGAAATCACACCTATATGTGAAATTACCTACAAAGACATGTAATCCTCTAGCTCTCCCAACAAAGTTACTCAATTTCTTAGGGTAAAAGGGATCCTTCCTAGGTCCTAGCTTTTCACTCATGATCCAATTGTAATAGAGCCTAGACATGATGTTCATAGGAGCCTTATAGTCAATGTAAGTGTGATTCCTATATAAGTAGCCAATCATGCATAGTATCTTAATGTTCCTAGGGTCGCCCTTTTTTATGCACGGGTTGAAAGGTGGTCGCGGGTTATTAACTACGTTATAATGATAGGCGATTTCTTTTCCATTGGGGTATGACTCAAAATATTCATTAAGTTCCTCTTCCTCATTACCCTCCATAATTTCTAGCACCCTATAATCTCCTTCCTCAAGCTCTTCATCCGAATCATCACTCATGGTAGAATCTCTATCTAATGTACTAGTTGTCTCTTCAAGTGCTTTCTCGAATGCGTTCTCAATTATCCTATTCAATTCCCTAAGTTCCCTAATTTCACTATAGATGCAAGCGCGAAGTTGGTTGGCATAGGTTCGATCAAGTGGTGGATTTTGTGGTGAGTGGTTTGGTGGTGGATGATGCGGTGGTGGTAATGGATGATGTGGTGGTGGATTGTTGTTGGGTGGATTATCACCTTCCATGACGAAAAGTGATGAGGTTACGAACAAAAATACAAAGAAGGGGGATAGACTAAAAGAAAGCTAAGAAAAAAAGAAAAAAGCTTACTTGATAGGAATCAAGCGAGTAAACCTAATCGAGATAGAAAACTAACTAGCTATTCTATTCCCCGACATTGGCACCAAAAACTTGATGTGCAGGTTCGGGGTCGAAAGACTTCCTTTTCTACAAGCAAGCTTTACAACCTTCTAGGCAGTGTACCTAATCATTGCAATGTAGTAGGGGAACAGAGATGCTAGGAAGAGATGTATGACGAGAAGGTAAGGTTGAGGGGGATTCTTTTTAGTCTTTTATGTTTTTTTAGAAAGCAAGTAAATATCTCGGGGTACAGGAGTGGGGGGTGGTACTTCTACCAATTTTAACTACTTTATAATTAAACTACTAACTAATGGAAAAGTAAAGATAGGCTATGTTTTGTAATTGTACTCTTATGATGATTAAAAGTGTGTTTACTTAGATGTTCTTACTCCCTAGTTATCTCTTATTGGTCGGTTGAATTGTCACATCCTCATCTTAATTGGTGCGTTGTATTCCATGTGGTCATAGGGGGTGCCTAATTCCCTAGTTCTATGAATTGTAACTCTCTTCTCGACTACCCAGGATCGCCAAGTACCATAGTATCTCCCCCGAATACTTTATTATCCTAAATCTACAACTCACGCAATAAACAGAACGATGGCTCAAGTGCACTCTCAAGTTATTTGCTATTTAGGACGTTCAAGCTCGAAACAATTAAAGAAGAAGCCAGTTTTCCTTACTCTAGCGTCTACCAATTAAGACAAGAGACAACCTAACAATAATTAACAACTAGATTTCATAGATCTAAGCAAACACAATAGTAATTTAGCTACTCATGATAAATAAGCAAGCATACACACAAACAATTAAACATAGGGTAAAAATAATGATATGATGGATTAACAAACTTATCTTATGATGTAAAGAAGGGTTTGGAACCCTAAAATGCTATCCAAGTCGGACTACACACTAGTTACGGTTTTCTCTCCAAAATTCTACCTCTTTTAATGCAGAAAAATCGAATTCTATATATAGATTTACATGTGCGACGGCGTCGACTTTTTCTGGTGACACCGTCAGGTCGCCTTCTTTAGGGTTTCGTTTGGGCCAAGTCATCGTTGGGATGACGTCAGTTGATGAGTGTGACGCCGTCTGTCTTCATGAAGGACGTCGTCTTGAGATGGTTCTTGGGCGTCTGGTGTAGAAAATAAGGGAGACGCCTTCCAGATTTTAGGCGTGACGCCGTCATGCTTTAGAACCTCTTTTTCACCTGAGCCGTCACTTGCATTCTAATTAGATTTCTTCCTTAGGGACGGCGTCGCCCTTTGGTTGGGACGCCGTCAGGCTTGCAGAATTGCCTTTGATCTTAACTTTGCCTTTTTCTTCATGTTTTCGCTCTTTTTCGTCCAAGTATGCTTGATTCCAGCATTTTTCTTCCAAAAGACCTAAAATGTGAAAAGGAATGATTTTAAGTAGTAATGGATATAAAATGTGTCGATTTTGGGCTTAAATGACCCCATAAAAACGTATGTTTTAAATCCTTATCAAGTATCTATTTTTTGATGATACGATTTATGTATGTGATTTTATACAGACACGACCTACGGTTGATGGAATCTTGGTTTCCGATGAGGATAGATGGAAAAGTTATTATGCTCAAGTTTTAGCTCAGTTCAAAGATAATGTTGTTGGATTGTCTCTCAAAGACGTTTACTTGGTAATTTCTTTCTTTTCCCAAGATTAGCTATTTTAATTAGTTATTTCTCCATTTTTATTTAGTTTAGTTTTTTTTTGTAAAAATAGGCACTCTTTCCAATTTGCAATGCTGGGAACTTTTATGTGGTCGTGTTCAGCCTTTCCAAAAAACCAACGATGATGACAATCCTTGATAATAGCGGCAGTGGGGTGACTTATGATGAAAAGTATAAAGAAGCATGTGATCCTCTTGTAATTTTTCCTTGATCACATACCCAATTTACATTTTCCCTGTTTTTACATTCATTTATGTATGTAAATTTTCTTTTTACTTTTTTGTAGAAAAAGTTGTTTGCCCATCATGTGAAGTGGTATGGTCATACAAGGCATTCTAGTGTCAGTAAAGTGAAGGCAAGAATACCAAAGCTCAAGTGGAGGACAAGTAGAAATGACCGAGATTGTGGTATTTTTGCGATGCTGCATATGGAAAGTTATATGGGTCAAGCTGTTGCAAAATGGGAAACTGGGCTTGTTGCGGAGTCAAAGTTGCAGTTTGATATGTTGAGGAGGCTAAGATTCAAGTTTGCAACAATTTTTTTTTACATCAGTTGAATCTTCATGCGGACAAGATGAATAAGTTGGCTAAGGATTTTGATAAGGCTGAGTCGTCTGAAAAGATGAACATTATTGTTGAAGCATTTAGAAACAAGAAACTACGTGAATGCATGTGAAGTCGTTAAAGTTTAGAAGAACATGTTATGTGCTTTTTTGAAGCTGTTTAAAAACATTTCTATGATAGAACACTAGTGCCCGAAGTATCAAGTATAGTAGTATGGTATTATAGAAGTATCAAGTATAGTGGTATGGTAGTATGGTAGAACACTAGTGCTTTTGTGAAGCCATTTATCAAGTATAGTAGTATGGTAGAACATTATCAATGTTGGGTTTATTTTGTTTAGCAGTTTTTGAAGTTAAACTATCTGTGAATGTTTGTCTATCTTTATAGAAATGTTTGTCTGAATTTTTATTTGTGTTTTTTATGATTTTATGTTTTGTGTATCTATTATGTGTTTGAAGACAATCACCTATAATTTGTACAAATCACATGTGATTCCCAAGAAATCACATGTGATTTCATTGAATCACAAGTGATTTTTTGTAAAATTCACATGTTATTCTTACATTTTTTGTAAGATTTTTTAAATAAATCATAAGTGATTTTTGAATAAATCACGTCATTCCTAGTATCTAAATTTTGACAAAATCACATGTCATATGTTCATAATCACATGTGATTTCTATGAGAGAATGTTTGGTACGAATGAATCATTCAGAATGGAATTGATTTAAAGAATGGAATTTTTGAGAAAGTGAATAGTCTCAAAGAAAAAGAAATGATTTTATTGTTTGGTGCAATTGAGAATGAACATAAAAGATATGCTAGAAGCTTAATTCTTTTGTTTGATACGACGACTGAATAGAATATTACAAAGATTTGAACATTATTAAACATATAAAAAGCCAAATATATATATTTATGTATTAAATCATCTATACAAAATCCATAGTATACATAAACAAATGAGTGCGTCATGTACAAGGTGAGTATCAAGACTTCAACATGAATAGCTCAGATGCATGACAATATCTTTTTATAGATTTGAAGTTATCAATTTTACATTTAAACTTAACATTATGCGAACATTACAAAATTATATTGTTGATAATCATTTATTATGGCAAAAAAATTGCATATTCTATATAAAAAAAATATCCGAATGCGTCTAATTCGATAATATAGCTTCTACAGGGTGAGAATGCTGTAGTTCGGTAATATCAACTCGTGTGCTTTTTGCGCTCTCAATTATCCGTGTATAATGCTTTTACCAACAACTCTTATGTTCCCATTTGTCTTCCCTTGATCATTAATAAACATCCAATTTGACAAAATGATCAATGTTACACACGTTTTTCTTTCAGTATTTCTTGAACAACTTTAAAATTTAGCCATCTACAGACATCAACATTCCATTCCATGTTCAAGTTATGAACAAAAGTTGACTATGGCAGGTAGGAGGAACAAAAAGGACATTCTTGTGACCCTGAAACGAGGATCATAATAGTTAAAAAGTTTAATTATTCAAACTTCAAACTTTAAAGTCAATAATTTAGGCTTGGCATTTTATCAGACACATGACATGCGATAGTGAACATGAACCTACCAAAGTGCTCTTCGATCTTCTTAATTAGATCCCACTTTTGAGATTGTAATATATTGAAAATAATGACTACTTATATTCAGTTAACCATGAATCGAAATAGAGCAAACATGTGCTACACAAAGTTGAAAACTTCTTGATTATAAGAGCTAGTAATTACAAAAGGAGTAGTAGCTATTAGAAATGAGACAATTGACAACAATGAAAACCAGAAATGGATAAATTCGGTTACTAAAATTATTCAATTTTCAGATTTTGTGAATGAACCTGCATTTTTTGTTGAGAAATTGGTCTATGGTTTTAGAAGAGTTATGTGTTTTTTTTAGTAGAATGTGCCTTGCACGTGCTAAAGGAATTTTATACCCCAACTTTATAAATAGCTATTAGCACTCCTCATGAAATGGACGGAGCAATGGTATATGAATAAAAATTGTTTCTTAGGCATTCTCCACTTTTTGAAGAGAATAAAAATGATGGAATGAGAATCCATTTTCAATTCATTGCTTCCATTCCTTAACTTACAAAAACAAAGGAAAGGTCCCATGTTTGCTTTCTCTTCTTTCTATTCACATTTACCAAACATCTCCTAAGAATCACATGTGATTTCTTTAAGAATCATAAGAAAATAACAAACAGGATAGGATTAAATATTGCATACAGTAAACAAGAATTCGTCTAATAAGTAAATATGCTAAAGAGTTCAGATATTTCATATAGTCTAAGAACTAAATATGTTAAAGAGTTTAATGTATTTTCAAGCATCAACTGGTTTCGCCTTTCTCCTTGCCTTTGGGTTCAATGGAAAAGTATGAAAGTTGATCTTTTCTCCACAATGTCCATAAGGCTTAATTTGTTTCTTTTTAACTTGAAATGATTTTTATCTTTTATTCTTTTGCCTTTCATTGCGTTCTCCTTCTGTAATATTCCTTTTATTTCTTGCCTTTGTTGGATTGTTAACTGTTTTGTTCTCAGGCTTAGAAATAGCAAAATGTTCACCAATCACATCTCCCATTTTTCTCGGAGGATTTGGCACCTCAGCCTTCACTTTTGTCTTCAATGTCTTCAACTTTTCTACAAAAGCACCCATATTCACTACATCTTTACTCAACTGAAATAAACAATCATCCACCAGAAAATTTGCCTCATTTGTATGTCTTTCAAATTCAAAATTTTTTCCCCATATCTGTTTCTTTTTCTTCTCAATTTACGTGGTATTATATCCCTTGTGCAGTACCTCAAAATATATTGTTTTGGGATGACGTCAATATCACGATTCTTGAAGACATAGAATATGTATCGGCATAGAAAACAGTATCGAGAAAAAGGTCTGCAAGAACATAGCACCGACCCATATTTTATAGTGTGCAGTAGCTTTTCAAAAAAAAATACATAGTAATTAAAAGAATTATATTCTGGAAATGTATACTAAATCACATGTGATTTCAATACAAATCACATGTGATTCATATAAAATCACATGTGATTCCTAAGAATCATATGTGATTCTGGTAAAAAAAAACTTATTAGATATTTTATTTTCAAAACAAAATAATAAAATAATTATATTCTATAAATGTATCACATGTGATTTAGAGAGAAATCACATGCGATTTCAATACAAATCACATGTGATTCATATGAAATCACATGTAATTCCTAAGAAACACATGTGATTCTTAAGAAACACATGTGATTCTGGTAAAAGAAACTTAACAGATAATTTAAAACTTCCAAATAACATACCTTATAGTCTACAACTGTTTGTGCTACTGTTTCGCTTTCCTCTGCAATTTCACTTTATAAGCCACCGCATTTTTGTCTCTAACAATGACAATCTCACAACCTTCTTCTATTTTAAATCCTATAGTGTAAAATTCCAGCATGCTTCATTTATTTCCTTTTGAACAAGAAGAAATATTGTTCTAGTATACACTCTTGTTGCATGACGTTTAATTGCTAACTTTGTTTCATATTTTGGAGATGCATCTAGTGTTTTAAAGTCTAATGCTTCTTGACATTGTCTTTCCATTGCTGATTCATAGGATATCATGAAACTAACTAGTGTTGATCTTGGGCTTGTGAGACTTTTGAAGAACGAGTTTTCACTCTCAGACCTTTATGTGGTTCTCATCAATCCAAATAATGGAGAGTCTATAAAATAAGTTGGAATCCAAATTTCTCTAAGTTTAAACATCTTTGTCATCCATTTGTGGTTTTGCCAACCAAAATCTTCAATCAACTTAGCTCATTTCTCTTCAAATTCCAAGGGTTCCATGAACATATTCCAAATGATCTTGTTTAAACACTTCTTGATATCAGTTTCATTGTATATTGATTTACAAATCTATTTTTTTTATATAAATAGAGTTTTAATGGCTTATGTTCAGCATAAATCAGATGATATATACATATGAATCTCAAGTGATGTATAGATGAATCACATGTGATTCACATAAAAAAACAGTTTGTTAAGTGAATAAAATTACCTTTGCTAGAATCTTTTGGTGAATATGCCACATGCAAAGTCTGTGTTTCGATTGAGTGAAAATGGCTTCAATAGCTCTCTTCATTGCTTCATCTTGATCTGTTACCAGCCTGGTTGGTTCTTTAAGGAAATCAGTCATGAATGCCTTTAGTATCCATGTTTATGATTCAGTGTCTTCACTTAAAAGCATTCCCGAACCAAGTGTGACACACTTTCTGTGATTATCGATGCCAGTGAATGGAACAAACACCATGTTGTACCTAAAAATATGTGTTTTGTTAATATAAGTTTTTGTTATAGTTTTACTAATTCACATGTGATTTCATTAAGGAATAACATGTGTGTATAAAATAAGAAATCACATGTGTTTTCTTAAGGAAATCACATGTGATTTCTTAAAGAAATAACATTAAGCAATCATATGTGTTTTCTTATAGAGATCACATGTGATTTCATAAGGAGTCACATGTGATGTCTCTAAGAAATGACATGTGATTTGCTAAACACTTACTTGTTACTCCTGAAGGTTGAATCAAATGATACTATGTCTCCAAACTCTTTGTAGTTGCATTTGGCTACTTCATCACCCCAAAACATTGCAACTAACTCACTATCTTCTACTCTATACTGAAAGGTAAAGTTCGGCACATACATCTTTAGGTTTTCCGTTTTATTCATAAGCATTTGTGCATCACTTTCGCCTGTGAAAACATTAACATCCCTTTGGTGATTCTTAAAATCATCAGATGTCCCATGAACATATTCATACCCACCTTTCATACCGGTTAACAAGTTTTGAGCCAGTGTTGCACCAATCTTGTTTGTCACCGCTTTGACAACAAACATTTTGTCTGCTTGAGTCATTCTTCTTTGTTTTTTGTAAAATATTTGTACTCTTTTGGTATAAGCATATGGTTGTGTTTAGCAATAAACTGAACTAACATGTATTTTATAGAAATTGTATCCAATTCTAACCTTATATGAGCTTTACAACCACTTATATGCACAGTTGTATTTCTCTTTGGTTTGTCATTGTTTTCAGGATCTAAAGTGTCGACATTAATACGTCTCAGAACACCTTATTTGTTACACATAATGTATTTGTGTTGTACTATTTCAGATGATGTTAATCGATGCCCTAATTTTTTTAATTGGAAAACCTCCCGCTTCAGCATAAGTACTAGACATCTCGATAGCTTTCTCTAAAGTATCATAGTATTTTCCCTCAACTGGTATACGTATTCCTTCTACATGAGGCTCCCAATATATCGATCCATTCGGTGTTTCAGTATGTTCGTATAAAGTTGGTCTTGGTGATCTTATAGAATCCGCATATCAAAAACAGAATCACATGTGATTTACGATAACTAAAAAACTAAATCACATATGAATTATTCTTTTATAGACCAAAATACATGTGATTCACGTATAAATCACATGTGATTCATGTATAAATCACATGTGATTCATGTAAAAATTACAAATGATTTACAAATTAGTTAATAACATGTTATTTACTGCTTTCCTTGTTATTTACACATGTGATTTTTGCATCAATCGCATGTGATTTACAAATGAATCACATGTGATTTACAAATTAATCACATGTTATTTACTCCTTTTTTTTCTAGAATAATTTTGTACTATAAATCACATGTGATTTAAAAGTATAAATCACATGTGATTCGTGTAAAAATCACATGTGATTTACCTTTCGAAAAGAACAAAACACTAAAACAGCATAATCACTTGTGATTTATTACATACAAAAAAAGAATATAACAAACAATAAAAATCAAATCATACGTGATTTACCTTCAATTTCTTTTACAACATCACCTTTATCTACGACTTCTGGTAAATCATCTGTGGAAAACTAGAAGGGGGGGTTGAATAGTTTTGCCGATTTTAAATTAGTTTCAAAAACTTTAGATTCGATCTTATGTGATTTCGTATGGATGGGTAGAAAGTATGAAGCTACAAGAAATGTAAGTAACGAAAGCAAGTAAAGTAAAGGATAGAAAGTAATGACACAACCGATTTATAGTAGTTCGGCTACAAGGACACCTTCCTTGCCCTACTCCACTCCCCGAGTCACCTACTCGAGAGTTCAAGCACTATGTCAACAAGCTCCTTCAACACGGCGGAGAAGCCTCACAACGTCGCTTACACTTTTTTCCGGTACAAAGCTAAATACCGAGTCCTTAACACAGAGGACCAAACCAACACAACTATAACACAACAACTATTTGAAATATGAAATACAAGATCTTGCTACAGAAATCTTGTGGAGGAACAAATCAATCAAGGACCCCTTGCTTGGATGACTTGTAGTATCTCGTGATCTCGCTTTTGAGAAGGACCTATATGAGAATCACAACAAAAGAAAGAAGAACTACTAGATAGATCAATAGATCTAGGATTAGAAGAGAGAAGTAATATATGAGAGAGTTTGAAAGAAGAGGGGTGAGTGACAACGAAGAAATGGCTCACTATTTATAGGCAAGAAAACTCTACTGTTCCCCGGATCCCACGGATCCCTTACTTGAGGGATCCGTCCAGTGTAATCCTAGGGATCCGTGGACGCTCCTCCTTATTTGGTTTATGGGTCATGGATCATGGGTCATGGGTCATGGGGGACTTTGGGTCATGGGTACCCAAATAGATACAATGTATCTAGACATTGGATCATGGGTATGGGTTATGAATTTGCTCCATGGGTATGGGTCATGGGTCTTGGATATTACCCATCCTAATAAACTATTACAACAATTTATGCTAAATGACTATATGTAAATGTTTTACAAAAATAACATGTATCCTTATTATTTTACTTATGGTAACTTTATATTTGTTATCAACAAAACACAAAGAGATTGCTAAATATGAATAAACGTTTTTACGGTTTATTTGTATTAACAATCTCCCCCTTTTGGTTGATGACAAAACATAATGTTATGATGAGTAAAACTTAAGATTAGATATATGTTTTGTAAGCATATGTAATTTTTACTTCTTCTCCCCCTTTTTGTCAAAGCAAAAAAGCGAACCTAACGAAGAAATAAAGTGTGGAAAAAATAGTATAATCCACGAAGCACTAACTCCCCTTTGACGGTAGCTCCCCCTAGAATTGGGCTTTAAGTGAGAAAATATAATACCTACAAAGAAAGGGTTAGTAGTAACATGTAATATAATCTTGTATGGGACGAAAAACAAGATGAAGAGCCAAGGTACGTAAACAAAGCCTTGTAATAAAATGACAAAGTTTAGTGGTATATAGGCCACTTAAAAAAATGTAAAAACTAAGAACAGGGTTTGTTCTTTAAAATGACTCATAAGAAAAAATAGAAAAAATAGCAATATCATTCCTTCCATGCTTGCATAAGGTTAATTATGGAAGTTTTGGTGAGTGATGATGTTGGTGCGTTCAAGGATGTAGTTAAGTGTGAATCGCATCTCGTGCCTTATTTCCATTGCAAGTTCCCTAGTGGATTGATAATGTTCACAATGTAAATGATGTGGGTAGTGTGTGTGGATGGTTTCCGGGAAAGTTGGATTTGTGGAAGGCGTAATATGTGGTGGAAAAGTTGGAAAATATGGATCAAAGTTCATTATGTTGGTGAGTGGTGGAATATAAGAACCAAGATGTTCTTGTAAGATAATGGGAGCTAAAGGTTATGAAGTTGCAAAATCTTTGTAAAGTATGTTTGGAGATGTTGGTGTTGTTAAAAAGACTAGTTATTTTGGGGTTAAGTTGGAAGTTTGTTGAGTAGATTTTGTTTGTTAAAATGGTGAGGGTGGTGGACTAGACACGGGTAGTGGGATTGTTTTCAGAGTCTTAAGGAGTTCCGATAGGGTGATTTTAGGTGGAGACTCGATAGATGATGGTGGCGATGTTCTTGTTGGAGATGATGGAGGTACTACTATGGAATCATTTGGTGGTGAAGAAGTAGTTGGTGATGGACTTTTTGACAATGGTTTGGTTAAACAACAAGGCCAGATGCTAATCCGTGCGGTTCTTCTAGATTTGGGTGGTGGTACTACGGAGGGTGGTAGGATGAAGTTTTGGGTTTCTTGAAGGAGATTGTTTTCACTAGGTGATTCATCAATGTTGGAAGATCTTTTGGATGACATGATAATGATTGTTTGTGAGGTTGAGAGTGATGGATATGCAAGCATTTTGGAAACCTTATTTATAGAGAAAATAGTGCATTGTAATGAATGCTAGACCCAAAATGTGGACTAAAATCTAATGAGTATATATGAATTTAAGACATGTGGTCATAAGAACACAAGCATTAAGTAACATACTCATTAGCGAAAGAGCTAAAATGATGAAAATATGAAGGTTTATAGCCAAAATGAGAAAAATAAAAGAGAAATTTAGCTTCTGTCCCAAGGTTCCCACGGATCTGTTCCTTTAGGGAACCGTCCAACGTAAATGCTAGGATCCGTGGTACCGGTGATCTCAGGCAGCTCAAAGATTTTCCTTTTTGGAAACATTGGTGCCTAGTGTGTGCCTATATGCAAACCATTTGGAGTTGCGGTTATCTCGACTCCTAAAAAGAGAAAAATAAAGGAAGTGAAAAAGCATATTATTATGTGAGATAACCCGAGTGCTCCTTAATTCATTTTTGCTTAAATGAATGTACCCGAAAACACATATTAGTTATGTGTTCCATTTAGCATTCAAAAGACATGAGATGTAATGAAATCGGGTTTTTACTTTGTATTAATAATGAAAAGGTTTATCCTAGACGTGATAATGTTTTTAGGAAAGAGATACGGGGAGAAGTATCCTTTTAGAAAGTATTTCGAAAAGTTTCTTGTATAAAGAAAAACAAATTTATTTAATTGTGAGTTTTGAAAAGAAGAAAAAAAATATATCTTGAGTTTTGAAAAATCCCCATATTGTTAGTGAGTTGTGTGTGAAATAGAGATCCTAGACTCAGAAAAGAAGGTAAGGCTAACGTTTGCATACCTTGTAGAATGAGAAATATATTACGACGATTGTTCCATGAGACCAAGACCAAGACGAAGTAAGTTGAATTGTTCCCGCTTCAATGGTTTGGTGAGGACGTCGGTTATGTTGTCTTCGGAAGATACCTTCTCAATAGAAATGTTCCCCTTTTGAACATTGTCTCTTAAGAAGTGATGACGGATCTCTATATGCTTTGAACGAGAGTGTAACACCGGATTCTTGCTTAAGTCAATAGCACCTTTGTTGTTGCATAAAATGGCTATGTCACTTAGATGAATTTCGTAGTCAACTAACGCTTGTTTCATCCATAGTGCTTGTTGGCATGCTTTGTCAGCGAAGACATATTCGGCTTTGGTTGTTGATATGGCCAATGCCGTTTGCTTCTTCGAGAACCAAGATGTTAAACAACATCCCATAAAAGTACATACATCACTTGTACTCTTTCGGTCAACATAATCATCTGCATGGTCAGAGTCCGCATATACAATAGTTTCTACCCCCGTTCCTTTAGGATACCATAATCCCAATTGAGTCGTACCCTTAATGTATCTAAATATTCTTTTGATGGCTTCTATATGTGATGTTTTAGGGTCTTCTTGAAACCTAGCACATAGACAAACACTAAACATGATATCCGGCCGACTAGCCGTAAGATAGAGAAGACTACCAATCATGCCAAGGTATTTTGTGTTATGAACGGATTCACCGTCTTCATCTTTTGTAAGTTTAGTATCGGATGACATTGGTGTTCTTATGGGTTTTGAATCTTCTAAACTAAATTTCTTTAACATTTCTTTTATGTATTTGGATTGATTAAAGAAGATACCATCTTCTAGTTGTTTGATTTGTAGACCAAGAAAGACACTTAGTTCTCCCATCATACTCATTTCAAACTCATCATGCATGATTTTTGAGAAATCATCACACATGTCTTGACAAGTCGATACGAATATAATATCATCCACGTATATTTGAACAATAATTATATATGATTCCTTTTTCTTTGTGAAAAGTGTATTATCAACTAACCCCATGGTATAGTTGTTTTGATTAAAAATGATTTGAGTCTATCATACCAAGCCTTTGGGGCTTATTTAAGACCGTAAAGAGCTTTCTTTAGTTTGTACACGTGTTTAGGTTTTTTGAAATCGATAAAGCCCGGAGGTTGAGCTACATAGACTTCTTCATTAATAAAGCCATTTAGAAAAGCAATTTTAACATCCATTTGAAAACGCTTAAGATCATTAGCACAAGCATAAGCAAGAAGTATTCTTATAGACTCTAATCTAGCCACGGGAGCAGAGGTCTCATCAAAGTCTATGCCTTCTTGTTGATTATACCCTTGGGCATCAAGTCTAGCTTTGTTTCTAGACACTACACCATTTTCATCTAACTTGTTTTTATATACCCATTTAGTTCCAATTATGGTTTGGTTATTAGGTGGAGGGACGAGTGTCCAAACATCGTTAGAAATAAATTGATTTAACTCTTCTTGCATAGCCATTACCCAACTTTCATCTTTTATGGCTTCTTGCGTATTTTTAGGTTCTATGGTTGAGACAAAACAAAATAAACTACTTTGGTTTTGGACTTGAGATCTTATGGTTCTTTATTTAACTTTCCTATAACTTTCTCTACGGGATGATCTTTAGACTCTTTAATATTGATGATTTCATTGTTTACTGGTTCATCTTCTTTATTTATATTTTCCTTGATTTCTATGGCTTCACTTTTGATTATCTCGTCATCGACAAGAGGTTGGGTAGGTTTAGGTGGACTTTCATCAAATCTTACGTTTAAGGATTCTTCAACCTTCATTGTTTCTTTATTAAATATAACATAAGCCTTACTATTAGGAGAGTAACCTAAGAAGACACCTTCGGTTGATTTAGGATCAAATTTAGTTTGGTAATCTTTAGTGTTAAGTAAGAAACATTTACTACCAAAGACTCTAAAATGTTCTAAAGTAGGCTTTTAGCCTCGAAGTAACTCGTATGGAGTTTTACCTAAGAATGGTCTAATTAGGACACGGTTAAGTATGTAGGTTGATGTGTCGACGGCATTGCACCAAAACTTTTGAGGAATAGATTGCTCATTAATCATGGTGCGACTCATTTCTTGTAGGGTTCTATTTTTCCTCTCAACTACCCCATTTGATTGTGGAGTGCAAGGAGCCAAGAAATTGTGAGTAATACCATTAGCATCACAAAAAGCTCCAAATTGCACTTCATTATCAAATTCCCTACCATGATCCGTTCTAATAGACACTATAGGTCTTCCTAGTTGTCTTTGGATTTTCTTACTTAATATTTCAAAATTATCGAACGTTTCAGTTTTATTCTTTAAAAATTTAGTCCATGTGTACCTAGAGTAATCATCCATTATAACCAAAGTATAGAAGTTACCTCCATAACTTTGAATAGCGGATGGACCAAATAGATCCATATGAAGTAGTTCTAGACACTTAGTAGTAGAGACCATATTTTTAGCTTTGTGACTAGCATGGACTTGCTTTCCTACGTTACAAGCATCACAAAAATGATGTTCGTATTTTAATTTGGGTAGATCTCTTACTAGTTCTTTAGATGATAGCGATTGAAGAAATCGCATACTGGCGTGACCCAATCTTCGATGCCATAAGGTCGAAGTATCATCCATAGAAGTAAGACAAAGTTTGTCTTTTGGTTCATTACCGATTTTAATGACATAGGCTCCATGTTTTCTAATGCCTCTTGCTATAGTAATACCGTTTTTCAATATTTTACTACCGGTTTCACTAAAAAGTACGTTGCACTTTTTATCACATATTTTTCTTATACTTAGAAGGTTGAAGTTTAGGTTTTCTACGTGACACACATCGTTAATGGTTAAAGATTTGTGAGAAATAGTACCTTTACCGATGATTTTGCTCTTGCTATTACCAAATACCACATTTCCACCATTGAAAGATTCGTATGTGGAAAACAAATCTTTGTTACCGGTCATGTGCCTCGTGCACCCGCTATCCTTGATCCATTTATCTAGATTCATGTCGACCTTTAAGCACACCTCGTTTGAGTCATTTGCCATGAGACAAATTTCTTCGTTCTCCTCCTCACTCATTCCCCACGAACCACTTACGAACGCCTTTTGTTCGTCACGTTTGGGACACTCACTAATGAAGTGATTAGGGTCCCCACATTTAAAACATCCACGTTCATCCCTTGCTTTCTTGTCGTCTTTGCCTTTTCGGAACCCTTTCTTGTCGTCATATGGTTGCTTGACATATCTTCCTTTTCTTCTAAAGAACTTCTTGAAATCCCTTACCGCCATGGCATATTCTTCGTCATCACTTTCCGAGGAAGAGTTTTCTTCATCGCTTGAGACCTTCTTGGCTTTTAAGGCAAGATATTTGTGCTTCTCTTTCTTTTCTTTTGAGGCTTCGGAGTCTTTAGTGAGGACAAGCTCATAGACCTTTAGATTGCCTATGAGTTCGTCGAGAGTAAGGATTGACAAGTCTTTAGATTCTTCGATGGCCGTCACCTTTGATCTCCACTTGGATGGAAGCGCCCTTAGATATCTCCTGACATGATTACGACTAGAAAAAGACTCATCAAGTGCTTGTAATGAGATAATAATAGTGTTAAAGTTAGCAAAAGAATTATCTATACTATCCTCATCCGATATTGAAATTTTTTCATATTGTTGAACAAATAAATTTATTTTATTGTTTTTAACTTGTTGATTTCCTTGATGAGTTACAACTAAGAGTTTCAAATTTCTTTAGAGATTTTAAGCATAGAAATTCTTTCGAATTCCTTTTTGGGTAAAGCATTATATAAAACCACTTTAGCTACACTATTTTTGGAAATCTTTTTCTTTTGGTCGTCAGAGAGGCGATCATGAGGGATATTTACTTGTTTGTCGGTTTTATAATCTTTTGTAGTGGCTTGGAAGTCACCTTCAACAATGATGTACCAAAGATCAATATCTTTTGACTTCACATAAGTTTCGAATCTATTATTCCAATAAATAAAACCATTTGTTCCAAGTAGTGGAGGTCGTTCCATAGATTGCCATTCTTTATAATTTTCAAAACTCATTGTGATCGAAAAGTTTTTAAAATATGATTTACTTTAAAACTTTTGTAAACCTAGCTCTTGATGCCAATTGTGGAAAACTAGAAGAGTGGGTTGAATAGTTTTGTCAATTTTAAATTAGTTTCAAAAACTTTAGATTCGATCTTATGTGAATTCGTATGGATAGATAGAAAGTATGAAGAAATGAAAGCAATGAAAGCAAGTAAAGTAAAGGATAGAAAGTAATGACACAATCGATTTATAGTGGTTCGGCTACAAGGACACCTTCCTTGCCCTACTCCACTCCCCGAGTCACCTACTCGAGAGTTCAAGCACTATGTCAACAAGCTCCTTCAACACGGAGGAGAAGCCTCACAACGTCGCTTACACTTTTTCCAGTACAAAGCTAAATACCGAGTCCTTAACACGGAGGACCAAACCAACACAACTATAACACAACAACTATGTGAAATATGAAATAGAAGATCTTGCTACAGAAATATTGTGGAGGAACAAATCAATCAAGGACCCCTTTCTTGGATGACTTGTAGTATCTCGTGATCTCGCCTTTGAGAAGGACCTATATGAGAATCAGAACAAAAGAAAGAAGAACTACTAGATAGATCAATAGATCTAGGATTAGAAGAGAGAAGTAATATATGAGAGAGTTTGTAAGAAGAGGAGTGAGTGACAATGAAGAAATGGCTCACTATTTATAGGCAAGAAAACTCTACTGCTCCCCGGATCCCACGGATCCCTTACTTGAGGGATCCGTCGAGTGTAATCTCAGGGATTCGTGGACGCTCCTCCTTATTTGGGTTATGGGTCATGGATCATGGGTCATGGACTTTGGGTCATGGGTACCCAAATAGATACAATGTATCTAGACATTAGATCATGGGTATGGGTTATGGATTTGCTCCATGGGTATGGGTCATGGGTCTTGGATATTACCCATCCAAATAAACTATTACAACAATTTATGTTAAATGACTATATGTTAATGCTTTACAAAAATAACATGTATACTTATAGTTTTACTTATGATAACTTTATATTTGTTATCAACAAAACACAAAGAGATCGCCAAATATGAATAAATATTTTTACGGTTTATTTGTATTAACATCATCTACTGGTAAATAATTTACTAAATCTGGTAAATCATCTACAACATCTCCTGTATCTACATCATCTACTCGAACTTCGATTAGGTGATTTTCATCTATAACATCGATTAACTGCTGATTTTCAACGATTTTTAACTGACGGCGGCGGTGATTTTTTGGTGATTGTGTGTGAAAGACATCGATGGTTCCTTGGTGTAAATGACAGTGATTTTTCGGTGTTATTATTGTGATGAGAGAGAAAGATCTGGCGGTTATATTGTGATGAGAGAGAAAGATCCATCGGTTATATTGTGATGAGAGTGAAAGTGGATTTTTGTATTTTTATGAGAGAGAATGTCGATTGATTAAATGAGATAATTGAAGATATTTTTTTGTTTTTATGGAGAGAAGTGGAATTACTGATTTGCCCTTGTTTGTTATTTTCAACTTTCATCTCTACCGTTGGATAAAAGCAAGATGGATGGTTGGGATCTTGTGATTTGTTCTTTCGATACAAGCTACTAGCTGTTTGTCACATATCTCAACTCGGACATATATAAGGAAGAGAATATGCATGCCTTTCATGATTCATTTTTTCTTTTAGGATAATTGCATTTTTATATATCTAATTTAACATGTTTTTCACTTCTATGTAGTGAATAAAAAAGTTTGTATGTTTGAATTTCGTCACTTGGATGTATCATTTTACCTCCTCAACCGGTTTTGCCACCATAGAACAAGTTACCATCCTAGTCAATTTTTATAGTGGCCACGTCACATCTTTTTTAATGAATAAACATGACATATAACAACTCTTCTTCTTCCATCCTCCCATTTAGGTTAAATCGCATACACACACATAACATCCAGAGAGTAGATTAAATACACCTACATTCAAAATCATCCTCATTCCCTTCAATTATCTTTTGAAAACATGCATTTTTCATCTTCTTCTTCCCGTTCGAACCATAAAAACATTCACAACATCTATAATAGGACTCATTGTGATTGTGGCATCTAAATCGAAGAGCAGGTTTCATGGACTAAAAAGGACCCGGGTCGAAGATTCAAGGCGTGTCCAATATATGTAAGTAATTCTTTTTTCATAAATTTTAAGGTTTTCGAAGCCAACTTTTTAGGATTGTAATATTCTTAAATTGAATTGTTTATATGATGAAGATGAGAAGGGTGATGTTTAAGGGTTTTTTTTTTTTATCTTGAGTTACCTTATCAATGCTACAAAAATCTTTTTTACGCACTGTATGTCGAGAACAAACATTTAAAGATGATAAAAAAGACATTGGTAAGCAAAAACTTAGTAGAAAGATAAAAGATAACATGGGTAGTGAAGATATTTCAATGGAAGAGATCTGCAAGCATTTGAACAAGTTGAAGGTTAAGGTGTATGATAGATTTTTTTTTTCCTTTTTTCTTTTTTTTTTTTTTTTTTTTTTTTCTTGTCGTATGCTTAAAGAACTAAGCATTGACTAGAAATGTTTAAGGAATGACGAGCTTTGTTATTGTTGTTGTTAATGTAATATGTTATTGCAATGACAAGAACTGTGTTTTGATAGTGTTGGTTTGTGTTTCATGAGTGATTTACTATGTTACAACTTGTCATGATTTACTATGTTATAACTTACAAACATTACTCACATATTAGAACCTAAAGGCAATATAATATCTTTTATATAATAAAAAAATTACATCATTTCAGAGTATTTTTGCAAAACCCTTCTCATTGAAAATTTTTTTTGACCAATAGGAGAGCTTGATTTTGCCACGTAAGCGAAATCGTGTGATGTGATTGGTTAATAAAAGTCAAAATTAAATTGATTTTGGTCAACATTTAATTAATTTTGTGGAGAAATTTGGTTGAGAAGAAAAACACATAAAAACATAGGTGTCAAATTTGTGAAAACAAAAACTTATAAAAAGAGGGGGTAATTAATAAAACTTTAGTCGTTAAATTTTTTAAAATTGTATAGAGTTAAGTGTAATATTATAAGTTTCCATGTTTTTTAATAATTTTTTTTTTTTTTTTTTTTTTGAACGGCGTTTTTTAATAACTTTTGAAATTAAACAAATACTCCCTTATACTTTATGCCCCCTATACTTTATAACTCAAAAATACAATATATATATGTTGTTTTAAAACTCTAACATATAAATATACATAAGATTATAAATATCATTTTTTACTATATATGTTTACTAATAACTCATTTATTTCATATCAAAAGTATGACAAGTGTGAACACGAATTTGAATATTAAATACGGCTAAATTATTAAAAACGGGAATATAATTATCAAATTGTAAGAACGAGCTACTGTAATATGAAGAAAAAAAACGTGATTGTACTTATAACATTTTTTTTTTTTTTTTTTTTTTTTTTTGAAAGGCAACAATATATAGAAAAACATTTTTTAAAAACTTTAAATAGTATATTTTAACTTCATCAACGTTTATTATGTGCAACAAAACTCGCATCCGTACATCATAATATAAATAGTGAAATTTAAATAGGAACATCAACATCTATATCAGCTAAATATAGTTGAATCTTGAGTTATCTAACAAATTTTTTTACAAAATTTGATTATACAAAATTCTAATTGATATTAATAGATAATGAAAAACTCGTGCATAAGTATATAATTATATGTAATTATTTTTAAAGACACAATATTCAGCATTGATACAAAATAAATTTTTTTTTGTCAAAATCCTGTGCGTGCACAGGTATTATAACTAGTAATAATTTAATAAGAATAAACAACAAATAACATAATAATTAATATGATCTTCACAAGGATTTTCGCTTTTGAAGTATCTTCGGAAGAAAGTAAATGATATCTCTTTTATTTAGAATAAAAAAAATGTTTTCCTAAATATAGGTTTTTTTATTGGATAATAATTAAATCTCATTTAATTAGGAAATATATTTTTTATATGGATATTCTAGAATATTTCATTAGAGTTAGGAGCATTTAAATATTTATAATTATGGATTTAAGAAACCCTAATTTTGCCTCCCTCCTCGTCGACCATCTGGCCAAACACACATAGTGTGTGTTTCGTGCTTTTGCTTCTTAATTTGATCATAACCTCTTTATGATATGATCTTTAATTAACCCTTGTAGCTGAAGGGAGTTGTTTGAGTGTTAATGTGTACTAACTCTTGGCCAGATCTCAATATTGATGTGAAGTTTGTTGCTATCATTATTAACGGTTTGTGCTTCATGAATTGAAGATCAAGTTATAATTGTTCGTGTTTGTTGGTGTGCATAAGGTATGTAGTCTAGAGTTTATACATGATTGGTGCTGGTGTATAATGGTTCATGGGAAAATCCTTTTGGTGCAAAAAGTGATTTTAATAAAGTCTTTTGCTTGCATGATTACTCTTATTAGTCTGCTTATTTATTTGTTAACTAACATTTTTAAATTGCTATATTTTACAATGTTTTCCATCTTATTTATCATTATTTTCATATTTGTGTGTATGCGATACTATCTCATATTGAAATGACATTTATATTTTAATATATGTGTTTGTAAGATAATATTTATGTTGATGTTGTAACTATTTTCGTATAACATTTTACTATAAATAATTAAATTGTAGGGTACATGTCGCCGCAATGCGGAAGTATTCAACCAATTATAGCAATTAAAAATTGGAATTAAAAATAAGCTAAACTATATGTTTGTTTAGCTCATAAAACTTAAAAGATCTATTTAAAAAAAGAATCTTAAATAAGTAAAATCATATAATCATGTATTTTATAAAAATAAGTTTTAATTATTATTATATAAAAACAATCTATTAAAATCAATTTGATAAGTTTTATAATTCTGAAATGTTTTACACACAAAATTATAGCAATGGAGAATTGGAGATTATAGTAAGTAGGGGTGTTCATCGGTTCGGTTTTCGGTTTTGTGGGTTGAATGGTTTGGTTTCATCGGTTTGAAAATTTTCAAAGTTAAAACCAAAACCAAACCAAACCAATTATAAAACGGATAAAACCAAACCATACACCAAATTAGAATTCGGTTTGGTTTCGGTTAAACCAAGAAAACCAAATTCAAATAAACTTCAAAATATAACCTAGAATTCACAAATAAAAACCTAAAAGTTCAAATAAATTAACAAATCAAATGGTCTCACAACGTGCCGAAGGAAATCAACAAAACAAAAGTTTAAGAAACCAAAAGGTTTTAAAACTTAACGGAAATAAATAAATGCGATAAAAAGTTCTTCAACAAAAGTCTTGAAAATTATTATTAGCTTGAAAATTTGAGTTGCAACTTCATTCATCTTCTCCAATATTTTCATTCGATGTTGTTTTCATCTCTGAAGCGTAATAGAAAATAAATATGTGTCAAATGTGTATATAAAAGTCATGGCTATAAAGAATGGAAACAATAAGTTACCATCTTTTAAATTTTCAAAGTTATCAATGTGTTCTTGCAGATTCACTGTAATATCACTTGAATGGACCCAAATCTGTATATATATATATATATATATATGGATATTCGGTTTTTTCGGTTTGGTTTGGTTATATATTTATCAAACCCAAAACCAAACCAAACACCAATTAAATACTTCGGTTCGGTTTCAAACCAGACCATACACCAATTATCATTTTCGGTCTGGTTTTATTCAGTTTCGGTCCGGTTTATTTTTCGGTTTGTTCGATGTTAAACCAAACACTGAACACCCCTAATAGTAAGCTACTTAAAAATATATGTTTGTATAGCTGAGTAAAAAATAAAATAATAATAGAGGTATTTAGCGCTCAAACAAATGGAGGACCTAAGTAATAATTTACCATTAACCAAAGATGATTTATTTGTTTGGTTTTATTTCTTAAAGACACTTGCATTGGACGATGCATACAATGTTGTTATAGGTTCTAGGATGTGTCGAGCATCCTTCAATCTATACTACTTTATAATGCATTTAGGCCTTCTAAAATTAAAAGGCTTAAAAATTCAGACTTTTTTACTTGCTTATTATGGAAAGAATTTAAAAAAAAATAAGATAAGGAGCTCCAATCATTGAGTGACATGTGTCACTTCTCTAAATAAAAAATAACAAAAAATGATGAGCTCTAACAAACTAAAATAAAGAGCTCGAATAATGGGGTGACACATGTCACTTACTAACTAATTAATCACCTTTATTTTTAAATTTAAATATATTTTAATCCGTTTAATTTTTTTATGATTTAATTTCACCATTTTTTTAAAATTTTGTGCTTTTTAATTCAACATCCATTTTGATATATTTTTATGAGTTTTCTTTAATAGTCGGGAAGAAGCGGAGTTGAAAAGAGAGAAACTTACTTGAATTAGATGTAAAAATGAAAACATTTGTTCGCTACAAAATAGTCATCGGGTACCCGCCGCCGCATTGCGCGGGTACCCTTCTAGTACCCTACACTATGTTGTTACGTTTACAGCAATCAATTGCATCATCAAACATTTCTTCAAGCCCATACTTGAACTGAAATCCAGTGCCTAGAAGTTTTTGCGATGAAAGTCTAGGGTACTTCATCATTTCAACATCCTCCGGCTTCAAAAAGCTTTAGAAAATACGCGGTTAGTTGTGTATACAACTTTTTCCAATAACAGAAACAAAGAAAATGCAATTTATAAGAAGTGACAACAATAACACTCACTCGACAATAACACTCACTCGATATTCGGCATTTTATATTCAGGATATCTGGCCGATAAGAAATTATACAACTCCTCGATTGGTACTTCAGTTTTTGAGCAGATGTACCTCCCTTTTGCATTCGGGTACTCGAAAAGGTGAATGTGTGCCCTCGCCACGTCATCCACATGCACGAAAGGCGATCTCACATGCAATTTATACATGTGAGTGTCCCCTGAAAAATATTTCAAAGAACAAAAAAAATCTGATATGCGCGCAAGTATTTTTGTTGTATAATAAAAAGTAATGATAATACGAGTAATTAACTCACCAAAGATCATAGCCATTGAGGAACGCACAGATCCTGGGCAACGAGAGCCAAGAAATGGACCATGAACATACGATGGATTGATTGTCACAACATCCAATCCTTTTCCGTTAGCAAACTCAAGTATTGCCTTCTCGGTCAATGTCTTTGATATATGATACCAAGGTGAGTGAATTTCCTTATGAGTGTGAATATAGTCGACATCAGTCCAAGATTCTTCACCTAAGACTTCACTAGTGTGTTTATTCCCATTAAACAAAACTGCAGATACACTAGACGTGTACACAACTTTCTGAACTGTCTGGGAGTCAACACACGCTTGTAAAATACCGACACCAGCTTTGACGGCTCTTTCAGTGATCACTTCTATAGACTCTTTGGTTGTAAAATCCATCGGATGGGCAACATGAAAGATGCCAATGCAACCTTTGATTGGTGCCTCAAAGGTCTCTGGTTTACTTAGATCAGCTTCATAAATATTAAGCCTCTGTGACGCCCCGGGTAAGTTTGTGAGATAGCTCACATCTTTTCTTGAGCCTACAATCATAAGGTTTTCATATATTGACTAGTACTCGATAAACTACGAAATAAAGGAGTAATAATTTTGTTTTTTACGGATGTATATATGTAATACAAATACAAGACAGAATAAAGATGGCATTCTTATTTGCATTAATTTTACGAGACATAACCAAATGTCTCGTAAAACTAAATTTCATTGTGATATTTTTAATAACAACATCATGTGTCATCTTATATTTTTAGTGAAATCTTCACAGTACAACCCATTTAACCAAAAAAAAAAGTTGAAAAAGAATTCATAAGAAAAACTTTATCTACCTTCTAAAAGTTGAACAAACTAATATAATTCAGAGTATTAAATTTGTACTTCAAGTTCTCTATAACCAAACACAAAAAAGGAAGAAATCGAAAACATAAAAACTTGCGGAAAGAATTAAACCTGAAGCAGCTCTAACAGTAGTATTTACACAATATCCCTCTTCTAGCAACAATTTGATCATCCATGATGCTAAATACCCTGTGCCTCCCGTTACACAAACTGTTCCTTTCTCCATCTCTTGACACTTGGTTTGGTTTCTGTTTTGTTTTCAAACGAATTTTTTTTGAAATGATAAAGATGGTGAACTCAGTTATTTATGGTGACCGAAGTCATAAAGTTGCTTAGCGGGCTAGTACAGTAGTACTTACTTATGAACATTTAAGGATGGTTATTAAATTACAATAAATTATACACATAGATAGTTTTTCTTGTTTAGCTTACTTGAAAGGAGCGATAACATTACTTGGAGAGTACGAGTACTCAAATATATACATCCTAAATTAACGGCTTATCGTGTTAGGGTTCCGGCCCTTCTTTGGCCATCCATTACAGTGTAACCAGTGATCGAAGTTTGAATGCCAGAGTTACTGTTAGAACATTAATAGTAACCCCCGCCACTTTAATTTGGTGGTTGTTTTTACAATAAATTACTCTATTTAGTTATGTAACATTGTAAAGTCGTTTTTAACTGGTAGATAGTTACACATGCCCTTTAAATGTTTACCAGAATAAACATGCCACCTAACTGGTTTGGCTAATAAATATGAATGTTTATGTTTGGTGCATATGATATACGACCTTACTCAACTGACGGTCAATAGTATAATGTTGATGCATTATAGAAGCCATTAGATAATTTTATTTCACCAGTCTTCGTTTTTGTTACATTTGTGACTAGAACTCTATTATGTTTGACAAATGGTTGAGTGCAGTGACACGTTATCGATAATTTGCACTGCCAAAAAAAAAAAAAAAAAAAAAAAAAAAAAAAAAAGAAAGAAAAAAAACTTGTCTATGCTTTGTATGATGCTGTAACAAAAGTATTTACATCATGTTGAATGATACCAGCCACAAAAAGTTACTTTCTAATCGTAGGGACAAAAAAAACACCTTAAAAGGCTATCTTTCATTCTTTAAACAACTTATCTGCATTTATGAATGTTAGACTTGGTTGTACGCATCGAAATACAAGTAGAGACGATTGCCAATTTGCATTTTAGAAAAAACGAGTGTTGGAAAACCCGCGCGATGCAGCGGGATTGCTTAAAGGACTTACTTTGCAGCGACACTTAAATCTCAGGGGTTGTTTTTTCCAAGTTGCGAAAGATTATTAATGCTAAAGGACTTACTTTGCAACGACACTTGAACCTCAGGGGCTGTTTTCGCCAAGTTGGCAAACTTGGCATTTAATGCGCGTGTGTTGCAAGTTTGGGTCCTGCCTTTTAGTATATATAACGAGTGATGAAACCCCGCGCGATGCAGCGGGATTGCTTTTGTAGACGTGAATTTAGATAGGGACTATTTTTGCCAAATTGCTATAAAGGACTTACTTTGCAGCGACACTTAAACCTTAGGGACTATTTTTGCCAACTTGCGAAGGATTTACTTTGCGACGACACTTAAACCTCAGGGGCTATTTTTGCCAACTTGCGAAAGTTGGCATTTAATGCGGGACACGTGTCAAGTGAAGGAGGTTTGTCTTGACAAATAGTATATATGATAATAATAAAATAATAATATGGATCAATATAGTATGATGAGTCTGTTGGAGAATTTATGCTTGAGTTTTAGAACCGGAGCGAATGATTTAATTGGTTTGATTAACTTAAACCAAATGAAACAAGAGTAGTTGACATAAAAATATAACTCAGTTCAGTTTCATGGTTAAGCAAATCGTTTTTGGTTAATAGAAATAAGTTGTTATCAGCAATAACCTACGGAGTACATCATATATATAAGCAGATAAATCAATCTAAACTTTGAGACATTTTCAAAAAAAAAAAAAAAATGCATGTTGGTCATTTTTTTTCATCGAAAATGGTTTTACTATTTTAGAATATATTTGATGGTATATTGTTCTAATGTGAACAAGTAATGGATCGATTTACATTACAAGAATCAGTAGAACAGACGACGCTAAAATGCGGATGACATAATGTCGTCAGCATTTTACGCTAAACGAAAAAAAAACCCGTTTTACCAAGATTCGCTGCGTTGAATTTTTATGAAAAATTATGCCGACGCCCTGTCGTCGGCATTATATTGGTCAAATTTGACTTTGCGAATAGTTGGGCGGGAATTAACCCGCCAAGTGGTACCGACGCTCTGTCGTCGGGAATAATAAAAATTTACCCCGTTTAGCGTTTGATTAGCGTTAATAATTGTAATTAGTGTTTTCTTTCCGACGACAGGGCATCGGGATGGATTTATGCCAAATTTGGATTACCCCGCTTGTAAATAATAGAGAATAATTAGGCAGGAATTTTTTCCCGCTAGTTTGTTACCGATAACATGTCGCCGGGATTTTTTAGTTTATATGATCTCGACGTCCTGTCTTCGGGACCATATAAACATAATTTTGGGTGTATTATGGTCCCGACACCCTGTCGTCGGGACCATATAAACATAATTTTGGTAGTATTATGGTCCCGACGTCTTGTCGTCGGGACCATATAAACATAATTTTTTGGCTTATTATTCTTCCGACGACAGGACGTCGGGATAATACTAATCACGTTTGACTTTCATTGACTTATTGCTAATTAAGAAAATGATTAACATTATGGTGCCGACGCACTGTCGTCGACACCATATGTTTCCACCACAAAAACCTTTGACCAGAAAATGTTGTGGGACCCACATTGGAGTCGGCACGGTGTTAACTTTGTCGTCGTCGGTATAGTGGTTCCCGACGAGCCTCAGCCGACTAACTCCCGTCTACGCCTTGTCGTTGGGATTATTGTTGCCGACAACAGGGCGTCAGCACGGTGTGAAAAAATTCATAGGCGAAGGTGGTGAATGTACTAGTGTTAGTAAAAGGCTAATCAAGTCAAAAAAAAATATGACAACTATGGGAAAATTTACTTTCAGAAGACCAACTTTAGAATAATTGGGAAAATACAATGAAACATTTACATCTACATCTTGAAAGCAAATTGGCAAATCATCTAAATCTTACCGTTAATCGAATTGCTTAATTTTGTTGACGTCGCAATATTAAGTCATTTAATATTTTAATTGGTCAATTGTGTTATTTAAATGAGTCACAATTGGAGCAACTTATTTTTAAGGGTGGTCTTTTTTTTTTTTTTTTTTTTTTTGTATATTTTTATTTAAGTATAAATTAATGTTATATTTGATTAACTAAAAGAATTTACAAGTGTATAATTTTTAAAATTTATACATTGAACAAATGTTCCCTTTATTTTTTTTCTTTAGAAAACATTCTTTAATGTTATTATATTTTTTTGAGTAAATTGTAAAAATAGTCCTTGTATTATGTCTAAATTGCAAGCGCATGTTTTACAATTTCGAAAGTACATGCATCATTCCTATCAGAAAACTATTGGTGCGAATATGGTCCCTATCTAAAATTGAAATGACTAAAATGCCCACATGTGAAATGATAAATGTATCATTGAATGCAAAGACATTTATGTCATTTCACTTTGAGCAGCTAAGGATTGCGTCTACAATTTGGACATAATATAGGGACGATTACAGTTTTTATACACTTGTCATGTCTGTATCTAGCATTTGGAGAATCATTCTAATCCGTTATTTCATTAGCCTATTTGCCACCTCCACCTGAAAGATGAGCTAACTTTCATCCATGAAGCTCACAATCAACCCACGACCCGGTGCTAACTCAGTTAACCCCTCTAGTTTAGTACAAGCTTTAATACGAATAATTCAATTATCCAAGCTGATAAAACAAACCGTTAAACTCCTTGATCCTTTATTCATATGACAACTTTTATTACAGTAAACACCAAGTATCGGATCAGAAGGTTTTTCTTACACACTTAATATGTGTCTTACAGAAACAACTATAATCTATAATATGTTCTTTTGTTTACAGCAGTCAATTGCGTCATCAAACATTTTTTCAAGCCCATACTTGAACTCAAATCCAGTGCGCAAGAGTTTTGCCGACGAGACACCAGGGAACTTAAACGTGGCAGAATCCTTCAAAAAGCTTTACGAACAATATAGTTAGTAGATGATAAATTAAACATTATAAAGCAAATAATAACGATATTATAAGCTTACTCAATACTTGGCATCTTATATTCTAGATATCTGACTGACAACAGATTGTGCAATTCCTCAAAGGTAGCTCCAATTTTCGAACAAATATACCTTCCTTTCGCACTTGGGTACTCAAGAAGATGAATGTGTGCTCTAGCCACATCATCAACGTGCACATATTCCGTTTTTTTAAGCATCAGATACTTGTCAGTTTCACCTAAAAATTATTTACATTTTATTATACATATTGTAGAAGTTACATATTATAAATCTTGCAAAGGAAACATATTGATGATACCAGTAACAAACGTTATGACGTACCAAATATCATTGCCATTGCGACACGTACAGATCCTGGGCAATGAGGAACAACAAATGGACCATGAACATAGGTGGGAATGATGGTCACAACATCCAACCCATTTTTCTCAGCGAACTCAATTGTTGCTTTCTCAGTCAACGTCTTTGAAATGAAATACGGGGCACCAAATGCCTTAAAATGAGTACGAATGTAATCAATGTCGCTCCAAGATTCCTCATCTAAGACATCAGTGTGTTTTGTTCCATTTATCACAACCGTGGATGCACTAGATGTGTAGACAACTTTCTTTACCGTCTTTGAATCTATACATGATTGTAAAATACCCAAACTAGCCTTAATCGCTCTTTCAGTTTGAACCTCTTCAGGTTCTTTGCCCACAAAATTGATTGGATGTGCAACGTGAAAGACGCCAATGCAACCTTTAATTGCGGCCTCGAAGGTTTCTGGTCTGCTTAGATCCGCATCAAATATTTTAAGCCTCTCTGATGCCCTTGGTAGGTTTGTGAGATAGCTCACATCTTTTCTCGAGCCTATACGTTATAAACGTTGTTGTTAGAGCATTCGGTATAATAACACAAGTTAAACTTTAACACAGTGTCACGTCAGCGTCACATCAGCTTTAACATTTCAACATTAACTCACCAAAAAACACCCCTTATCATAACTTACCATAACTCTGTGCCCCACTTTTATTTAAAAAATAAAATTTACAAACTAAACCTCTAAACTAATACTACTTATTTTAATAAACAATATAACACTTTAAAAAAATACAAATAACATTTATAAATTTAAAAGTTTTTTTTTTTTTTTTTTTTTTTTTTTAATAACAAATCACAAGCCCAGCAAAAAAAGTAGGGTTTTAATGTACGCCTCCTTCCTCTCTCTCCTTCCTCCTTCTGCATGCGCGCGCGCGCACACACACACCTGCAACACACACACACACAAATCGTTACAAACACACACTGAAAACACACACACGCACACACCCAAACCCATTTAAAAAGCAAAAAAAAAAATAATAATAAAAAAAAATCAACCATAACGCAAGTTACCATGGTAACTTGCGTTATAACGCCTAAGGTTAACGCAATCGATGGTGTGGTAACGCGGGGATAAAGCCGTCCACATCAGCCATAACGCCGAGTGGCAGTGGCGGAGCCAGAAAATATGATCGCGGGGGGCATCGAGCAAAAGGGTAGCTAAATAACGTGTGAGAAAATGTTAGTTTATGGCGTAACTGAAATAAGTCGGGTCGGGTTTAACATAAAGGCATCAAAAGGCTTTACTACGATGTAATCAACGTGTCTATAACATAAAATTTGATCGGTGATTTCAATTAGTTATCTTAAATAAACTCACTTCGGTTGTAAAAATTGTATTGAGACCAAATTAATAAAAAGGAATTGTGATTATCATCTTAAAATTGTAATTTATAAAAGCAATTTGAAGAAAAGAAAAAAGACCCTAAACAAATTACAATAAAATACTTGTCTGTTAGAGCACTCGTAACCTTAACGCCCCCACCCACGTTAAACGGGCGTTAGCCCACGTTAACCGGCGTTAACAACACCATTGCCGGCGTTATTCCTGCATTATAGTGCCCACGTTAGCCCAATAACGTGCATTAACTCGTACATGTGGACACAAAATGAATTACAAAACCACCCCCATGATTCAAAATAGTTGTTTTTGTGTTTTTGTAATTTGCAGTGTGTTTATTCGTGTGTGTGTCTTTGTAGTGTGTGTATAGAAAGTGGGATGAAGAAAATGAAATATATCTAAACTTTGCATTTTAGTCCCTGTGGTAGTGGGGTATTTACATGTTAGACCCTACAGTTTTAGTAGCATTTTTTTTAAGCTAATAAAGTTTTTTTTTTTTAGTTTTTTTATGTGGTGATATTTTTAATTCGTAACTTTTTTTATTTTGTATTGTGATATGTTTTTTAATAAATGAAGTGTTTGTTTTAGTTTAGGGGTTGAATTTGAAAATATGTGAGTTAAGGTTTAACCTTAGGATGTTATGATAGTGAGTGTTTTTTTGATGAGTTAAGGTGAAATGTTAAAGCTGATGCGGCACTGACATGGCAGGAGGGTAAACCTTAACTCAAGTTATAAATGCAAATGCTCTTATAACAAAATTATGTTAAAATTTTATTAGGCTATCCCCAGTGATCCCAATCGTGTACCAATCTTGAAGTGGACCCAATCGATCCCAGTCGATCATGTTGCTGTTGGAGTTGTCGATCGCCACATTTTTTGTTTAATTCGATCGTATATACGATCGAAAGAAACACACACATAAAAACAACACTTCACCCATTTTAATTAATTTATTGAAGGTCGTCTTTACTGGGGCACCCAATCGCCTGAAGGTCGCTGGAGAGAGAAAGCTGACGTGGCAGTGAAAATGAGGGGGATTGGGGTTCCTTACTGGGGGTAGCCTTAATATTCACGCATGCTTTACCAAAATTCAAAAGTTCCTAAACTGATATACACGAAAAACAAAGAGAAAAATAATAGAGTAGATATATCCACCCACTACCCAGTAACCCTTACCTACTCCCCCACAAACTGATCACTTTCCCACTTTCCCATTTTCCTTTCACTCCATTATTTTTGACGAATAAAAAGTCAAAACCACCAGACAACAGTTTTAAGGCATTAGAAGATGCTACAATTGTTGTCAAGTTAGAACGACGAGGGCACTCGGAGTTTGGGAGTGAGGGCACCAGACTTTTTTTCCATCAGTCCAACTTTATTTCTTATGTGTTTTGTGTATCCGCAAGAACTTGGTTGGGGGCATGTCCCCCACTATTATCAACATGGCTCCGCCCTTGCCGAGTGGGGCGTTATCATACCGTTCGCTCTTATATGTGTAATTATATACATATGTTTATGACATACACAACAAGCATGCTTAGTCTAAAGGCAATATGATATAACATTAAAGAGCTATATAATCAAAATTGAAAAACACGATAAAACCTGAATCAGATCTAACAGTCGTATTTACGCTGTATCCATCTTCAAGCAACCTCTTGATCATCCATGACGCTAAATATCCCGTGCCTCCTGTCACACAAACACTTCCTTTCTCCATCTAATTTTTCTCAGAGTAATTACATATCGGAAAAGTATATATTTATGAGTGACAAATAGTGAAGAGAAGACTACGACATTTCAACTATAATTTGAAACATTAAAAGCAAACTTTTTTCATCATCTGCCCAGGCCATGTGACGTTCATCATTTTTGTTGTTTATATTTCATGTTAAGGAAAAAAAAAGGTAGTCCCTCGCTTTTTATCACTTTACATACGCATCATCAAAAATTATCGAAATCCACAAGAAACCAAATTTAGTTCAAGGGCTTTTCTTATTTGTAAAGTTGGCCGAGGCAGAAATAAAGGGTATGTTTGGCAAAAATAGATTGTGCTGATGCTGGTGCTGATGTTGTTACTTAAAAAGATTATAAAAAGAGATTATTTTTATAAGCTAAATGAAGTAACCTTTTATTTTCAGAGATTATGGAAGATTATTTTTTTTATAATCTCTTATAAGCTATGTCTGCCAAACAAATATTATTTTTTAAGTAAATAATCATAATCTTGTGTGCCAAACATAGCCGAAATAAATTCAAATAATTTATAGAAAGTTTGAAACTCATCAAAAAGTTTAAAAGATGTGTCTTGGATATAGAGTTTGAGACTTCAAGTCGCAAGTAGTAATTTTCTTTTGGTCAAACTAGATTGGTTTGGTTGTGTGAACTCATAGAAAATTACTGTTCTAAAACAAAGATTTTCATATATTTCATGTAACTTAACTGATATAGTAATATGTATCTAGCTAGACGACGTAACATGCCTGAAAGGCTTTTACGCCTTTTGGAGCCCGCCCAACATGTCCATCCAAGTACCAAATAAACACGTACCCTCTTTTCAAAACGTTCGGTGCCCGCCCATGATGCTTGTCTCAAAGAAGCATAAGAATGATAGCTAAGCCATCGGGATAAAGGCCGGCCTCACCAAAAGTAGCAATGGTATATGAAGGAGTGCTTTTATCTGCTAGGTAATGACGCCATCCTTCTCCAATACAAATGTCCCAGATTTTAAGGGACTTGGTCGGCCCTCCATCTCAAGGTGACATTAGGTACACTATAACTGGTTTTGGTGCTATAAATACAACCGCTTGAGGTGGTTGGCATGCACACACAAGCACTCGCAACCATATTTTTCTCCCTCGCATTTATTGCTCATTACCTTTCAGGCTTTCATACTATCTTCTCTTACTATTACGTCAGAGCTTGGTCTTGTGCTACACCCCAAGATGAGGCTAATGCATGTTCTTTCTTGTTACAGACATTGAAAAATTGAAGGACCCAACCTACAAGCTTCCCTAAGGCCAAACACTTCTAAAAACAAGGCCGCCGTTCACGGTTTCTAAAAAAGAAGACAAGAACAGACATGAAGAAACAAATGACCATTTTGTACGCCAAATGCTTTTTACACTTCTTTCTTTTTTCTTGATTATTACATTTAGCTTCAAAAATCTTCCTTTACACCTTCTCTGTTAATATTGTTTCTTACTTTTACTATTGATATTCGTATAAATACGATCAGGATTACTAAATATTTGTTTGTTGTTGTTTGTTTATGTACTTGAAACCGTCAAACAGTTAAACAACCAACCCTTCTTTAGATTTATTATGCTTTTAACCCTTTTGTTATTTGAATTTTTTGTTATTCTATACTAGTTTATAATGTATTTAGGACATTTTTAAAATAGAAGACTACAAATTTTAAGCAACACACTTACTAATAAGAAAAAGACTAAAATACACCGTTGGTCCCTAAACTTAGCAGGACGAATCGCGATGGGACAAAACTCGCCATTTTCATCGCCACAGGTCCAAACCTTGGCCATTAAATGCCAGATTCGTCCCTTGACCAATAACGGCGTTGTAAACGTTCCGTTATACGCAAAAAAAAACCCGTAATCATGTTACTGTTGAGGGTACAATAGTCATTTTGTTTTATATACTGTAGCACCTGTCTTGTCCAATTTCCCGCCATTTTGTACAATATAACAAAACCGTGTACTCATTGCTCATCCCCAAACTTGTTTTGGAAGCCTACCCAGAAAACCCTAATGCAATGTCTATCATCAAATCAAATAATCTGAGTAAGAAAAAATAACAAACAACCACCTTGGATTTACTCTGTGGCGAGTAAGGGAATATCCTTTATATGATGATCGTGAAACGGAGGAAAGAGCTGCAGTCAGGAGATATTGTAAGTCTTTTTTGGTTAGAGCCTATTACAATCATATGTTAGTACGACTGATTAAGTTATACCCCTTTTTGGTAACTTTAGCTTAACAATATTTTTGTACATTTTTTTATACAGCGGGTGAACCTGGATCGTTTAGCATGATGTTCCATTATGAAGGTACATTCAAATACTTTCCAGGTAGGATATATCAAGGAGGCAAGAAATGCCTTGTTGATCTTATGAAAATAAAAGAGGTATCTGTTGATGAAATGGATGCTCTCATGACCCATGAGTCTGGACAAACCAATTATTTCTACTTTCTTAAGCCTGGTTGTACATTAGACGACGGTTTGTTTTCTTTGCGTGAACCTGCTAATCTAGACTTGTTGAAAGATGTTGTCATACAGCATAAGCTGATAGACGTGTATGTTGAAATAGGGAAGACTAGATTAGAACTTTCTGAAATGTCCCCACAATCAATTAAGACTGTGTTTTGGGAGATGGATGAAGATAGGAGAAAAGTTGCTACTGCGGCTATTCAATCCTGTTGTAGACGGTTGGTGTTAGATGATATAGATAATGAACCTTCCCTAGATCCGTTTATACAACTTACACAATTGCCTGTGGATGTCAATGATATTGGTGAATCTAGCAATTTGCCAAACATTGAGCCACTCGTTTCCACCTTAGACTGCTCATTTGCTAGCCAACCTGTTCAAAACAGTGAGCGTGCTTTAGTAGTTATTGATGAGGACAATGCTATAAAGGAGCATGATAATGTTGAGGTTAATCTGTTTAGAGTGAGTCAGGGGAAGCACTTTGACAAAGGTGGAACAGCACTAGTTGATGTCAATAACACCTTTGAGGAGCCTGAAAATTTTGAGATTAATCTGTTTCAATTGACTCAGGAGAAGCATTTACACAAAGCAGGCAGACCACTAGTTGATGTGAATAACAGGTTTGAAGAGCCTGATGTGGATGTAACTCTGTTTCAATTGACTCAGGATAACATGGAAGAGGATCCTGTTGTTGATGTTACTCTGTTACAAGCGAGTGACACTACTGAATTTGGCAATGCAGTTAAACCAAATCAAGATAACACTTGTCAAGAGAATGATGCACAGCTTGGTATGCTACAAGTAGGTCAGAGTAATGATTTAGGTGAAGAAGGAACAACCAGTAATATAAGTGATGACAGGCAGTTGGTAAATGATTTACCTGTGATGGTTGATGAAGTATTTTGCAGTGACCATGTTAGTTTCCAACACGCACACTTTGCTAATGGCGTCTATACCACTTTTTTCTATACTGGTCAGGAGTTTGGTACTGCAGGGGAAGTAAAAAACCTAGTAAGAGAGCATTCAATAGAAACTAGGAGGGAGTTGTTTTTTTTGAAGAATGACAAAACAAGAATAAGGGACAGGTGTAGGGGTTGTGTTCCACTTTCAGGCCCAACTGAAGGTCCTGGACTGGATATTGGCCTATCTACAAGTCCATTAAGCAGAAGGGGTATAAATGCATTGCTTTCTGGCAAAAAGGACCCTTCACAAATACTCTGCCCATGGCTATTGTTTGTCGGCATGAATGGTGAGACATGTATCTGGTCAGTCAGAACAGATAATGAGCAACACACTTGTTTGCAATCAAGGGAAGTCAGAGCTTTTGACCTTCACTATATCTCACAGAAAATTACAGCACAAGTTGAAATAAATCCAGAGCTTCCTGTCAGGTCTGTGCATAATCAACTTACCAACCAATACGACCTTCAAGTGTCCCTGCAGAACGTTTTAAGGGCCAAAAACCTAGCAATAACAGCCATCAGGGGTCAATTCAAGCTACAATTTACCATGTTGAGAGATTATGTTCAAGAGTTGCAGAAGACAAACCCTAATACAACAGTGGAGATGAATATGGAACGACCTCCGGATGAGTCTCTTCCAACCAGAGAATTCAAGAGAGTGTATGTTTGTTTAGGTGCACTGAAGCAAGGATTTAAAGATTGTGGGAGATCGTTGTTGGGGTTGGCTGCTTTTCCAATTCGTGGTCCTTTCAATGGTCAACTGATGACAGCTATGGGAATTGATAGCAACAATGGTATATACCATTTCGCTTATGCTTTTGTTGATTCAGATAACATAGGATCATGGACTTGGTTTCTTCATTGTTTATCCGATGATATAACACTTGGGCCAATTTCAAGCATCACTTTTATTACTGACATGAATAAGGTACTCTCTTACTCTGTTCATGAATTTAAGTCTCACTGTTTTGAAACAGACAGTAAAGATATTTGATTTTGTGCAGGATATAAGTAGAGCTGTAGCAGAAGTTTTTGAAAGTGCAAAACACAGATTCTGTATTAAAAGCATTCATGAGAAAATGAAATTGCAATGGAAAGGTAGGGCCTACAAAGACCATCTGTGGAAATGTGCAACAGCCTCAACTGTTGTACAGTTTCTGAAAGCTATGGCTGATCTCAAGAAACTTAATCAACCAGCCCATGATTGGTTAAGTAAGATACCACCGATTCATTGGTCAAGGTCACATTTTTCATGTAAGTGATCTATCAGTTTCACTTACTTTGTATTCATAAATGCAGTATAAACAGTTATAATTAATACATATTTATTACTTGTCATCTTTAGGGAGAGCTACTTCTGATGTGTTGCTTAATAACATGTGTCAAGTGTTTCATGAGAAAATAAAAGAGGGGTTAAGCAAACCAATTATTACATCCTTAGAATACATCATGGAATACTGTATGAAGAGGATAATGCATGTTCTTATGGTGATTAAGAAGAGTGATGGGCCACTAACACCAACTGCACAACACATGCTAGAGGCTATTAAGAAAGAGGTTGTTAAGTATAATGTGTTATGGAATGGGGGATCTAAGTTTCAGGTTAGTGGACCATGGGGTGACCAATGTGTAGTTAATGTTGTACACAAGACTTGTACTTGCAGAAGGTGGGAGATAACAGGTTTACCATGTAAACATGTTGTTGCTACCAATTGGAATATGGCTTTAAATGGCCAACAAGTCGGAGCTGTAGAAACATGGGCTCATCCTTGTTACTATCTTTTCACTTGGGAGGCTACCTACAAACACCATGTCTAGCCTATAACTAGCAGTGTACATTGGGAAAAATCAACTATGCCAACAACAATTGTTCCACCGAAATCCGAAATAAACCCGCCTACCGCAAGAGGTAGAAAAAGAGTTAGGATAGCTCCTGAAACTGAAGAGATTGTGAAGGATGGTAAGCTGTCAAGGGCTTGGAAGAGTGTCAGGTGTAGTATTTGTGGCATTGCTGGACACAACAAGGTAACATGCCTAGGGTATGCTGGAGCTGCAAGTAGTGGAACTGTCAATAAGGGAAATGTCAAACAGGTGCCTACTAAAGCTGCAGGAAAAAAGAAACATCCTAAAGGTAAAAAGGTAGCAGCAGATAAAGAATCTGATGGTACAGGTGTTGTTGTTGAAAGCCAAGTTAGTGCAGTTCAAGGAAGTGGTGTTCAATCTAAAAATCAAGAGCCAGCAACTGAAGATCCCATCATACATGATGCATCCCTGTCACAATCCCAGCAACATCAAGCTGAAGCAATTGCCGATCCCAGCATGCATGAGCAAGCCCAGTATCAATCCCAGCAACATGATCAATCCCAGTCTGATTCTCAGATGCAGTCAACTGATGTTCAAGCACTTTCTGCTTTAACCCAGCCTGCTACACGAAGAATGACTAGGCAGCAGGCTGCACTGGAAAGAATGATGGCCTCACCATAGGTCAAATTTGTTATGCTAATTATCTAGACGATGTTTCATCTATGTTATTTCAGATGGACAAGTTATGTACTCTAAAAACATATGTGTGTGTGTGTTTAACTGTAGCTCTCATGCTTTGAAAAGTATGCAATTTTATGCAGTTGGAATTATATCCATTTGCATTAACTATGGAACCATGTTATTATTGTGTATTTTTTTAGATTGACTAAGCTTGATGTGTGAATAATTTGCATCAAAAGTAACCAAATCTAAATAGAACCTCATAAGAATGTTGACATTTAAAAGTCAACCCTAAACAAATTGCTAACCATCTGCATACCCATAAGGCATAGAAAATCAGAAACAAACAAAACTGAATACTTCATAACAAGGTTACTACAATTCAAGATACAGAACATTAACCAAGTAGCCTCATTACATAAAAGGTTAAAAAGTTATCCCAATGCATAAACAATTAAGAACAACATCCAACTTAGCATCAGGTAAATCTTCCACTTCCACACATCACCTTGAGCAGCTACTAATCTTGCCTCAAGCTCATTTCTCCCCCTCAAAAGTCCTGGTATGATCATTCTTGAACGAGCACAGATTTCAGGATCATACCATCTTATCCACCGACAAGAAGACCCCTATTGATGATTATGACAAGTCATTAAACAACCACCATTGTTACAAACTTACACAAGAAATATTAAGACGCACTTACTTAAACAAGACAACCAAAGAATCGACGCCCTGGGTTGGCAGAGGTCCACGAAGTGTGAATAATAGCTTGCTTACCACACCAGCAACGTACCATCTTGAAACAATTATCCTTTTGAAGAAGACGGGTTTTGAAGGATAGTTTAGGGATGGGTGATAAATGTAGACCAAACCTTGTTACACACATATACTAGCTACATACACTGTACAACGGTTTTATTTAGTACGCTACAGTGAAAGACGGTTTTGCCCTCACCAACATAACGTTGACAACGGCATTATTGGTCAAGGAACGAATCTGGCATTTAATGGCCAAGTTTTGGACCTGTGGCGATGAAAAGGGCGAGTTTTGTCCCATCGCGATCCGGCCTGCCAAATTTAGGGACCAACGGTGTATTTTAGTCTAAGAAAAATGAAGTTACATCTAGAAAATTAAGTGTTTTAAATTTGTAGATTTGTAACAACCTTCAATAAATACATAACAAATATTATTTTTAAAACACCCCTATAGTGAAAAATATATGTTATTATTAGAGGTGGCAAAATGTGCCCAGAAGCAAAAAGATGAGCTAAATGGGCACATTTTTAGAAGATTTGAGCACATTTAGCCCCCCTTCTTTTTTTGAAATGGGCACATATAGCCCATTGAAAACTTAAATGGGCACAAACGGGCACTTTTTTTTCTCTCAATTGTTGAACATTAACGATCGTTTTAAAGATTTTTTTTATATAATATATTTATTTTTGTTAATATAAATAAGATATTACGTTTAAGGAATTTATTTAGTCGTTTTAGGTCATTTATTAAGCGATTTGTATAACATATGCCCGTTTGGCCCGTGCCCGTTTAAGCCCGTGCTTGTTTAAGCCCGTGCCCGTTTTAGCCCGTGCCCGCCCGGCCCGCCCGTTTTGCCACCTCTGGTTATTATACATATTGTACAAATTAATAAACACACACAAAGTTTCATACAATATATATGAAAACAAGTTGATGGTATATATGGATTTAAAAACCGGAGCGGACCAACGGGTTCAACAGGTTTAACCGGGAATTAGGATCACCACCGGTTCGGCTACCCAATAAAAGCCGTCTGAAAACGAACCTGAGAGGACCGTCGAAACTGGTAAAAACAGATTAATTAAGCAGGATCGAGATTATTTTCTTCTTGTTTTTCTCGGGTTAATCAGCTCATCATTGTTATTTTGTGGGTGTCTGAATTTTAATCATAGAGTTCCAGCCATCGCAGTGCGCGAGTACCCTGCTAGTTTTTACAATAAATTTTCAGCTCCCCTCAATTACAAATTCTGCTCTGCGATTGGAAGTTTGGCTAATCAATTATATACTTATACTAAAGACGGTTGTCGGTGAAACTTTAATATAATTTCTAGCAACTGGTCGGTGGTTAAAATATAGGGACGTCGCAAACGCTGGTCGGTGCCATTCTTTGCCTCTGTTATGTTTTTTTTTTGGTTTTGGGCCGGTTGGGCTGGAAGTGGTGTTTGGACGTCTTGCGCTTCTTCAGTATACGGTTGATATATGTGGCCATTATCTTTCAACCTCGAAGATATTAGTGGGACGTTCCACTTTCCTTCTAGAATTTTATGTACGTTTCTTCACTGGGCGGCAAACTTGGTAGGTGATTCAGATCTCGAGCTTTTTTAGGGTTTTGGTGCATGCATTTGCTGCTGGTACGATTGATGTTGGTGTGGTTTATAGTTGTTACTGACTTGGATGCTGTTGTATAGTGTCTAGACGTTCATCTGGTACAAAGATTGTTGATAACGCTACACGCGTCATTCGGGGTCAAGGAAACTTCCTTTTCTTCGAGCAAGTTTTATAACACCCTAGGCAGTGAACCTAATCATTGTAGTGTAGTAATTAGGGTAAGCCACGGGTATTGATATCGTTCTCTAGGGGAATATGAATGCTAGTAAGGAGTTACTACGCTAAGGTTAAGATTGAGGAAGATTATTTTTTTATCTTTTTATATTTTATGAAAATGGAAAGGTACGAATCTCGGGTATTGGATTTGGGGGGTTGGTATTTCTACCGATTACTCTACTATTATCTAATTATCTAAACTAAGGTTGTGGGAGTCTATGTCTAATTAATTTGTGCTCGTATGATAGTTTAAAGATGTGTTTACTTAGATTGTATTACTCTTTAATTATCTCCTATTGATGGTTGAGTTGTCACGTCTTATTCTTAGTAGCGTTGTGTGTCTAAAGTTGTAGGGTATGCGTTTCTCCCTAACTCTTTGAACTTACCAAAGGGTCTCGTCTACAAACCCACTAGGGATGATAAACTCCTACTCTAAGGCGCTCTTTGGATGGTTTAGCCTACAACTACTCAGGTAATTATATTCTAAGGTTCACAAAGATGAATCAAGCATTAAGTACACAACGAATGACCTATCGCATTACTAGATCATTAATCAACTAAGATAAGAAACAACCAATCAATATTTAATAATTAAGTTTCATATTTTCTAAGCAAACACACAAATAAATTAGCCGGACATGAAGAACATGCAAGCATACACACAAATAATCAAAGACATAATTGAATTAATGAAGTAAAGACTTATCTTGATGTAAGATAGGGTTTAAAACCCTAAAATACTGTACAAGACACCTTAGGTTCGGTTTTAGGTTTTTACTCCAAAGACTCTCCACACAAAACTGAAAAATTCGGATTCTATATATAAGATTACAATTGCGACGGCGTCACCTTATGTTTAGTGACGCCGTCGTGTCGCCGCTATTAGGGTTTCGTCTTGGCTACGTTAACCTTGCGATGGCGTCACCTTATGTCCGTGACGCCGTCCTCTTCAGCTTCTGACGTCGTCTGGATTGCATCTAGGCCGTCTGAGTAGCGACGGCCTACTCTTTTACCACTGGACGTTGTCGCTTGAAAATACGAGTTTTGGGTTCTGGCCCGTCACAGAAATCTTGGGACGGCGTCGCCAATAGCACCTGACGCCGTCGCCTTCTAACTTTAGCAACTGTGAGTGTCTCGATTCTGACTTTGGCCATTTTCTTCATATATTCGCGCCTTTTCGTCCAAATAAGTGCCATTCGAGCATTTTGCCTTCACGAGACCTAAAAAGTGAAAATGAACGATATTAAGCAATAACGGATACAAAAGTGATCAAATAAGGACTTAAACGACCCCTCAAAATGGTACCTTTTAAAACTTTATCAAATATCCCTACACTTGTTATTTGCTTGTCCTCAAGCAAATGTGCTTTTAGCCAATTAATTTATAAGTTAGGGGTCATGAAGCATTAATTCAAAACGGTCCACAACACATATAAGCCCCGCAAAAGTCATAACAAGCACGGAAATTATATACTAGCACCTCACATGGGGTGTTTGGATACTCACATCTCTTTCGGGTGTATATATGAAATATAACAAAATAGGAAATGGAAGATAAACACTCATTAACCGGTCCTAGTACACAGATTACCATAGGCTTGAGAATAGATCAAACCTTCATCGCTTTGGCGTAAGCACCTAGGAAAGACTATCAAAGAGGTCTTTTAAAGGGTTGTAATGTTAGGCTTACGGTAGGGAAATAAGGGTTTGGTGGGATAGGCTATTTAGTGGTGGTAAGTCAAAAATCTTTATGTTAACTGCATATGAAGAATGGCGTTGCTAAGCCAAGACTCGACACTCTAAACTCTAGATAACTGAAATAAACAAACATAAATTTAAAGATAGATGTAGGATGGTAGCCCGTTTTTTTTTTTTTTTTTTTTTTTTTTTTTTTTTTTTTTTTAATCACTCTATTTTTATTTCTTTTTCTCTTTTTCTATATATTTTTTTTTCATACACTTTTACTCTACCATCCTCTACGATAACATCAAAATACTAGGAATTTATAGGCACATCCCTACACTTGAGTTTTTATTACTCTAACACTAATTTGACCCGATTTGAAAAGATCAAAACACTTGGGGTACATTATTACGCAAACAAAGGGAATTTGAATTTAACGTTCTCTTCCCGTCATTTCATAAACTTTAACTTTTCCCATGAATCCCAATCATCCCAAAACTGTATACAAAGGATATGACTCGACTTAGCAATTTATGCAAGCAACTAGATAATTGAACTAAGGGTTTAGGGTGATAACAAACATTTGCACTAAAAGTGAGTGCATAAGGGGTAGGCTAAGGCGATTTGGGTGTATATTTGGGGGTGGGGTGTAAACAATGCTCTTCATTGATATTCCGGAAAAACCGAAACATCACGAGAACCGCGAAAAGGATAGGCTCTGAGGGGTTAACTAGGGGTATCGTGTACTAAAGATGAGTACAACGCAAAGGGTGTGGGGGAATTACTCAACCGATGTGGAAGAAGTAATTATATTACAGGTATCAAACAAGGGTTATCCTAATGCCTCTTATCATTTAGTTATTCCTAACTACACAAGTGTAGCCTCACTTGCGATCTCGGAATGCATCACAAAACAAGTTCTAGAATCTAATATACTACCGGTTCACACTCTAAGCATTAAAGATGAATGCTTTAATTCCTACTAATCTAAGGGCGATCCTCACATTTTGGGTGGAATTTGGGTGGTAAAGGGTTTTTGTGCTAGTCATATAACTTCCTATCCGTGAGACGCTTTTGTTAAGACTAATGGCCCACTCCTATATGTCATAAAAAATTTTAAATTTGGTGCCAAAATTACCCTAACCGACATTTCCTCATGGTTTATTACACAATCACAATTGGACAAAGCAAATAGTCAAGGATAAGCATAGTTTCAAAGTTCCCGTTTTATTTTCCCTCCCTACACTTAAGCTGAACATTGTCCCCAATGTTCCCCGAAAGTATCAAAGTTATGATAAAAGAAGGTAATCAAAAACGAAAGAAACTAATACTCCCCTGATTAGCTCGGTAGGATCCGTGTAAAGTGGTGGTTAAATCCTTTTCAAGAAGAATTATTGCGTGAAAAGCTCCTTCCAATCTTATGTAGCTTCTTCTTGACAAACTAAACCTGCACACTTGAAGAAAACAAACGAAACCTTCGCGTAAAATCGGCGGTAATAATATATATAAGACTCGATTTAAACTAGGATATAATGCTTGTGGAATGGATGTTTACAGAATTTCTAAGAAAATTAAGACCTGGAAAATTCCAAAAATTTATAAGTAGCTCAGAAAACGAGAAAAAAGTAATCTAATGTTTTTACTCCTTCCTGACGCCGTCAGGTTGCAATCCTGACGCCGTCAGGTTATCCTGACAAAAACTGGTATGCGATTTTCTGAAAAAAAATTCTGGAAAATTTACATCTTTAGAATCTGGAAAAATATTCTGCAAAACATCCATTATGACTCGATACAAGCATTTGACTCGAAAAAACAAACATAAATATCTTTTAGTTAATTGTTATTCTCATGTTTACGTTTCTTTTGAAAACGTGTGTAATCCTCCCTACACTTATCCTTTATGTAAAATACCTTTATATGCAATTAAGACGAGATTAAAAACAAAATAAAGCATTTTTACAAATTTAAACATGAGGATAAACAATTAATAAAAGATATACGACACACAAATGAAAATGAAAAACAAATACACATGGGTTGCCTCCCAAGAAGCGCTTGTTTTTTTTTCGAGTCACGAGCCTGACTCTACCCTTATTTAACAGATAAAGGGGAAATTTTTCCTACACTTAAGTTTAAGTACGGGTGATAGTAGCAATACACACCCTTAGGGTGGAAATTTGCTACGTGAGGAGAGGGTGATGGGTGATTTATATGCTCAAAGGAGTGTGCTCCATTCATTATAACCTTACCTAAGTCTATTGGTGTAGCGGGTGAATCAAATCTCCCTCCTAAAAATGGATCATCTTCTATCAACTTCAAAAGATTCTTAGTTAAGGATCCATCTTGACCTAATAAACCCGGTTTAAACCCATAGTGTTTCTTGTTATCAACCATGAATGGGTGATATAAGTGTGTAAGGTCATGGGTTACTCCTATATTAGCTTCCACTATACATGGCCTAGAATCTACCACCTTTATCAAGCAACTACCCGGACTATCTATTTTGATGGGTGGATTGGGGCCTAATTCCATTCCAAGATTCACATCTAAAGACGGAACATTGGGTAAGGTTTTTGGTTGAGGCTCCGGTTCATCAAAATTAGGAACTTCCCTAGGACTAAGAGAGAGGTCATGACAACAAGCATCTAAACCTACATTCTCTAGTGGTGTTTGGTCCAAAGGTTCTCTATCAATCGGGGTTCCTATAGTCTCTTCTACTTCTTCCGGGTAAGTTATAGGTGATGTGTGCTCCTCAAGTGATGGTAAGACTTGTGGGTTATCCGATGGGATTGGATTTTCTACTCTATCCTCCATCTTATCAAGATCACCTATGTATTCATTTTGTACTGTGGTAGCGCCTAACCATGACATGCACCTTGGCACCTCAACTCTAATCATCTCCTTCCTAAACAACCTTTCCGACCGAAGTTTCCAAATTGAAAATAGGTCTAAAGATTCGTTTTTTGGGTCCCATGTTCCACCTCTAAATTGGGCGTGAATCTCAAAGGTTTCCCATGCAATTCGAACACCGCGTCCCCAAATATCCCCATCTGCTACATAGTCAAGTCTCCTTTGGGTTTCGTGGGCGATACGAGTGTAAAAGAATTGTAGTGGAAACAGTAAATCAATACCATGATAAAGGACTTTTTGTAATAAATATTTAATTCGAGTCCACACCTCCGGAAAGGATTCATCATGATGTTGCTGGAACCTCAAGATCTCATTTTGGAGTGGAAGGGGTAAATTATGTAGTAGATTTCGCTGATTGGGTGAAAGTTTTGGCAGATTCACGTTCTCCATAACGGCTAACGGAATAGTCAATGAAAATGGTTACGAACAAAGGTCACAAAGAAGGGGATAGACTACGAGGAAGCAAAAAATGAGAAAAAAGTTTACTTGATAGGAATCAAGCAAAGAAACCTAAACGAGGTGGACTACTAACTAGCTATTCTATTCCCCGGCAGCGGCGCCAAAAACTTGATAACGCTACACGCGTCGTTCGGGGTCAAGGAAACTTCCTTTTCTTCGAGCAAGTTTTACAACACCCTAGGCAGTGAACCTAATCGTTGTAGTGTAGTAATTAGGGTAAGCCACGGGTATTGATATCATTCTCTAGGGGAATAGGAATGCTAGTAAGGAGTTACTACGCTAAGGTTAAGATTGAGGAAGATTATTTTTTTATCTTTTTATATTTTATGAAAATGGAAAGGTACGAATCTCGGGTATTGGATTTGGGGGGTTGGTATTTCTACCGATTACTCTACTATTATCCAATTATCTAAACTAAGGCTGTGGGAGTCTATGTCTAATTAATGTGTGCTCGTATGATAGTTTAAAGATGTGTTTACTTAGATTGTATTACTCCTTAATTATCTCCTATTGATGGTTGAGTTGTCACGTCTTATTCTTAGTAGCGTTGTGTGTCTAAAGTTGTAGGGTATGCGTTTCTCCCTAACTCTTTGAACTTACCAAAGGGTCTCGTCTACAAACCCACTAGGGATGATAAACTCCTACTCTAAGGCGCTCTTTGGATGGTTTAGCCTACAACTACTCAGGTAATTATATTCTAAGGTTCACAAAGATGAATCAAGCATTAAGTACACAACGAATGACCTATCGCATTACTAGATCATTAATCAACTAAGATAAGAAACAACCAATCAATATTTAATAATTAAGTTTCATATTTTCTAAGCAAACACACAAATAAATTAGCCGGACATGGAGAACATGCAAGCATACACACAAATAATCAAAGACATAATTGAATTAATGAAGTAAAGACTTATCTTGATGTAAGATAGGGTTTAAAACCCTAAAATACTGTACAAGACACCTTAGGTTCGGTTTTAGGTTTTTACTCCAAAGACTCTTCACACAAAACTAAAAAATTCGGATTCTATATATAAGATTACAATTGCGACGGCGTCACCTTATGTTTAGTGACGTCGTCGTGTCGCCGCCATTAGGGTTTCGTCTTGGCCACGTTAATCTTGCGACGGCGTCACCTTATGTCCGTGACGCCGTCCTCTTCAGCTTCTGACGTCGTCTGGATTGCATCTAGGCCGTCTGAGTAGCGACGGCCTACTCTTTTACCATTGGACGTCGTCGCTTGAAAATACGAGTTTTGGGTTCTGGCCCGTCACAGAAATCTTGGGACGGCGTCGCCAATAGCACCTGACGCCGTCGCCTTCTAACTTCAGCAACTGTGAGTGTCTCGATTCTGACTTTGGCCATTTTCTTCATATATTCGCGCCTTTTCGTCCAAATAAGTGCCATTCCAGCATTTTGCCTTCACGAAACCTAAAAAGTGAAAAGGAACGATACTAAGCAATAACGGATACAAAAGTGATCAAATAAGGACTTAAACGACCCCTCAAAATGGTACCTTTTAAAACCTTATCAATTGTGAAAACTTATTAGTATTCGTAACAAAAACCAGATAAAAGTACAGTGGAAGTAAGGATTAAGTCCTTGCTCAGCCGTCTTTACTCCTACCACCAACAGTAAGTTTGATCACATCTTCTTTTAGAGTTTTTAGTTGGGGTTTAATTATTGATCATTAAGAATGAATAGGGGTTTAATTGTTTCACTTTCAATTAGTTCCGTTTTGAGATTTTATATAAAAGATTGAAACTGTTTCATTTGTGGGGTTTTGATTTTGCATGTGCAATTTTTTCGAGGTTTTGAGGTGCAAGAGTGAATAAGTTTGATGTTCAGGATAAGCTTTATGTGCTTAAACCTATGCTTTTCCTAACCTGGTCATCAGTTATGTTCTTGATTGAGGTGTATTTCAGGTATCAAAATCACTATTCTCCCTTATGTTTAATTATAACACTTCAAATCATGATTGATTTATGTAATTAGTCGTTTAATAGTGAATCATCTATTATTTAATTCAGTTTGCGTAATTTGTGACTTAATTGTAACTGATTATAATTGATATGTATAATTTTAAGTTGCTTATGGTTTCTTGCAGGTTAAGTTGTTAACATATGCCTATCGCTGAGTTTGCTGGTATTTCGGTAGCTTAGCCACTACATGCAACTTACACGTATGGCGCTCATTGTTACATACTAATCAATGATATGGGTTGTTCTTTTAATTTTTTGGGTAAGTAATCAGTTTATGGAATCAAAAATGGTTTCCGAAGGGCTGTGATGATTGTCATAACCTAACTAAAATGAATGGGTCATTCATACTCTGATGTTACCTAGCAAGGCAATGACTGGACTGTATAGTAATTACAATTGCTATGCAACTATCTATTTGCAGCTACGGCGACATTTTTAAGTCTTTGTAACCTATTTTTTTTATAGATCTGAGCTTAATCGTTTTGCTATATATACATTGGGTTCTGGTACTGTTTTTCGAAGGATGATATGTCAAGCTGTTATGAATAGAAACGGCTTGGATGAAGACGAGATCATCCGTATCTTGGCAAGGTGACCTATAATGGTCGCAGCCATGGCGGATGCGTCCTCTTCAATCTGGTATTAGCCTGTCTGGGCCTTATATACTTATACTAAGGACGGTTGTTGGTGAAACTTTAATATACTTTCTAGCAAGTTGTCGGTGGTTAAAATATAGGGACGTCCCAAACGCTGGTCGGTGGCATTCTTTGCCTTTGCTGTGGTTTTTTTGTTTGGGTTTTCGGCCGGTTGGGCTGGAAGTGGTGTTTGGACGTCTTGGCCTTTTTTGGTATACGGTTGATATATGTGGCCCTTATCTTTCAACCTCGAAGATATTAGTGGGACGTTCCACTTTCCTTCCAGAATTTTATGTACGTTTCTTCACTAGGCAGCAAACTTGGTAGGTGATTTAGATCTCGAGCTTTTTTAGGGCTTTGGGGCATGCATTTGCTGCTGTTACCATTGATGTTGGTGTGGTTTATAGTGCTTTCATTGCGGCTTTATTTGTGTGTTGTGTTGCTGACTTGGATGCTGTTGTACAGTGTTTAAACGTTCGTCTCGTACAAAGATTGTGAAAACTTATTGGTAGTCTTATCAAAAACCAGATACATGAACACTGGAATTAAGGATTAAGTTCTTGCCTAGCCGTCTTTACTCCTACCATCAACAGTAAGTTTGATCATATCTTTTTTTAGAGTTTTTAGTTGGGGTTTAATTATTGATCATTAAGAATGAATAGGGGTTTAATTGTTTCACTTTGAATTAGTTTCGTTTCGAGATTTTATATAAAAGATTGAAACTCTTTCATTTGTGGGGTTTTGATTTTGCATGTGCAGTTTTTTCGAGGTTTTGAGGTGCGAGAGTGAATAAGTTCGATGTCCAGGATAAGCTTTATGTGCTTGAACCTATGTTTTTCCTAACCTGGTCATCAGTTATGTTCTTGATTGAGGTGTATTTCAGGTATCAAAATCACTATTCCCCCTTATGTTTAATTATAACACTTCAAATCATGATTGGTTTCAGGCTATCATTGGGACAATGAGTGTAGCGACCAGTATTCGGCTGAGAAAAACTAATCCTACTACTGATGTACTGGGATTGCTTTTTCTTGGTTAAATACTGATCACCATTGGCGGAAATCCTATTCTTGAATATGTGAAACGCTTTTGAACAGCCGCGGTTCAGTTGGAGGAAAATATTGTTCGTTTAATACTACTTACGCTTTAAAACTTCAGAAAGGCCCAACCTTGGCAGGGCGTCTCGTAACGCAGCCGTGGACTTTTTTGCGGCTTTGTTTTGCTATACCTTTACGGTTTAGCGCTGGCTTATATTTCAAAGCTTTAAAAAGGTCTTTTCTTGGCAGGGCGTTTACTGACGCAGCCATGGTGGTATTATTGCCTTTTGTAACACCCCTGAAAATCTTAATGACAACGGAAGACTAATTCGGGTGTTACTTGAATGGAGATCATAGTCAATAATTATAGAAAACGACTTGAAAGAGACGTTTTATTAAAATAGTTATCATTCATCGAAAACTCATAGTTGTTACAAAACATTGTAAATAGATCGAGTGTTTTTCCCAAAAGAAAGATCATGAGTTTGAAAGAAATGACAACTTTTATGTTTTACACCACCAGATAAGCCTTGCCATGCCCCATTCCGCGCCTTGGTCTGAGATAACATGCTTAAAAGGGTAAACAAAAATGTTGAGTGAAATTCATAGGTTTAAAATAGTTGAACACAAGTATAAGAGCATGACCATTGTAAACTAACAATATCATAAGAAAAATCACAGATTATTATGCGCTAAGCTAATGAAACCAAAACTCAACTGCATACACCGAATTACCAGTGTACGTAAGTATGCCCCAAAGGAGGTAATAGCCAATTACCTAAAGAAATTCAATATGGTGCGCCCCGGTTATTTCTCTATAACTGAAACGGGGTCGTTAATCCCCATAGTACTATTCACGATATCTACGTTCACTCGTGGTGACAAATGGTTCATGATCAGGGGACTTGTGGCTAAATACTTAGGCAGTACCAATAATCAAGAAGATAGAGCATTTATGAAAAACCTTGTGTTCTAGTTTATAGCATGTACCTCCCTCGCGGGGTTTGCAAAATAAAGTAAAAGCGAGGCTATGAACTCACCTTGATGAAAAATGAACACGCACAAATAGATCAAGCATAATGTAGCAGAGGTTCCAAACCAAAACCTAAAAATGATGAGATGGCGAGTCTCAGTAAAATGAGCATCTTGGTTCGCGACCAAAATAATAGAGCATTGAATATTCTTATTTAATAGATCATTGGATTGTCCAATCCAATAGTGTGCGTGTGTGCTTAACGTTTTGAGTTAATTTACGTGCTACATTGCCTTAATTAATGATCCTCACTTATGCATAAGTGAAATGTTTCCCCCCGTTGTGATCTTAATAGATTTGTTGAGTATTTTAACTTTTTTAGATTCCCCATGTGTTTTATCGGATTAAGTATATATATATAATTATTTTCTAATAATATATATATATATATATATATATATATATATATATATATATATATATATATATATATATATATATATATATATTATATAGAGTCCGGTTCTAGAGAAAAGTGTAATTAGAAAGAAAAGTGAGAAAAAAAGTTACAAGGTAGATTTTCATAACAATCGAAAGTTCAGGGTGAAAATTAAAAACAAATACATCAAATAGGGGATATCAATCAGGTCGTGTCATTCATTCACAAACAGGAGATGAGATACACCACCATCATCGTCTGCACCGTTACCACCACCACCGTCGCCACCATATGCCCCCTCACCACCACCACCATCTCCATCATTATTCCCAAACATGGAGATGAGCTACTCCATCTGCACCGTCACCACCACCACAACTGCACCACCGTTCCACCGTCTTCCGTCGTGGAACCACCGCATCAGTCTTCAATCCACCACCGTCACACAACCGTGAACATATTAAGGCATCAGTGGAATCGCCGCCTTATTCAAATAGCGCAGATTCAATCAAACGAATCTTCTTATTCAGGTTATATATAAATTTCATTTAGCTCATTTTAAGCATGTCTTTATTATTTTATCTATACGGCATAACACATATTCACTAAAATTTCTATGTTATTTTGTGCATTATAGGGTAAATTATATCATAATTAGTATTATTGTGAATTTGTGTAAAGTTATGGCATCTGTTACGATTTTGGAAGTTTAATATAAATAGTTGTTATTCACTGATCAGTTAGAATATATTTGAAATATTTGATATTTTAGGGCATCATAATTTGTAGTTTTGTTGAATCATATGACATAAGGCATCATTTAGTAAGATTAGTGCATCATTAGACATATTAATGCATGAATGCGTATGTTTACTGCACCTGTTTGTGTTTTTAGTGCACCGTTAGTCATAATAGGGCATCCTTTTTTATTTTTAGTGCATCACTGGGAAAATTAGGGCATTGGTGAGTATGATTAGTGCGTCGTTGAACAAATTAAGGCATCAACATGTATGTTTAGTGCATCCAATAACATCGTCGCACATTTTAAGGCATCAACGTGTATGGTTATCGCATTCTTGTCCTTGCTGGAATATGGGGGCTTTCTAATGCTGAGATTATTGATATTCAGATGAACAGTTTTGAAGGCGGTATTACATTGGATAGACAGAATGATAAACTAGCACAGGAGAAAATTATGAGGAATCAAATGGAAATGGATTCCATGCCATAACTGATCGGCGTCAGTTAGTTTATATTTCAATTGCTTTGCTTTTGGGATTTGGCATTGGTATATTAAGGGTTTAGCCTTATAGTTTGGGTCAGGAGTATTTCTTAATCTGATGGGTATATCATCGGTAAGCTTTTAATTGAGTAGAACCTTTGTTCTGTAGCTCAAGTTTGACTTTAAAGGTCAAATAGAGTTTTTTTATTGATTCGTTGCAGGCTTCTTCTAAAATAATATCAATATTGATTCGTTGCAGGCTTCTTCTATGCATGTTCCAAATCAACAGTTTCTTTCTCTTACAGCCCTTGGGGCTCTTACTGTTGTGCTCTCTTTGGCTCTTTTTAGGCGTTTTTCATGGTTTTAAGGACATAAAAGACTCCTTTAGTATGTCTAGGCAAGTACTAAGAATTTATTATTTGTTAAATATTTTTTGTAGTCTTTTGACACTTTTTGTAATGGTCATTACTGTCATTTTTGTTGTGCATGGGTTGGTAACTTTTTAGTTGTGTTCCTATTTCCCGGGCTTATGTACTACTTCAAATTAGGCGTGAGTGGAGCTACCATTTCGTCTATTATCTCATAGTATGTGTTCCCATATCGACCTTTATTTTTCAAGATATTTTATTATGTGAACAAAAATATATGCACAACCTGTCACATTTTCATTGATTATTTGCAATTTTCTGTTTTTCGTTTCAGATACGTGGTAACCTTTTTAATGATATGGCCCCATAATAGAAGAGTTATATTACTACCTTTGAGGAAAGGAGCACTACCATTTGGTGGTTATATATACACATAGGGCATCTATGAGTTTGATTAGTGCATCGAAAATTTAGATATTAGTGCATCCATCTGCGTATTTAGAGCATCTATTTGGATATTTTTGGGCAGCAAGGGCGGTTGATTATAGTATCGAGAGTAAGATCTAGTAAACTATTGTCATTGTATCTAGCATATGTTGTCGTAGATTATTTATAATCTGAAAGATAATCTATAACATCAACAGTGGGTCAGTAGCTACTATATTTGTGTTGAAGCACAGGCAGAAGCTGAGCTAGCTGCATATGTCATCACATGATCCAAAGATAAATATATTTCCCGTCTGAAAAACATGTTGCAGTACTATGAAGCTATGATCCACGAAATGTCTTGAATATATGGGTATGCTTCCTCTAAATTATCCTGAACTTCTTGACTTATCAGTTATATGTAAAAGTTATTCAAGTAAACGAAGTTTTGGTTTTTTGTGGTTATTTCCAGGTTGTATTGACATCTTCAGAGGCGGTGCTTTCAGCATTGCCATCTCCTTTACCTGCTGAAGCAAAAAATGCTCAGAGATAGAGCTATTAGTCACTACCAGACTCATAGCTTATTTGGAAACAACCATAGACTTAATAATAATAGGAGGAATGGGTTTAAGATTTAATAGGCAGACAATAATAGATAGGGGTGTTGGTGTTACAACACGTTTGAGGACATATTCTTCTCTTCTAGAAAGCTTGAAAGTGAAGGTAGCCGACCCGCGATTTATCAAATCCTAAAATCTTTTTGGAATAGACTTATTTAATTGCATCCGTTTGAGGTACGTTAGTGCATCTGTTTGAGGTACTATAGCATTCGTTTGAGGACCTTTAGTGAATCGTTTAGATTTTTTTTTTGTTTTTCGACCTTTGTATATTGATATCTTTGTGTATCTGATATACATATAGTTTTATTTTTTTCAGCTACATCAGTCTAGAATAAAAAATGATCACTATAAGGCTGCAGTGAAGCATTTACAGAACGCTCTTCATTCTACTCCACCAGCTTTTGAGAGGCTTTACTTCCTTTAATACAGGCAAGCCACATTTTATAACTTTTGTCTATTTTATATAGAAGGAATTTCTATGAGGATTAAGTTTTGGCAGATGCTACTTCTTGGGGATCAAGTTAAGGAAGCTATAGAAGAGGTGGGAAGTGCAATTCAAAGTTCTAAAGCCGCACTTCCTTTTAGGTACTTATCTTCATCATCTCTTTGTGAGCCGAAACATCGAGTATATATGTTTGTGATATGTTATCGGTTAGGAATTGAAAAACGATAAAGAGGTGATACTATGTTTAAAGATATAAGATCATACACTCAAAAAATTCTTCTGTCTTTATTAACTTGTACTTGTAGATCTTAGGCTTTATTGCATTAACTTGATCATGTTTGTGAATTTTTAATTTTTTTTGTTTTGACACTCTTCCATTAATGAAGGTTAAAAGCTAGTCTTCTGGAGCACTTTTACAATGAGGACGTGACCAAACTTTGCCTCTGCTTTGAGGACACATTAAAAAGGATACAACTTGTAGCCACTCACTTGCAAAGCTAATCAACTTACATCATGATGGTATGTTACAGAGTATTATTTCAAATACTTCACAACATCTGGATGGGTAACATACTTTTCTAGTTGTTTATACTTTCATCGCTAAGTGTATCGTCTAGTTTTTAGTGGATCAAATACTTTGACATGTAAAGTCCAAACTTATGCACACTTAATAAATATGATTTAGGCAGATTGCTTAAAAAGGAAAGGAACTTTATCTTATTTCAGCTTTGGGCAACACTTGTTGGGATTTAGTAAATCCAGTACTTAAAGTGTCGGTCACCTCAAGTATGTATACTCGTTAGAAAGCTCGTAGTCGTAGTAATTCAGTGTTAGTATTTAGAATACTTTGTAACACCATGGAGGACGGACGGGTCTTTACCCACTGTATGCCTGATCCACAGCCAAATAGAGGCGTCTATGCTTGTACCCTATAAATACCCTTTGCCCTCCAAGGCAAAGGGTTGGAGCTTCATAATATATTTTTCTTTGTCTCTCTAAGTTCCCATCCTCTCTCACTTTCTCTCTCTAAAACCTAACCCTAGCCGCCGCACATCTTGTTTAACAAATCAAGATCCTTCAAATGGTATCAAGAGCCATGGTTTGATCATGTTGTTGGTTTGATAGTTGTTGTTCGGGTTAAGGTTTAGTTGTTGTTTTACGCTTAAAAAGGGTGTCTCGCATACGAGTTTTTTGAATCTTTAAAGCTTTAAATTTTACACTTTTTAATTCAAGATTCTTATGGGTTAAGGTTTATTGAGTGTTAAACTTTCAGTTTCTTGCAAAAAGTTTCAAACTTTACAAGTTTTTCTTGGTCTTTAAGAGTGTTTGGATACGTGTGTACGAACCTACGCGTAAGAGAGAAAGGTGGTTTTGATCTTCGAGACTTGTTATTTTGGTGTTTTTAAGGTTGTGTTATCATCTTTATCTGGTTTTCTTAACGTTTTTGATCATAAAAACGTGTTTGGCAAAATTTGTACTTCCTACGCATAACGAAACCCTAATCCTACGCGTAAGGAATTTTTCTCTTGATCTTCATCTCTGGTGGTTACTCAGTGTTCTTCTTGCTTGGATAAGCCTGAAAAACACTTCGACTTTGGATATCTCGTACACTGTGAAGTGTAAGAGATCGTTTTGGGTAAAACCCTAATTTTACGCATAAGCATAAAACTTACGCGTAACAATTCTTACGCATAAGCTTTTTCTTACGCATAAGCTTGTCTTATGCCTAAGGGAAACTTACGCATAAGGTTCTTATGCCTAAGCTTTGGTTTACGCATAAACTTAAGTACTTTACCCTAAAACCCTACGCGTAAGCTCTAGTCTATGCGTAAACTCTGTCTATGCGTAAGCTTGTGTCTACTCGTAAGTTGTAAGTTACGCGTAAACTGCTGTCTACGGGTAAGCTCTCATCTACGCATAAGTTCCTACGCATAACTTTGCTGTCTACGCATAAGTGCAGAAGTTTTACGGTTTATCTCTTGATTTTGTAAAATCCCGTGAAAGTATCTATTTCCCGGTTAAGTCAAAGATTTGTAAAATCCCGTAGAATTTAAACATGTCTTCCGTTGCTGATGATGTGCAAGCTGCAGGATCTGATACTCGTCCTCCTATGCTTGATAGAACTGACTATGAGTCTTGGTCACAAAGAATCAGGCTGTACTGCTTAGGAAAGAAGAATGGGGTTAACATCCTTAAGTCTATTGATGAAGGACCTTATCAGGTTGAAACTACTAGAGACATGATTGATACTGCTACAGATGGAACAATAGTCTATGGAATGGATAGACCTAAGATGTATGATGAACTCACTGATAAGGAGAAGAAGAGATTCGATGCTGATATCAGGGCTTCAAATATTATTCTTCAAGGTCTTCCAAAAGATATCTATAAGCTTATCAATCACAACACAGAAGCCAAGGCAGTTTGGGATAATGTCAAGATGCTTCTCTCAGGTTCTGAATTGACTATCAAAGACTGAAAATCACGGTTGTATGATGAATTTGAACACTTTAAGATGAAACCTGAAGAGAGTGTTTATGAATACTACGTGAGATTCCACAAGCTGGTGAATGATATGAGGAATATCAAGATGACTATGCCAAACATCCAGCTGAACTCAAAATTCGTAAACAATATGAATCCCGAATGGCACAAGTTTGTCACTTCTGTGAAGCTTACAAAAGGACTAAAGAACACCAACTATGAGCAATTGTATGCCTTCCTTCTTCAGAATGAGAAACATGCTATGTTTGAAAAAAAGATTCTAGAATAGTTCAAATCTCAACCAGGAGAAACAAGCTCATCAAATGATACAACTACATTCTTCACCAAAGCATCACAAGTCACACCCACTGGAAATGATAATCACAAGCCCGTTCCTGATTCGGGATATAAGCAACCTAACTCTGATGAAGTCATGGAGCACTTTATCAATAAACTGGCTTTTATGGTTAAACAAAACTTAACCTTCTCTCCACATACCAACAGACTTCACACTAACAATGAGATCAGGACTGCATCCAATCTACACAACCATGCTTTGGTCAGAGATGGAAAAGTTACGGTTCAACCACTTCAAGAAAGGCAGTACGAACAAGGAAGAGGTGGAGCTGGTAGAGGCTATGCTGCAAATCAGAATTGGGGAAGGAATGGAAACCAGGGTCAAGCAAAGCCAATCAAGTGCTACAACTGTGGTGAAGAAGGGCACATAGCTAGGAACTGTACTCAACCAAAACGCCCTCAAAACGCAGAATACTTCAGGGACAAGATGTTGTTGGTTCAAGCACAAGATAATGGTGTAATGTTGAATGAAGAGGAGTTGTTGTTCTTGTCTGATGGGAATGCTAGAACATATAATGGAGATGTGGACGAACAACCAGTGCATGCTGCTCAGAACAATCCCAACGCCTTTCAAGTTGCAGACTGTGATGCATTTGACTCGGACGTTGATGATGAACCATGTGCACAAACTATCTTCATGGCTAATATCTCTCCAATGACCTCTTCATCTCAACAAGCCAGTCCATCCAAGGAATCCATCATTAAAGAGGTACTCAAACTATATGATGTGGTTGATGAGCAAAAGATTCACATTGAAGTACAATCTACTGAAGTCATTGAGTCAGATATTGAAAATATGGGAAATAACAATGTTATCCCATATGAACAATATGTGAAACAAGATGACAGTCTTGTTGTACCTAGTGATGAATCTTCTGCAATTAACAATGAATGCATGCATGATGAATACACTACATTTGTGCCTGATGATTCCTTGACCACTGTGCTCAATACCTATAAGGAACAAGTTGCTATTTATGAACAGCGTGCTAAGTTTGAGTTAACTACACGTGAGCAGGATATGGATAAACAAATGCGTACAATTATCAGAAAAAGTAATTTTAGAGAATAAGTATTAAAACAAGAGTTAAACTCCTTACAAGAAAAGCTTTCTAAAACTGTTAAGCAAAAACAAGAACTTCAAGAAAATGTGAAAATGCTTAAGCAAGAATTCAATGCTAAGGAATCAAAACTTTTGAATGATTTTTCCAATCTAAAAACTTTGAAAAACAAGCTTGAGAATAAGTTGTACGTTCAAGGGAATACTATTCAGACTGCTCACATGATCACTAAGCATAGAATCTTAAGCGATAAGCATAGCGTTCCCCTTGTTGAGGAACCAAGTCCTGAGGTTATTAAAAAGGCTAGAGCTGCTCATAAGGTACTTTATGATGGTAATGAAATCCTTAAGCCTAGGCAGAAACCTAGTTGCGTTGAGTGCACTGAGGAAGATAAGAAATCAGATGAAGTCACTAGGGAGAAAATGAACAAGAAGCTTGAAAATCCTGAGTGTAAAAAGAATAACATTACGATCAAACCTCATGATTACACTAAGGAAAATTGGATCTCCTTAAACAAGTTTAAGACTCGGACACTTCTAACTCCTGAACAAGTGTTCTGGAAAATGGATTTAGATAAGCAAAAAGCAGAGAATCTTGTTGTTTCTAACCCTCCCCTTAGGAAATTGCCAAAAGCAACTGTGTATCCTCCTAATACACCAATGCATCTAGTTCCTAGATCTATTGCCACTAATAGCAGGACCTTAATCAGCCTATATGTTGTTTATCTGCTGTTTGTTGATTTTGAGAAAACGTGTAAGAAGAGAATCACACCTACAGGAATAACTGAGGGGGAAAGGGGTTTTGAGCAAACCAAAGAATGTTATTTAACCGAGGTCATGCCTTTCTTCAAACAATTAAAAGGTCAATTTGAGAGTCTTAAAATTGGAATTAATTCTGATATTAAAGAAATGGAAAAGGAATTTGATGCGATGATTGTTGAGGTTAGTGACTATGAGCAAGAACTAAAATATAATGAGATTGAGAGGAAGAATTTGCATACCCTGAATGAGAATATTATTTCTGAATGTATTGCTCAAGATGTGCTTTACACTGCTACAAATTGTTCTATTAATGCTTCTCAATTTCATGAATTATCTGTTGCTCTGAAAGTCTCCCATGATCGTGTCATTGAGCTTGAAAAAACTAATTCTAAACTAAATGAGAAAATTGAAATGGATGATCACGACAATTTGGTTAAACATTTTTCTAAACTAGAGGTTGAGCATTTTAATTTACAACTAAAATATCAACATCTTAAAGAAAATGTCAAAACTTCAAATATCAAGACATCCTCAGATGCTCCAGAGTTTGATGCAGTTTTTCAAATTAACAAACGTGATGAACAGATTCAAGCTCATTGTAACATGATCAGAAAGTTGAAAGCCCAAATCTCTCAATTAAAAGGTGAAATGAACAATGTGACTGGCTCCCGAATGCCTCCTCCTTTAGATTCTCAGAATTCTCAAACGTTTCATCTTCAAAACTTAGTAAATGCTTTACAAAAGGAAAATGAGAGCTTTTTAGAAGAAAATGAAAAGGTTAAACGTCATTTCAATGAGTTATTTGAATCAATTAAGGTCACTCGTAATAAAAACAACGAACAAATAGCTTCATTGCAAAAGGAAATTGAGAATCTGAAGAGCCAGGTAAAAGGGAAAATGCCAATGACCAATGGGGAGAATGATGGATCAAAGGTACCTGCTTGTAATAAATATGCTTTGTCTGTGAAATATGTTCATCCTCATCTTAGGAACAATAAACTTGCTATTCAAACATATTTCGCATCCCTTAAGGATTGCCTAGAATGTCTCCGTGAGATTGTTGAAGAGGATAAGTTAGAGAAACCACTTGATAATGCAATTGGGCATGCATGCTTATATGCCAAATGATCTCAAGAAATTCTAGAATGCCTAATCACAATATGCCCTAAGTCCTTAGGTGAGAGAGTTAATCCTTTGATTCCATGTTCTATGCCTAGTGCCAAGTATGATATCCATTCGATGCCCAATGTTTTGAATGAGCATTGGAGTATATCTTCAAATAGGTCAGATTCCAGGTCAGATTCCAAATCTGTTAGTGTTAAGAAAGTGAACCTTAGTGTGCCTGCATGTAGTTCAGATCCCAGCACATCTAAACAAGAAATGCAAAGAGTAGCAAAACCCACTAATGTTCCCATTCCTTCTACAGGAGTAATCACTGACATTAAAGCGAGCAGGTCAAAGTCCCAAGATAATACAAGGAATGATAGGACCTCGCAAGCTAAGAATGTGCATTGGAAGAGAGTAGAAGACCAACCTAGGAACTTTAAGCTTGAGTCGAATAAAACGAATCGTGTTGATTCTAGTATTAGCCATACGCGTACTGTAATTAATTCGAATTCTGATACTACTTGCAAACCTTGTAATGATGTCTGCTTGAATTTTGTTTCTAATCATGAATGTGGTGTGAAAGCTTTGTCTAATGCTGTCAAATCTCCAGTTAACACTGTTAATACAAAATATCATGCTAAGAAGGCAAAATGGCAAAGGCAAAAGAATGTTAGAAAACAGTGGAAGTCCACAGGAAGAACATTTAGAAAGATAGGTTATCAATGGATACCTGTTGGCGATAAGAATAATCAGGCAATGCCCACTAGAAAATGGATGCCTACTGGTAGAACTGTTCCCTTAAGAAGTGCACATACTTTGTATAGGGCAAATACGAATACTAGTACTGCATCTATTCATAATGATTCCATTGCCTCAATTTCTGATATGAATGCTTCTATGTCTGATGTGGGTGATCCAATCACTATTACTAACCAAATGGAACCCATTCTTGCATGGGGATCCCAATTATCCAGTCATCCATTCTTGTCTGTGTTCAACTGCAGATCGTTCAAATCATTCTGTGGTACCTGGACTCAGGCTGTTCCAAGGACTGGAGATCGCTCGCGGCTCATGAACTTCGTGAGTAAATTTATCGGGACTGTTAGATTCGGAAACGACCATTTTGGAGCTATTATGGGTTATGGAGATTATGTGGTTGGAGATAGTGTAATTTCCAGGGTATACTATGTGGAAGGTCTTGGTCATAACTTGTTCTCTGTTGGTCAATTCTGTGATTCCGATCTTGAAGTGGCTTTTAGAAAACATACTTGCTTCGTTAGAGAACTTGACGGTGTAGAATTATTAAGAGGTACTCGAGGCTCTAACCTATACACCATCTCTATCGATGACATGATGAAGTCCTCTCCAATCTGCTTGCTGTCAAAGGCTTCTAAAACAAAATCTTGGTTATGGCATCGTCGTCTCAATCACTTGAACTTCGGCTCCATAAACAATCTCTCCAGAAAGGATCTTGTCAGAGGCTTACCCAGATTAAAATATGAGAAATATCATCTTTGCTCAGCTTGTTAATTGGGAAAAAGCACGAAATATGCCCACAAACCAAAACCCACAAACTCTGTAATGGAAGTTCTTCATACCCTTCATATGGATCTGCGCGGACCAATGAGAGTGCAAACGATTAATGGGAAGAGATACATTTTAGTCGTTGTTGATGACTACTCTAGATTTACTTGGGTAAAGTTTTTGAGGACTAAGGATGAAACTCCATCTGTCATCATCAAACTTATCAAGCAACTTCAGGTTCGTCTTAACGACATGGTTAGAATTGTTCGAACTGATAATGGCACAGAGTTCGTTAACCAAGACTTAAGTCAATTTTATGAAAGTATTGGAATCAGTCATCAAAGAAGTGTTCCACGAACTCCCCAACAAAACGGTGTAGTTGAAAGACGAAATCGAACTCTTGTGGAAGCCGCAAGAACAATGCTAATTTATTCAAAGGTTCCAATGTTTCTATGGGCTGAAGCCATTGCCACTGCCTGCTACACCCAAAATCGTTCCTTTATTCACACCTCTCATGAAAAAACTCCATATGAACTTGTTCATAAAAGAAAACCTGATTTATCCTATCTTCGTGTGTTTGGTGCTTTGTGCTATCCAACAAATAACGGTCAAGATTTAGGTAAATTAAGAGCTAAAGCAAACATTGGAGTTTTTGTAGGTTATGCACCAAACAAGAAGGGTTACTGAATCTACAACAAAAGAACTCGAGATATCATGGAAACTATTCACGTTACGTTCGATGAGCTGTCCGGTCAAATGGCTCCTGGATAATTCAGTTCAGGACCCGCACTTCAAAACAATCCCATTGGTTCATCCCTTGTACCAAATTCCTCTCCAGCAACTCCATATGTACCTCCATCTGAAGATGATTTAAAGAAATTATTTGATCCTATGTTTGATGAACTCTATGAGCCAAGTGTTGTTGAACTGTCAATTCCCACAACAGAGGCTGCTCTTAATACTGAGAATGAAGTCAATCCTACGGTCTCAATATCGTTAAGTCAAGAAGCGCCTGCTGCAGATCACTCAGTCTCATCAACAAATCATCAATCTTCAAATGTACATCATGAAACTGTTTCTGGCATCAATGATGAAGTTAATCCCTTTGCTACTCCCGAAGATGCTCCATTTGAAAACATCTTTGCCCCTGAACCAACACCTGAACCATCTTCATCAGGGGATATAAACTCTGCTACATCAGTCCTTCAACAACAACCACACGAACACATTAGAAAATGGACACATGACCATCCATTAGATAACATCATTGGGAATCCTTCTCGTTTCGTATCAACTCGAAAACAATTAGCGACTGATGCCTTATGGTGCTTCTTCAACTCAGTACTCTCCAAGATCGAACCAAAAGATGTTAAAACTGCAATGTCTGAGGACAGCTGGTTTAATGCAATGCAAGAAGAAATACATGAGTTTGATCGTCTAGATGTATGGGAATTAGTACCAGTTCCAGATTGTGCAATGATCATTGCTCTCAAGTGGATCTTCAAAGTGAAGCTTGATGAGCACGGTGATGTTCTGAAAAATAAGGCACGGTTAGTTGCTAAAGGTTATCGTCAAGAAGAAGGTATCGACTTTGAGGAATATTTTGCTCCTGTTGCACGCATCGAAGCAATCAGAATCTTCCTGGCTAATGCTGCAAGTAAGAATATGATTGTCTATCAGATGGATGTAAAGACTGCTTTTCTCAACGGAGATCTTAAAGAAGTCGTATACGTCAGCCAACCAGAAGGTTTTGTGAATCCAGAGCATCCTACTCATGTCTATCGCTTGAAAAAGGCCCTTTACGGGTTGAAGCAAGCTCCAAGGGCATGGTATGATACGCTATCAAAGTTTCTTCTATCCACCGGATTCAGCAAAGGAGCAGTTGATCCAACATTGTTCACCAGAAAGTCAGGCAAACATTTAATTCACGTTCAAATTTATGTTGATGATATTATCTTTGCCTCGACTGACCCAAATGAATGTGACCGTTTTTCTATGGAGATGGGCTCCAAATTTCAAATGTCAATGATGGGACAAATGTCATTTTTCTTGGGATTACAAATTTCACAAAGTCCCGGAGGCATTTTCATAAATCAATCTAAATACGCTAATGAAATCTTAAAGAAATTTAGATTTACCTCTAGTGACCCTGTTGACACTCCTATGGTGGAGCGTACAAAACTGGATGAGGACCACTCAGGGATCATAGTAGATCAAACGAAATATCGTAGTATGATTGGATCCCTGATGTACCTCACAGCCAGCAGACCAGACATTTTGTTCGCTGTATGAATGTGTGCTAGATACCAGGCTAAGCCTACCAAAAAGCACCTTGAAGCGGTTAAACGGGTCTTTCGGTATCTCCAAGGAACCATTAACATGGGACTTTGGTATCCGAAGGATTCCGGTATGTCTCTAACGGCCTATGCAGATGCTGACCATGCAGGATGTCAAGATACACGTCGAAGTACGTCAGGTGGTGCTCAATTTTTAGGTGACAAGCTTGTAAGCTGGTCTTCAAAGAAACAAATGAGCACTTCCATATCCTCTACAGAGGCTGAATACATAGCCATGTCATCCTGTTGTGCTCAAATCTTATGGATGAGATCCCAATTATCTGATTATGGCTTTGTATTCAACAAAGTGCCTATGTATTGTGATAACAAAAGTGCCATTGCTCTCTGCTGCAACAATGTTCAACACTCTAGAGCAAAGCACATCGAAATTCGACATCATTTCATCAGGGAACAAGTTGAAAACGGTGTGGTTGAACTATACTTCGTAAGGACTGAATTTCAACTAGCAGACATCTTCACCAAAGCTCTTTCTCGAGAACGCTTTGAGTTTATTCTTCCACGACTAGGCTTAAAGAGCCTTCAACCAGAAACGCTCAAACGTCTTCAGGAAGACATCGAGGAGTAAAGGTGTTCGACTCTATCTATTCTTGTATATATCTTTTCAAAAACAAAATACAAAAATACAAAACCAACAAAAAAAATAGAAAATTATAAAACTTTTCAAAATTCATAAAAAATCAAAAAATCTTGAAAATCTTCAAAAAATATTGTTTATTTATCATGTTTTTCTTGTCGGTTCGATAACATCTACGGAATTTGAGTTGTCACTCAAAGAATGGCACGGGTCTCTAGATGAAGTTCGAATTAAAAAAAAAAAAAAAAAAAAAAAAAAAAAAAAAAAAAAAAATGAGATGAAGAAAAATATTGGTTTATTGTCATTTCAGACAGTAACCCGCTTTTTAAAGAAAGAACAGACCATGCTTTATCATGTTTTTCAAATCTCATGCTCTGATTCTATAAACATTTATCTGCTATCTAATGAAAACTAATTGCTTTGTAAAATAACTCGGACTCAAGTTTGAAAATCATCTGGACTTAAAAGTTTGTCAAAATATCGATCACTCAATCAACAACTTATGTCATTGATTGAGGGGGAGAATGATTTCAATTAAATCAAAAGGTTATTTGTCATACAATTGTTTTCAAAAGATAATCATGCATGTTTATTCAATGGAGTTTAAAGTCTCTAAATCCGATCCTTATCAGTTAAAACGTTTTTCATAATCAAGTCACAATTCTCCTTAAAAGCTTTCAAAATCAATTTAAATCTACAGAGATCACAAATCTCAAATGATTTGATAATTGTGATCGGAGGAGAATTTGTGATTTAAATTGGATATAATCTGATAATTCGGTAAATGGTTTTAATAAGGATGTACAAGCTCTCCTTCCGACATGTGCCAAATGATTTCAAATTTTCCATGCACATGTTGAGGGGGAGCATCTATCTTAAACCACTAAGTTTTGAAACGTGATCAATGTGCAGGTTCCCTCTTGTATGTGCAAAACTCTTTTAAACCTTGAGGCACATATTGAGGGGGAGAAAAATTATGAAATCCTCATCCTTTCCCAAAATGCTTTATCTACTTGATTTGATTAGGGAAGTGATGTTGATATCTTTTAGAAAATGGTAATCAAAGAAGTTATTCTTTCTCTTGCCTCCATGTGCAAAACGATTTCAAATACTTGATGCACATGTTGAGGGGGAGCTCTTGTTCTAAAAATATAAAAAACAATTCAGGTACAAAATGCTTTGATAATATATCATAAGTATCTGGATTGATTTTCAAATGGTTTTCAATTGGTTTCAACGGCAGATGAACAATACCAAATAGACCGACCAACTTTACTTTATGTATGGTGATATAAGGATGATAAGGTTAGATATTTGTTCCCATGATCCGCCAGAACCGGAGGGATCTACCCAGGGACAATCCACTAGTTAGTGTAGAAGTTCTTAGGTATGATGATAAAAGGAGAAATATGAGATATGGGAAGAGTGCGGACTGAGTCAGAGCTAGTACTGGAATAAACCCAACAAGGTTCTAGCTATGATGTCTCGGTAAGCACTGAAGGGGTTGAAGAATGAAAAAGAATTGAATGAGAAAAGGGTGAAAACAAATAGCCCTCCAATTATTCAACCTTAGGGCAGAAACCGGGTTTAATTCATTTGCTACTGGTGGTTACAAAGGTAACATCAGTATTGAAGACAAGACGTCATGGACCCAGTGACACATTGCACTTCAACTTCCCAAACTACTCAAGTTCCTCTTAAAAGGACTTGTTTCATTCTCATAGGGAACCGACATTATCTATCGACTTTCTCTTAGAGATTGTTGATATTGAAGAAGGAGACCCTCTCCCTAGTCTCCGATACAGGATCCAAATATGCACAAATTGAGTCTAGAGCCACGAGATCATCAATAAATCTCTTTAGGACACTTTCAATGAAGACTCTCTGGTTCACACAATGTGGAAAGAGAGATTATATCTTAAGTCCTACGCATTATCCTTGTGGTATTGCCAGAACATCTGAGTGATATGCATACATATTCACAATGAAGATGGAAAGCCTTCTGGAGCCAACATCATGCAAGCTCCTGGTAGGTGGCATGTGAGATCTATTCTAAAGATCAAGCTTGTGACAACTGGATAGAAACGATGGGGCGATTCATTCTTGAATCAACCTTGGTCCAGGAAATGAATTGACGGATACCTTTGAAAAACCGGTCGTTGTGCTTAAAAGTTCTTTTCCATAGCACATCGACTGTGTATTAATGTTTCAAAATTAAAGGGTATTTATGATTGATAATTGATTTTCCATAAAACCTTCGTTGTATTGCAAAACACTTTCTATTAAGCAATACACGATTGTTTTCAAATCATTTTCATCAATCAGTGAATCTTAATTCGCTGGTTCACTCACTCCGTGTTGTCTTCTTTGAGACGTTCCGGTTTGAGAACAGCTAGAGCAGCTGCGAAACCCTGTCAAGGAAATTCTTCGGAGTTATACCTGATCACAGGCAGTACTTGTACTGTTCAACGGGGAACCGTGGGCCGTGTACCTCAATTCAACAAAAGTGATCAAAGACACTTTTGTGTGCTTTATTGCTAACTGTTTTATGCAGGAACACCAGACGTTTGCAGCTGATCAGAATGAAACGGTCAATCTGAAGCCGCGTGCTCATACATTACACGCATCTCTAAAGAAATCATGATAAGTGCATCAATGACTCTGATGTTTTCACTCCATGCTTCTACTACGCTGCTGCAAATATCATGAATCAACTAAAGCTTCCGCTACTCTGATAAGATGATATCATGATCCAGAATGTGAGCATGTCGGTCCAATAGTCACAACATCACATGCTATCAACACCACAATGGAAGAGTCAGAGATTTATGGTTGCTGATAATCTCAAAGCTGGTTCAAAACTCAAATATTATGTGGATCAGTTAAAGACCTCCTCTTGAATTAACAAAACATGCAGAACATGATGAATCAAGGACTACGAGCTAAAGAACAAAAGTGCTTAATCAAAGAAACCAAGAACAACGAAATGTCATATCAGTTTGTAATCATTGTAAGTTGAGGTGACCTCCCTTAGGGAGAGATTGTTGGGATTTAGTAAATCCAGTACTTAAAGTGTCGGTCACCTCAAGTATGTATACTCGTTAGAAAGCTCGTAGTCGTAGTAATTCAGTGTTAGTATTTAGAATGCTTTGTAACACCGTGGAGGAAGGACGGGTCTTTACCCACTGTATGCCTGATCCACAGCCTAATAGAGGCGTCTATGCGTGTACCCTATAAATACCCTTTGCCCTCCAAGGCAAAGGGTTGGAGCTTCATAATATATTTTTCTTTGTCTCTCTAAGTTCCCATCCTCTCTCACTTTCTCTCTCTAAACCCTAACCCTAGCCGCCGCACATCTTGTTTAACAAATCAAGATCCTTCAACACTTGATTTGCACTTTGAGAAAAGGCTCGGACTTTCAAAGATTCTGAATTTGGGAACTTAATTAAGTAAACCATAGGAAGTAGTATGTATAGTAATATTTAACTCTTTTTGTAGAAAGCTAGTCGTGTTTTTTGTAAAACTGCATTTAATATATTATTTATGGTTGTTTCAGGGGATTCACCAAGTTTAGCCAAACTGATTATGTTCAGTGGAAACCACATGCTGACATTGAAAGAGGTTGCAAAAGCTTATATGTTGGGACTGTTTGAGGACACTAATCTGTGTGCAATTCACGCCAAGCATGGGACCATCATGCCCACTAAAATTTAGCTTGCAAGGCGTATCCATGGTGGAATGGCTTGATTTGGATGATATTTCAAATATTATGTGTCCTACATGTATGAACTAGTATCTTGTATTTTGTATTTCCATACTTCTGGTAACTGCAACTTTGAGTTCAACTTTTAGTTTTTGAAAGTAAATGTATTAAGATATTTGATATGCTACTAAGACTTATTTGGAGTTGTATTTTGCAACGTAATTAGTTCTTTAAATAAGGCATGAGTCAGTTTTGTAAAAGATACATAAATAGCCCTTGAAAAATAAAGAATGTGACAAAGAGGCCCCTAGACTTGGGAGGAAAAAAAAGGAGGGGAAGGGAGGAAGATCTAATGGTTGAGATCACTTCTCTCACTTTTCCACCAAGATCAACTTTTTAAAAGAACCAATTTCTATATATATATATATATATATATATATATATATATATATATATATTATATATAACATGAGGCATTTGACATTAATGCCACCTCAATGCCACCTCAATGCCACCTCAATGCCACATAAGCATTTTTGTCCAACTAAGCAATTAATTTTTAATTTTCGTTTTTTTTTTAATTTTTTTTGTTAATTTGCGGTTTTTGTTTTAAACATTTTTGAAAATTGTTTATAAAAAAAGTCCCTTGCAAGGTTTGAACCTTGGTTGTTTTGATAAATAACTTGTGTGTTTACCACTTAGGCAACAAGTTATTTTGATAATTATGTTGCATTCTATAATATATAAATACCTTTATGAATTTCGAATTTAATAAAAAATTTAGAAATATGTATTGTTTTAGGATTGTGTTTGTGTGTTGATTTTTACTTAAAATAAGATTATGATCCTAATATCATTCTCGGCATTTTTTTTATTCATCACAAAACCCTAATTTTTCCTAAACCATATAGCATATATTTCTCTACAGCTTAAAACCCTACTCTCACCTTGGTTCATAATATATTTTTCTCCAAACCCTAATTTTATCTTTTCCTCAGCCTTTTTTTTTCTCAATTCTCTCATGCTGATTTTCTTTTTATGTGTGCAGGTTTGAGAATACTGTGTTCTTTGGAAGTAGCATGGTAAGTTTGCTCATGATTATTTTTCCTGTTTTTTTTACTTTAATTTCTTTTTGTGTTTTACAGGTTCATATGGGACAGTATATCATGCTATGTGGAACGAATGAGTATGTATCTATATCTCCCTTCTCAATATATCATGTTCAGATTGAAATTGTATATTGTATCAAATAAGTTGTATGGTAACGTTTTGCAGGATGTTTCTCTCAAGTTACTTTCCAACCAAAAACACTCACATGACTTGATTCTTGCCTTTAGGCTGGAGGTAATTATCACTTTAATTTCAGGTAGTTTTATTTATTACACTATACACACAATTACTAATTTATCATCTTCTCACATCTTAGAACGAGGTGATAGTATTTTGATTAGAGGATTTGTTATTTAAGTGAATAAATCTTAAGTTACTTATGGCAAAAGTAGAGTAAAATTGTGTTACAATTTACTAACAATTTGTTTGTTTCGGTATTTGCTTTTTTGTGGTTCATGATCCCGTTAACACCGTTAAAGTTTTGGTGGTGTTTTAAGTTTGATTGGTTTGTGTTTGTTTAGTTAGCTATCTTGATTCTTGATGAACTTTTCTATGATAGAGGATGATATTTCAAATCTGACCATAATGATGATAAGAGGTCTATATATACGAGTTTCACATTTAAGATGTTCACTTTGACTTTTAAGAATTAGTGGAATATAATTGTGGGAGGGCCTAATGTATAGGTTCAAGTTGTTATAATTTATGGTTTATTTCTTTGAATTATTTCTTTGGGTAATGTGATATGGTACTGAATTTAGTTTTGGTTGTTGTCATGTGGAATGAGCAGCTCCAAAAGGATTATTTCCACCCGATCCTGAACATTATTGTGGACTCAAGTTGAAAGTGGCCATTATAGATGCTGGCCTTGCTGGTATGTCAACTGCGATGGAGCTTTTGGATCAAGGACATGAGGTTTGTACGAATTTTTTATGTTTAGAGGATTTGATAATTAAGTGAATAAAGCTTAAGTTACTTATGGTAAAAGTAGAGTAAAATTGTGACCACCAAAACCGCCCTCTCCAAGCTTCTCATTCTCCGCAAAGTCACCAGTTCCTGAGCTAATTCATGGTATGTGAATCTTTTAGGCCCGATACCCATTTCAAAGTCATTGTCCATCTCAATATCGAATCCAGTTTCTTCTGCTTCTACTTCCTTTTTTTCTTCTTCCTCCTCCATAAAACAAGCACAAGCACACCTAGAAAAGTGATCGCAACTGGTAATCCAACAATTAATCCAATCTTGCTGTTATTTCCTTTGTTATTATTTCTATTTACTAGATCAGGGCTTGGGATCGGCGAGAGCAGTGATAGCTCATTGTTTTTATCAACCTCTAACTTTAAACTATTAAAACTCCAAGATCTCACATTATTTTTTTCGAAAAGAGCTCCAGTAGCTGCTGAAAATCCGAAAATAACCCATTCGGGAAAAACTTATAATGAATTTGTTATAGTTATATTTTTTTAAACTGGTAGAATTAATATGGCATTATATCCATATAAGCTTTTAAGTAATTAAAACTGTTGTAGTGGTAAGCTTAGGTTGTACGCTGTATTAACATGAGGTGTATGATTAATGTTGTGCTGATATAATATTTTTCCATAACTAGCATTATTATAAACTTAAGCTCCATGCTGTAATGACATGATATCTATGATTATAGTGTCGCTGCTAGAATATCACCGGTCTCAAATACCATATTTGATCATGTGACTCTGTCATACTAATACCTTTTTTTTCAGCGGGAGGTATGATGGTTATGCCCTATTCTTAATAAAAGAAAGCTTCTGAAGAACATGCAGCAGCGAAGTCATTTGGAAAGGAAAAAAGAATGTAAGCTCAGTTTCATGTTATCGGAGTAAATTAGGGAGCCTGTTTTCTTTTAATTGGGCATGTGATTGTTTGTTTTCTAAATTAAGTTTGGACAGTAAAGCGAAGCGGTAAGTTATGGGATATTGGGAAACTCCTCACTTATTTGCATGAAGCTGGAGTTCTTTTTAACAAAATTGTATGCTAAATTTTTTCCATCAACACTTCACTTAGATTAAAAATCCAACATACATCAAAGACGCTGACGAGGGTAGAACTATCAGAAACGTGGTCAAATTGGCAGTGAGTCGAATCATGGAAAGGCATCGAAGTTGGAGCAATAACAACGAAATTGATTTCTTGGACTAAGGAGGAACACAGGTTCATTATTGAATCTCTTTTAGCTATTTGGAGATGTTTATATATGTTTGAGTTATGTGAGTGTGCCAATATTTTTCTAATTTTTTTACTTTGTTATTGAATCTTTTTACCATTTTATGCAACTAATCTCCTAGGATCAGAAGCCCATTTAAAAAAAAAATCATACAACTAGAAAAGAGCCTAGCACTAGCCTAGGCCAAAAATTCAATGACCCAAATTCACCATAGCGTTGATGGACTATACTTAATTTTTATCATGTACTACATTTTTGTACGTTTTACAAGCAATCTATTGAAAAGTATGTGGAAAAAACAAGAAAAGTACTTGATGTGTTGCTTGAAGACCTTGCCAAATATCTCACTAGATAAAAATGCCTCCGTGAAATATTTTGAGCCATAACAAAGTGAGATAAAGGTTAGGGTGAATTACTACCTACCATGTCTAAAAGCCGAACAGATAAGAAGCTTTGGTTTCACTACATTGAACAATAATTTAAGGTAAGTTGTTTTTTAGTTCTCTAGAATTTATTATTGGAATGATGTTACATTCAGTGCTTCATGTTTTCTTTTTGTGCAGCCGCGCCCCCGGTTACTGGACATACCAAGAAGGTGCTAATACGTAATTGTCTTAATTTTAAGTCTAATTTTTTATTATAGGTTTATAGTTTAATGATGATGATGAATACTTATGTTTATATTACCAGGTATAGTATAAATGTTCCTTAAAAGGCGGAAGATGAGGTTAGATAATGTACCACTTATTCCTGTCATATTTCATTTGTCCGACCAATGCAGTCTTTCACAGGGACTGCTGAAAACACCCATTTACTTAAACGTGTGTATTACACAGTAATGATATTGGTGTAGCCATCGCTTCATCAGTTTGAGAACAGATAATTGTTTCCTTTATACGTCACTACGAGATTGAATTCCATGGTTAAAAAGAGACGGAAATACATGTTGTAAAGGCGTACAAACCAACAGACACATCACCTCTTACACTACCGTCTGAAGTTGGGTCAGCCTGCACTCTTCCAAATCCATCAAAACATAAAGAACACTACATTCCAGCGACCCCTGCTAAATGAAACACTCCTACAATGGCTACCAACCTGTTCAGTGGTAGATAAAGATCTGAAAGATATCTGTAGTTATTCATTTTTTTAACTCGCCCATTGGACGGGTTATGGAGGTATTTCTTTTACATGTTTATTATTAGTTTAGTCTCTTTTGATATAATGATTGCGGTTATTTACAGGAGTAAAGCCAATATGTATGCACATACTTACCCGTCTATAAATTTAGTTATACAATGCCCCAATTACTAATTCTAAAAAGGAAGATAAAGATAAGCAATTCCAAACACATTCTTGGTATCAAGTTTTAACTCGACTTGGTTTAGCAATTAGCAACTTCTTCTTCTAAGAGACTGATGATATTCTTATCCAAACAACCCCTTAAAACATTTTTTGTCCAAATAGCCCCTAAAGTCATTTTTATGTCCAAACAGTCTTTAAAAGCAGTTTATGCTAAATATCCCATACATCATTTTTTATGTCCAAACATCCCTTAATATAGTTTACTGTCTAAACAGACCCAAACTTGTGTTTAGTCCAAATAGCTTGGTTTGCTGAAGTTTAAAGTTATCATAGAATTTGGTTTTTAAAGATGTTTAAGCCCTTGTGTCTAGATGATTAAACTTTAGTTAACAAGCCTATTAATTTATACACTATAAGATTGCTTTATATACATTTACACACCATATTAAGATTTAACTTTTATGGGCAAAAAGTGTTTTGATTGACCTAACAAAAAACTGTTAGTAGTACTCAGTGCCAAACAAACCTGACCCACCAGTTTTTTCACCTCTAACTTTATCTTATAGATTTTATATGCATATATGTATTTTATTTCATTAAATTTTTATTTGTTTTTTGTTTGTGCTTAGGATACTCTTACTTGCCCGAGGATAAAAGTTCTTACGGATTGATGGTACATGGCAACATAAAACGATCTCTTTTTGCATCTTTTGTGAATATTGCATCTGAAAGCTCTTCATATGAAATGAAATATGTGAAATATTTCCTGAGTTGTGTGAGATGAGTATTTCGTGCATTAACTTTGTTATCACTTTCCTATAAGAACCCAAAACCCATTTTTATACTCTCTATATTGTGCTGGTACAAACATGCAATACGGCAATCACTTATTGATTGTAGCTTTTTCTCTCAAAACCAATAGGCTAAATGGGTAACTTTTGTTAAAACATAGTTAAAAGCCTAAAAATGTAATAGCTGAAAGGTGTTGAATTTTGCCCAATGCTCAGACCATCTAAATTATTTCAGTATAATAAAAAAAATCATAATTTTATAAAAGAGAGTGTTTGCGGACCAACCCAATCCTGATAACCATAAACTAATACTCCGTATATTCTCGCTTATACAAGCTGCATAAATAATTTCTCTTTTGGTATCCTGTGCCTTCATGCCTAATTTTGCATGCAGGTAAGAGAGAAGGTGTCATCATTGGCCTAGAATCCTTATATGAAACTATTAAAGGTTAGTCTTCTATTTGTTTGTAAACTCTGTTGTCCGTCTATTTTCACCTTAGAGAAAAAGAGAATCACCAGAGATGTAAAAGCTATCTCAGGCTACCAAGTGAACACATCAGCTCATGTAATAATCATTGATGATGATGACCCTGATATATGTATTCTTGAAGATTTGAGTGAACCTGCACCGAGAAAACATTCTCCTTTAGATGTGAAGTCATTGATTTTAGCACAAAGGTCTTCATTTGTTACTCCTCCTGTCCCGGCTCAATCGAATTGAATAATGCAAGGGTCAAGGTAAACGATGAACATATTGTTTATCGAGCTGCATTGCAGGTGAGTTTAATAATTTAGGATCTCAACAGTTGTTTTCAGAAGCTAATGTTTTGGTTTGATAAATTTAATGTTGTCCCATTGCAGGAACTTTCGCAGCCAAAGTCAGAGGCATCTGCACCTGATGGCGCATTAGAGGTTCCACTATTGAGCACCAGGTATGCAAGTTTGTATGTAATTTTGATTTGAGTGTGTTTATTTTTAATTATAAACGAATATGTGTATATGTATTTTATATTCAGGAACATAATTCCTGGCCATAACAAAGCACACGAGCACTATGAAGCTAATGATGTTATTGTTTTTAGTAATAATTAGCACGAAAAAGCTAATGGTAAAGGTAACCATCATAGTAACTATTGACAGACATATTGCTACCAAACCTAGCATCAATTTTTTAGGTAGTGATTCCAAGAAATCGTTTTGAGCATAACGTGAAGTTAGGATGGATAAAAACATGAGGATTGAAGCTGAAGACAGGATTAAAGAAATGGCATCCAATACGACGAACGCTATGAAGGGCCCATCTCGAAGGAAAATGGGAAAACAAGTGTTTTGGTCGTACCCACCTGGAATGGTGAAAGCTACTGAAAATACTACAGTGGTTATGAGTGCAACAACTACCATGCTTTGATTAGCTGTTCCTTTCATCCACTTTTACTGGACACTTCAAACTCTAAAAAAGGGGTTATACGAGTGATTATTTGAGTTAAGTATTCGCGCCAAATTTGAAATGGTTAAGGTTAGCCAAGAATACAACAATCTCACGAGCCAGCTACCACAAATATACGTTGAGAAGATTGAAAGACTTTAAGCATTAATTAAGATACTTTGTGTATCATCAAAAAAATGTACGAAAGATCAGAAAATGCACATTTCTCCATGGCGCAAGCTAAAAATACATGCAAGCTAAATGGCAAGGGGTTCGTGAATCAGAAGCAGTTTGGTGTCCAGATATGTTGGGGGTGGTTGAACGCTCAACCCGTTTATCGAGGCCATTTATCAGTTTAAAAATTGTATTCATATTGAATTTTCTAATGCAGTTTATGTATAATTATTTTAGGTAAAAAGTCTTGAACGCAATGTAACTAGGGGTGGAAACGAGCCGAGCCGCTCGTGAAAAGCTCGGGATCGGATCGGTAAAAAGCTCGAACGAGCTGAGCCTAAACGAGCTCGAGCCTAAGTTTGGGCTCATTTAATAATCGAGCTCGAGCCCGAGCTCTATACAAAAGGCTCGTTTAGGCTCGCGAGCCTAAACGAGCCCTAGAAATATATACGTATATATATTTTCTATACGTATAACCGTGTTAACGAGCTCGAGCCTTGTGTTAACGAGTCGAGCTTTGTGTTAACGAGCCGAGCTCGAGCTTGTGAAAAATTTCACGAGCCGAGCTCGAGCTCAAAATGTGAGGCTCGAAACGAGCTCGAGCTCGAGCTTTTTATATATAAACGAGCCGAGCTCGAGCCTAAACGAGCTCGAGCTCGGCTCGGCTCGTTTTCACCCCTAAATGTAACACATAATAAGGTACCTTTTCCTATCTTGATAAACTTGAACCCACTCTATTACGTTGGGTCATAGCAAAAACAAAGGTTGCAAAGGTACATTTACAGCCATTATTATTCTTATATATGTGATAAGTTAATATAATAAGTTTTATAAAATATGAAATCAGTAATGAGTAGCTATATATTGATAATAATCTTTATTATTGAGTTGTTAATAGTGCATTTATAAATTATACACAAAGATCCAAATATTGTTATGGACGTCAGTTGGAACCGAGGTTGACTAACCGCTGTGAGATGTTTGTCAATAAGCATGAGGTATACATCTAATTTAAGGTTTGGTTCAATATATTCTCGATTTATATTTATTTGTTGTTCCATTTTTTACTCCCTTGGATCGGTAATGATGCATACACTCAACTCAATGACCTCATTTTAACGAGTGCATGTACGTCAATTGTCTCCAATGTGCAACAACTTTGTGAAGATTAATTTTGAGTTGAGATGTAAGTAAGTTATGAGTTTTTGTTAAGTAGTTTTAATATGAAGTGTCAAAAGTAAAACAACACAACTACCTATACGTTTGATATACGTTTTAATGAAGTTAAAGACTGTTTCAGTTAAAGTAGTACTGTTTCAGTTAAGGTATGTTAAACTTATGTACAAAGAGGTTGCTTAATTTCTAAAATGTTTTAAATGATGTTTGGTTATATAGCAGTTATTATATTTAAGTTGTCGTGTCACATTGTTGTATTTAAGTTTGGATGGTATTTCAGTTTTATCTATGTTGACATCTGATCCTAGACAAGCAATCAGAAAGAGTGCTTTGTAAGTGCTTTTCAACATTTTGAAGGACAATGGTCAACTTTTTTGGTGTGATGAGGGCTCATTTAGGTGCGGTAGTTTCACTACTAGCTGAATTGTAGGTCAAGGTTATGCTAATGAGTAGTTTTCAACCTCACTATTATGAAGATAAAATGTTTAAGCGTTCCAGTGATACAAAAAATTATGAATGATAGTAACCTTTGAGTTTTGTATAACTTTCACATAAAAATTGGTAATCTTCAGGTTATGCTACAAGATGGGCAAGAAATTACAGTCAGACGAGTTTATATTTGGTCAGTATCATATAATTTTCTATTAAATCGACAATAGTAACTTACTATGGTAAGATACTTTGAACAACTAAACCTACATGATATGTAGATAATAGGCAAAGCACACTCCTTGATTGGACAAAGAGACTCAACATCATCAAAGTAATTGTACAATGTGTCAACAATATTTATAAGCTTATGACCCTTTCTTTCAAAATGTATACTTTCCAACAATTTTTTACCACCCTTCTTTCGCTATATAAAAATATGCCAACGATATTTATAAGTCATGCCCGCCCATCGAACGAGCTATGCTTTGATACTTTATTCTTGCGTACCACTTTGAAACCTTTTTGCACTCATATTAGATAACCGTTAATTTCTTTTTGTTCTTAATGCATTCAATAAAAAATTTGGTATGTGTATATCTTATTTTCCGTTAACTTAACCATTGTTACTATGCGTGCTGCAGAAAATGAATTACAGTCCTATGTATTGCAGGACGTGCGATAGAGTCTTCAAAGAAGACAAGAGTTACAAGTATATTTGCTTAGAAATATGAAGTTGTAAGCTTAAATAATTTAGTAGTTTTGTTTATTTAATTTGGAGAGTTTGAACCATATTAATGTTGTGTTCTCCCTTTTCTTTATGACTGACTTCGGATGTGTCCCTCGCAAAAGTCAATCTCCTTTCTAAATCTATGTATGGCAGGTCAAGAAAACGCAATTATCAATTGCTATAGGATGGCTACTTCATGCAATGTAAATCAGATGTGTTTAGTTACTTTTTTTTTGTTTATTAATTTATTACTCCGTAATAGCAAATGTGTCTGAATGCACAGAGTAGAAACATCACAGTAAAGCTTGAACCAGAAGTTCAAAGGGATGCAGACGCAACAAATACAAGAACGAATGATTCCCGTTCAGATAGCTACATTTGCATATCCTAGAAAGACTCAATCAAGTGTTGGTTATACCTATAGCTTATTTTTCATTAACTTAAGTTTTATAACGATATTTATAAGGCTTGCTCGCCCATCGAACGAGCTATGGTTTGATACTTTGTTCTTGCGTACCACTTTGAATTTTTTTTTCTCTCATATTCGATAACCGTTTATTTCTTTTCGTTTATAATGCATTCAATAAAAAATTTGGTACGTTTATATCTTATTTTCCGTTAACTTATTTTTTTCAAAACGATAATTTCGCTATAGCAAATTATGTCAACGATAATTATAAAACATGCCCGCCCATTGGGCGGGCTTCGACCACTAGTATATATATATATATATATATATATATATATATATATATATATATATATATATATATATATATATATATATATTCATATATAAAATATGTTCTCGATATCCGAAATTAATACATTCATATGATAAAAAATACTCGTTTTTACGAAGTTATTACGGATTTATAATTTTTTCTAAACTTTTCCCAGATTTACACTTTTTACCCTCAAGTTACAAAAAGTACGAGTTTAATCCCTCAACTTTGAGTAATTGACAGTTTTTACCCCGAAACATATTTTATATCAAAAATTTCAGAAATGACATTTTTAACCCTTTGATAAAACTGATTTTACAATAACAGTCCTCCTAGTTCAATTTATGCGCTTTAAACCTTTGTTTTTCCAACTTGACACTTTTAACCCAAACTTTTATTATTACTAGTTTAAGTTAATTACATGATCGGTCCTTGTGGTTTCCATGCGTGCTCATGCACATATAACTTGCCCCTTATACTTTCAAAAATAGTATTAATAGTCCCTAGACTTTCAAAAAACATTTTTCGTATATAACTATTCCCCTTTTACATTTGAAAAGATTACCATTTCGACCCTAGGTCTCACATATTTGCAAAACAAGTTCGAATATCATTCTTATTTATACGACATCTTTGAAAAATAATCACAACTTATTCCCAACTTATTTTTAGTGCTTAATAGCTTATTATTAACTTATTGGGTTGGGTTAATCTCTTATTGGTCTTTGTTTGGGCTTAACGGGCTCGGGTTTGGGCTTTAGGCCCGTATGGTTTATCGTATGAAATAACTGGGTACTAGAGGTTCCTATGGGTTGTGCTAAGTATGTTCAACCGTTCCTAACGTGTAACTAGTGAGTAGGTATCGTGTGGTGAATCGTCAAGCATGTCAAGAGGTTTAGTGTGCGTATAATCATTTTAACATGTGATATAACATAGCATAACTTAGTGTGAAAAGGTGCGTATGATGTTTTAAACGTGTGATATCCTATACGAGTGAAATGAAACAAGTAGAGATATTATGAAATGGTTTTAGTAAACTTATTACACTTCGAAAAGTGGGGAAAACGGATTAGATGGTGATGCGAGACCCCGTGTTCTCCTTATAATGCTACTCGACTAATATTTTCCTTATGTTTCCTCTAACCCTTGCTTTAGTACGCCTTGTTTTCCTTTCCTTCGATACCCATAGTGGACAATTTCTTGATATGAGTGTGTGAGAGTTTAAGTGAGTTAGTAAATGAGTGGGTGTTTAATATTTCTTCTAAGTCTTGGAAGGTTTATAAGGTAAACATGGGCATGGTCTTCCCATTAATTTAATCTCCTAGATTACCTACTTCTATTCTTATTAGGCATGTGTTCAAACTTAGTCTTTGCTTTGGGGGTGATCTTCGGCTGAATTGTTGGGCGTGGAAGTGATGTCAAATCAAAGAAAACATGGCAAGGAACATGTTATCCAATGGTCCTAAAGGTCAAAGCATGGTCAAGGTATTTTAGGTTATTTAAAAACTTGTTTATGGTGGCCTAATGGGAGGCTTTGTCTCCTTCTTTTTCACTATAACACGCAAGCCTAAGGATCCAAGAGAGAAACTTAGTTTGGTTTGGCTTTGGTCGTTCGATGTAGTCACAGAAAAGAGATTTCAAGGTTTTGCTACTACATTTAAATGTTATACAAAATTTATATCATGTCTTGTGGGCATGTGTTTCTGCTAGACGGCCCAAGGAAACAAAATCATATACTTCGGTTGGGCTTGGGTTAGTGAACGAGGCCCATGTAAGAAATAAAAGGGAGTTGGTCTTGTTTGTTGGATCGTGTAAAATGCTAGGCCCAACGAAACACTCAAATGTGTTGGGCTCGAGAGGGTAGAGAGGCCCAATCATAAAAATATAGGGTGGGCTTGGTTCGGTTTCGAGGCCCATTAACGTGTCGGGTTGAGTTGTGAAGTGGTAAAAAGTCCAATGAGTTCCGAGGCCCAATACGAATTTTAATATATTTTCGTTATAATTTAATTCGTATTTTACAAATTTTTACGTATTCGTTACGTATTTTAAGATTATCGGGATCGTGGGGAATTTTGTTCTGATCACAACGGTATATTTATGAACGCTCAAGCTGCGTTGATCATGCATATGCGAAATGATATGCAAATGTGATGTTTAGAAAATTTCATGATAAAATAAATCGTGCTTAATTTCTGATTAAAGCTTTAAGTACATTGAAATTTTCCGGGAGCTTACACCTTTCTTTTGCTAGGCTTCTAAGGTTTATTACTGACTCATAATTCAAACCTTTGAGAAGGTCTTTTCTTGGCGGGGCGTTTGTTGTAACGCAGCCATGGAGGCTTTTGTGGCTTTCTTTTGGTGCTTGCACATGTTGAGTGGTTTTTGATCTGTGCCTTTGGTCAAGGTCGGTTTTGGTTAAAGCGCTATTCTGTGTTCTGAAATGAATATATATGTGATTACAAGCGCAAAACAGCAGCATGAATGTCGTCATAAGTCTTGAAATAGTTTTGCCGTCACTGTTTGTTGCCTGATGACGATATCGTGTACATGAAGTTTAGCCTTCACCCTTTCTGTGGGCGATGATGATAATATGTTGACCATTGCGTGTGCATTTTCTTGGCCCGCATCGTGGCAGGGCGGTCATATCGAATGTATGACTGCAGCCATGTTGGTTTCCTGGTGTCGCTATTGTATACATATATCTTAGCCTCATTTGTTATCATTACTCATGCGTTTCTGAGAGTTGTGACGTGTTAGTCAGAGTATGGATTACGTGACAAATAAATTTACGGTCACGCAATATTCGGTGTGTATATTTTGTTATATATACATATTAATCCTTACTGTTCGTGCGATTTTTAGATTGTTTCCTTATTTGAACCTTTCAGTAACTCCTTATCTTGGCGAGCCGTTCAGTAACGCATATATGGGAACCTTTGCGTCTTTGTTTTCCTCTTTAAAAAACTCTTTTCCTGGCATGGCGTTTAATAACGCAGCCATGAACGTTTTGTTCCCTTTCTTCTGCTACCCTTTGAAGGCTGATCATTGACCGATAATTCAAACCTTTAAGAAGGTCATATCTTGGCGGGGCGTTTATTATAACTCAGCCATGGAGGTTTCTTTGGCTTTGTTTTAGTGCCTGCACATGTTGAATGGTTTTGGTTCTGTTAAGAGGAAGGTTGGCGAAGGATATGATCATAGTTTATCTCACTTAGTGGTCAGGAAGGACTAGAAGCTTGATTTGGGAGCACATTGTTCCCCTTTGGTCAATGATGGTTTGAATGGTGATGACGGATGTTGTAGTTTGGGCGCTGGCCAACCGGTTTACGTGCCTGTTGGTGCCTCTGATTTTTCATTAGTTCACCATATGCCTGAACGGTGTGAAGGTATGTTAGTCTATGCGTTTGTGTTTTACCATGTGTATTATTGTGTTCAAATGATTCTATGATGCTGTTTCTCCATTGTCGATCTCTTTATCAACATGATGTTAATTGCAGGCGGGTAGCGCTTCCCTGTTAACTTAGATTTTCGGTTGGCAGCTGCGTTTTATGAAGTAGCTAAAGATGATTCTTCTTCTGGTGGTTCTGTTATAATTGGCATGCCTATAACTGACACACGCGTTCAGGGTAATGATCTAAAGGATTTGGAAGGAGAATTGTTGTTCCCGTTTTTTATCGCTCGGGGGGTTGGCGAATTCTTGTTCCCTCATCGTGGCAGGGTAGTTATGTCAAGTGCATGACTGCAGCCATGTTGGTCACTTGCTATCGCTACTGTATACATGTATCTGAGGTTTTGAAATAGTCTTCTAGCCACTGTTTGATGGCTGGAGACGCTATCGTGCATACGAATTTTAGTCTTCTCCCTTTCTATAGGCGATGATGATAATATGCTGACCATAGCGCATACTAGGGGTGTTCATCGGTTCGGTTATCGGGTTATTCGGTTTATTCGGTTCGGTTTGTTCGGTTAATTTTTTTTTCTGGGTATAACCGAAAACCGAACCGAACCGAATTCAAATTTGATTCAACCGAACCGAATAACCGAAAACCGAACCCCTATAACCGAAAACCGAACCGAATAACCGAAATTACCCAAATTACATAAATTTAATTACTTTTTTATTTAATTATATATATTTTTAGCACAAAATATTTTTTTCAAGCTTAAATCATGTTATATTTATACTAAAAAGAGTTTTAGTGATTTTTTTTCATATATATACATAGAATATATATATATTTTATATGAATTCGGTTTTCGGTTCGGTTTTCGGTTTTCATTACCAAAACCATATCCAAACCGATAACCAAATATTTAGTTCGGTTCGGTTCGGTTTTGATCAATTCGGTTCGGTTACGAATTCGGTTCAGTTATTTTCGGTTTGGTTCGGTTTCGGTTTTCGGTTACTGTGGATATTACCCGATCCGTGAACACCCCTAGCGCATACATCTTCTTTGCGCGCATCGTGGCAGGGCAATCATATCAAATGCATGGCTGCAGCCATGTTGGTAGCCTGGTATCGCTATTGTATACGCATATCTGAGCCTCATTTGATGTCAATATCCACGTGTATCTGTGACTTATGACGTGTTAGCGAAAGTGTGGATTACGTGCTAAACAAACGTACGTTCGCACAATATTCGGTGTGTGTATTTAACAGGCTTGTATTGCTGTTAGTTTATGCTACATCGGGAACCATGAATAATGAACATAAAAGGTTTCACACCAGATAATGTTAGCTGACAACTACTATCTATGTACGCTATTTCGGCAGGTTCTGATTCTAATACTGCAACAAGACTATTTGGAATGCCAATATTCTCATATTGTGTTTATGCTTATATGACCTTTCAGGATCATAGGTTACTGCATTGCCGTAAGTAGGGAGTGATTGGAATCGTCCATACGTTTGCAGTCGGTAGGAGTAGAATCTTATCCAACTGAATTGTCGTGTCATCGATTGGAATCTTTCCACCCGGTAGAATATTGCAAGCTTCATTTGCTAATATTGATATGAGATGTTTAAGATACTGGCCCGTTCTGATCTTCCGCTCGAATTCCTTTCGTTCTCACAACGGTCTAGCAATACGTCTAGTGCAGACGTTTGCACAAAGATTGTTGAAATAGCAAAAGGGATTTGAGGGGGCGATCAGACGGGTCTCGCTATCCTGAACATCGCATCTCAACATTAGCGACTGACGTTTGAAATGTACTCCCGAGTGGAAAGAGTCCACTCGATGACGCAATAATATTTAGGTACGAAAGCAAAGAAACCTTTAGGCAGTACAACCTGTACGGGTACAGGTTTCAAGAACTGGGTCATCTTTTTGACGTACGTAGGCATGTCTCCTTTTATATTCCTCTTATTTTGATTTGTATAACATTGCATACAAATGGTTATTGTTACATGTAACTCATTGGTATTGATGTCTCTTTCAGGTTAAATAAAAGCATACGCAGCAACACCGTGATTGGCAAGTGAGAGCAGGGAGAAAAGTAGTGGGTTCATAGTGCAAATGTGAAAGAAGCTTCAAGATTCAAGCAAAAAAGTAACTAGGGATGAAATAGAAATTAAGTGTGCATGAGTTGTATACTATTACCAAGAATGGTTTTGTATTGTACTTAATCAACAATAATGGTAGACTGCCATTACATTATATTAAACACCTAAATGATTGCTTAGCGAGGAAATATAAGTTAAGTCCTCATGAGTTGTATACTACTACCGACGTTAGTATTGTACTGTTATTTAATAAATACATTTCGTACTTTCTTAACACTACTATTGATGTTCAAACAACCCAAGAAATTACACAGTCTCGCTAAACTTAGCGCAACATATCCAAAGTACTAAAAAAATTTAAAGAACGTCCACCGCAACGCGGCAGAGGCTTTATACCTCGTTGATTTTATTTCATAAACTTAACCAACTAAAATAACATATAAATAAAGTGAATCCAAAATGTAGTCCGTATTGACGGCCCATTTACATGACAATTGGCAATTTGGCCCAAAAGGTTGCAATAAAGCTAAGGGGTGTTCATCGGTTCGATTATCGGGTTATTCGGTTTATTCGGTTCGGTTAGTTCGGTTAATTTTTTTTTAAGTATAACCGAAAACCGAACCGAACCGAATGTAAATTTGATTCAACCGAACCGAAAACCGAACCGAACCCCTATAACCGAAAACCGAACCGAATAACCCGAATTACATAATTTTAATTATTTTTTTATTTAATTATATATATTTTTAGCACAAAATATTTTTTTCAAATTTAAATCATGTTATATTTATACTTAAAAAGAGTTTTAGTGGTTTCTTTCATATTTATACATAGAAAAAATATATATTTTATATGAATTCGGTTTTCGGTTCGGTTTTCGGTTTTCATTGTCAAAACCATATCCAAACCGATAACCAAATATTTAGTTCGGTTCGGTTCGGTTTTGACCAATTCAGTTCGGTTATGAATTCGATTCAGTTATTTTCGGTTCGGTTCGGTTTCGATTTTCGGTTACTGTGGATATTACCCAATCCGTGAACACCCCTAAATAAAGCTCATCGTTCCATTTTTAGAACTCTTTACTCTATAGAATAGTGGAGTTAATTTTCTTGGCGCACTAAAATGAGATTAGACGTTTAGTACGATTGAATTACAAAGAATGCAAACATTATGCAGAGAATGAGAATGACCCTGAGATAATAGAAAGGATTCTACTATTTGGAAAAAGTAAAGAATAAATTGCGTTAACTATTTTCTTTTGTGTTAACAATTTTCTTTTGTGTTATATAATACTTACGCAAAATGTATGAATGGATTGAGTTTTACATGTATTTTCATTGGTATAATTTTCATCAAGTATTATATAATACAAATAAAATACTTAAGCTAAAAATTGAAAAGACTTCAAAAAGTTAAAACACAACGACATTATGAAACAAAGTGAGTAATATATCTTATAAGAGAATTTGAGCTCTAATGGATCAACCTTAAAATTCTCGTACTATTTTTTGGTTCTTGAAATTTGATCAAGAATCTGAATCTTGAAATAGAAAGGAAAATTGAAAAAATGGGATCTTTGGGTTCTCGTGAAAATGCGTTTTTTTAATGAGTTTGTAACCTATGGAAACAGAGAAATTTGAATGTTTTTAGAGTTGGACGTTTTTATTAAGGGCGGTGCTATTGGCACCCCTCGCCTCTTTTATATGTTTTACTCTGTTGGCTTACCATTTAATTTCTTAATTAATAGTACAACATAATTTTTTATCAATTTTTGTTCTGTATTCTTTGTCTTTTATCAGTTTTTGTTCTGTATTTCCTGTCAAACTTTATATTTTTTGTTCCGTAATTTTCGTTTTATAGTTTTACAATAGAAATAATAATAATAATAATAATAATAATAATAATAAAGTTAAGAGCCGGAGTTATCAATTTAAGGGTACAAATAACCAAACCTTTTTGTTAAATACAAGTACTTTGACTTGTGTTTTGTTTTTAGAAATGTGAGTGTTTGGGACAGGTTACTTAAAACCATTTGATCTTGTTCAAACATTATTAAACTTTGTTTGTGTTTGAAGGTTAGGAGAAACATAAAATGTCATCTAAAAGAAACTTAAGAAAGAACGCTTAGGATGTGTTTAGTCAAAAGGAAATACTCTTGTTTTTTGTACAATATTTTGTACAAAAAAAGGAAAATAGAGATTACGTTCAAATCAAATGTTTCTCGTTAAATTCCTTACAAAACAAGAAATTTGTATTTCCTATGTTAACAAATAAAACTACAAAACATATATTTTTTTCCTTGTTTACCTTATAACCCCCTTTGTTTTTTTTTTGAGAATAGACATACGAACGCATTTTCTAATGGAAAATTAAATCCGCTTCTTTTTTACAAATTTGAAAATAGAAAGTTAAGAAAACTTTTCTTTGACTAAACACACCCTAATTTTTATGTATTTTTGTTTTTGGCCAAGAAAGAGTGTTTAAACCGGAATTGATGGTGCTTGGTCGGTGTGATGTGAAAGATGAAGACGGAGGAAACAATCAAATTACCGTTAAATGTAATATTTAACGAATTTTTTTAAAACAAAGAAAGCATAATAAGTTGGAGTATTTTGAATAGTACATTTTACCTTTTGTTTGTATTGATTCACATGATGGCTTGTGGATAAGAAAAAGTTTCACTCTCATTGACCAAGTTGTCTTCCATTTAAACACTATAAAATGATAAAAATTAAGCTCATAAACCATTACGGCATCACCTTTTCAGTTTTCTGGAAATAATTTGAAATGGTCAATGATATATATAGTATATATACATTTCTTCAATGTTGATATGTCTTCACTGATAGAGAAGTTTTGAAAATTTTAATTTTATAATGGTGTATAAAATTATGCTTGGCTAGTTGGCTAGCAATTAACGTAAACTCATTTCCAGCCAAATAAAAATAAACTATGGAGTTTATTGGAATATATGTCATACTATATTTGTATACGGATCCTGCATTTTTTTTTTATTATGTGTATGTGTAGTTATTTATTACTCTAAAAAGTTGCCTAGCTTATTTCTTTATGAACATCCAAATTGATAGTCTGATAATATAATTGTGAAGAAATTAAGGTGTTGTTTATTTTTTTTTTAGCTTTTACCTTTTCATTTATCTAAAGTCTTCATTTGCGTGCAAGATTATTATTATTATTATTATTATTATTATTTTTATTATTATTATCACACTTTTATTAAAAACTCAAAAGGATTACAAAAGATTAGTGGGGAGCCTCGAAACCAACTGAGCTCCCACACCTCTAGCAATAGTAAAACCAATCCTATTAAAGATATGAACCGCTGCACGCGCTCCAATGTCCTGAGTCATCGAGAAACGTCGAATACGCTTAAGTAAGGTGACTGCATCTTTCTCAAGTTCAATGATTTTGCGCTATTGAAATACTTTTTTTTCCTGCTATCCTTTTGTCATATGGGTGAAATGGGTCAATGATTTTCTTACGTTTTGGTAGTTTTTTTACGTTTTCGACATTTTTTTTACATTTTCATCCGTTTTTTTAAGTTTTCGACCATTTTTTTAAGTTTTCGTCTGTTTTTTACATTTTCGTCTGTTTTTCATGTTTTCGTTGGGTTTTTCTTATGTTTTAGTCCGTTTCTTACGTTTTCGCCCGTTTTTTACGTTTTCATCCGTCTTACGTTTTCGTCTTTCGTCCGATTTTTTTCGTTTTCATATGTTTTTTCACTTTTTCGACCTTTTTTACGTTATCGTCTATTTTTTTACGATTTCATCAACTTTTTACGTTTCTGACCGGTATTTTACATTTTCATCTTTTTTACGTTTCGTCATTTTTTATGTTTTCGTCATTCTTTTTTTTTACGTTTTCGTCCGTTTTTTTACATTTTAGTCCCTTTTTTTATGTTTTCGTCCGTTTGTTTTACGCTTTCGTCTGTTTTTTTTATATATTTTCATCCATTTTTTACGTTTTTTTTTTATTTTTTATTTTTTATTTTTTTTGCGTTTTCGTCCGTTATTTTAACGCTTTCAAGTTTTTTTTTTTACGTTTTTGTCTTTTTTTTCAATTACTTTTTTACGTTTTCGTCTATTTTTTTTTTGTTTTTTGTTTGTTTTTTAACGTTTTTGACCTTTTTAACGTTCTCGGCTATTTTTTTATGTTTTCGTCTTCTTTTACGTTTTTGTCTGTTTTTTATGTTTTCGATTGCTTTTTACGTTTTCTCGTTTTTTTTAAGTTTTCGTATGTTTTTTAGATTTTCCTCCGTTTTTTACGTTTTAATCCCTTTTCTTAAGTTTCTGTCCGCTTTATTACGTTTTCGTTTGGTTTTTTACTTTTTCGACCGTTTTTCACGTTCTCGTCTATTTATTTACGTTTTCGCCTTTTTTTACGTTTTTGATCGGTTTTTTACGTTTTCGTATGTTTTTTACGTTTTCGACTATTTTTTTCTACGTTTTCGTCCGTTTTCTTAAAATAAGGGACAAAAACATTAAAAAGGCGAAAACGTAAAAAGCGAACGATACATAAAAAATGGACAAAAACGTTAAAAAAAAAAAAAAAAAAAAAAAAAAAAAAAAAAGCGAAAACGTAAGAAAACATATGAAAAAGTAAAATACCGACGAAAACGTAAATAAATGGACGAAACGTAAAAAACATATGAAAACGTAAAAAACAGGCAAAACCGTAAAGAAAAGCCGAAACGTAAAAAACGGACGAAAACATAAAAAACCGAACGAAAACGTAATAAAGCGGACGGAAATTAAGAAAAGAGCGAAAACGTAAGAAAACGGACGAAAACGTAAAAAAAATGGACGAAAACGTAAAAAGAATAACGAAAACGTAAACAAACGGGCGAAAACGTAAAAAAAATGGACGAAAACGTAAGAAAACAGACGAAAACGTAAAAAATATTGACGAAAACGTAAAGAACGGACGAAACGTAAAAGAGATGTAAGACTGAGAAAGAGATGCAGGGTTTGTGAAAGAATAAGTAAGAAGTAAAAGATAATGTCTGAAATTTGGAAGAGGAAAGAACTGAAACGTAACACTTATGTCTGCAAAAAAAACAAAAACAAAAACTAAACCTCTGCGCTCCTACAGACAAAAGAAATGAAAAGAGGGAAAAAGTGCTTATTGGGAAAAACTAACGACACCTAAGTTGGTTTTCACTAAAAAAAGACTTTTGATCGTTTAAAACGTTATCAATCTGATACTCAACTCACAAAGTATTATTACGATCTCACATTGGTCAAGTATATGATTAGTTGATGGGTTATAAGTTAAGGTGTCCCTTTCTCTTACAAGCTAGCTTTTTTAGTGAGTTCTACATTTGGACTTATGAACCGATACGAGCCTCGTATGAGATATGTTAATATCAATTGGTATCAAAGCTAGCCTTACCTTTCGAGGTTCCAAAACTCGGAGTGGTGGCTTGGACCTGAAAAAAGAAGGGTACTAGCCGTGACCAACGAGTTCGGAGTGGTAGCCTATGGAATGGTGGCTTGGACCCAAAAAGTTGGGTGCCAACCATGACCAATGAGGACGTTGGTTCTTTAAAGGGTGGGGTATTGTTGCGATCCCACATTAGCCAAGTATGGGATTGGTTGATGGTTTGTAAGTTAATGTGTCCCCTCCTCTTATAAGCTAGCTTTTTGAGTAAGTTCTACATTTGGACTTATGAACTGATACGAGCTTAGTGCTGGATAGGATCTTATCAGACACACAAGTTTGTATAAGGGAGGTTCTACATTTGAGTAAGCTAGCTTTTTGAGTAAGTTCTACATTTGAACTTGCGATCGTTTGTTATTCATTCTCCAAAGTCCAAACCGCATACATGTAACTTGTGATGTTTAAACTTTATATCTTTTGTTTTGAGGTTAGCCGACTTACCACTAAACCATTGGCAGTGGTTTGTATAAGGGAGGTGTTTGGCACACTTTTATTTTTTATTTACACACTTCAATATACAATTACTTAAAACATGTTATATATAAAGTACAACTATTTAATACGTAAAAGGAAGTGTGCCAATAAAAAATATAGGTGTGCAAATCAATTCTCGAGTAACTTTTGACATGTTCAAACACAAGGACCACAATAAAACGAAACATAAACTCAAATTCCATTAATGTAACATACCTTTACCTTCTCTCATTAACCTCAACAACAAAATAAAAACAAGTCCTTGTTTTTCGCTCCTCAAACCTTGTCCCTCATCACCATGGATTCAACAACACCTTCTTCCTCAAAATTCATAAACCCTTTATAAAAACCAAAAACAAAAAAATACCCACGTCACAAGATTCAATTTTGATCAAAACCCATAAATCAAAAAAACAAAATTTAATAAATTTTATTATGTATAGATCTGGAGCTGTGATGGCATGGAATGTGTTCAAATTTTGTACGGCCTTAAGAGGGTTAGGTTCGATCATGATCTTGTTGGTTCTTGGTGTTGTTGGTGTTACATATTACGCTGTCGTTTTGTCTAATTATGGTCCTGCTTTGACATCTGGTGGCTTTGATTCCTTAATTGCACTCCTTGTTTTAATCATCTTTCATGCCCTGGTAATATTTTTTTCTTGTGTTTTATTATTGTAGGATTCAAGTTTTTTTGTTTTGTTTGTGTTTTAGTTCTAATTTTAGAAAGTTGTAAAAATATGATATTTTTAGCTTAAAGTTGTGATTTTTGAGCAGATGCTTGGTAATTTAAGGTAAAGTTTTAGCTCATATAGTTAATTGACTTAAAAATTCTATTAATGATGGTAAGTTTAAAAAAGGAAACAAATTTTGTTATAGATTTTCTAGATAAAGTTGTTGACCTTGCTTCACTGTTTTCATAAGTTTGATTTAGAGAAATATATTGGAATTACTATAGTTATCTGTTTTAAGCTAGAGATACTTGGGTCATTTTACGTTTGGCTCAATATACAGTTTTCAACTTTCCATACCTTTTAAACGCACATCCGAGGACCGAACACCCTCTAAACTTGTACTTTTGTGGAAAGTGGTTATTCGCTTTGTCAATGCCGATTCCTAATATAAAAGAAATGAAGGTCTCCTTTTTTTATGCACAAAAAGCTCACAAATTGGGAGGGGTTGCATTTTGGAGGTATTATCTATCAATAGAGGGTCAATAATCAGTTTTATACTAGTTGCAACTAAGCGTGGGTAATGAGTATAATAGAAAACTGGTTATCTAAGGGTAAAAATTTAAAATAAGTAATTTTGCCTATTCTTCTAATCTTATTTGCGAGACTTCTGTTTTCTGTTTTATCAAGAGTCTCCACTCTTTCCAAAAATGTCATTTTTTGCTGTTTATTATGAAGTTTTCCAGTAATTAGAACTTGGCAGACATTCAAACATCTTCATATCTGATTAATACCACTTTTCAAAACAACTAAGCACGCTCAAAGACTTTTTTATACGTCTGTTATATTACACCTAATTTTCTTATCCTGGTTATTCATTTTAACAGCCACTTTCAAAACGCGCATAGAAACACCCTTCCAAAATCTCTACACTGATTATATATACAGACAAGTTACTGAGCTGCATAAATACCTTATTTTCTCTTTCTTTATTCTATGCCTATTATAGTGTGTATGTGATTATTGGTTCTAAACAACTGCAATTACGTGTTCCAGCTTGTGATGCTGTTATGGAGTTATTTTTCTGTCGTCTTCACGGATCCGGGTGGTGTGCCACCTAATTATAGACCATTGATTGATCAAGAAAGAGGAGACATTGATCCATTGGATGCGTCTGAGTTAGGCCCGTTGACTTCATCTGATCCAACCAATACAAGAATCCGTTATTGTCGGAAGTGTAACCAATTAAAACCGCCGCGGTGCCACCATTGTTCTGTTTGTGAGTTTATTCTCGTTCTTTTGTGGGTATCTATCATTTCTCGTGTAGGTTTTGATTATAAAGTATGTAATATGTTGTTGCTTTATTTCAGGTGGGAGGTGTGTACTGAAAATGGATCATCATTGTGTGTGGGTTGTGAATTGTGTTGGAGCTCTAAACTACAAGTATTTTCTTCTGTTCCTGGTATGTTCCATAAATTATTACTTTCTCAAGTAGAAGTATTTGACTGTTTGTGAAATGTATAAATTACTCCTTAATGGTGATAAAATAAACCAAAAGAATCTTGTGGATGAAAGTTGATATCATTAGTAAAACTATAGCGATGAAAATTTATAAATTGCCAATTTATCGTGGAACCTAAAAAAGAAGGAACATTGCAAGTTCCATATGAATCATCCTATTTCACACAGCGAATAAATTTCATATCACCATGTACTCTTGCTGAGAAGATGAAAGATATAAAGCATCAGACAGTTAGATTGTTAGTTCCAGAAGTTTGAGGGATGGTGAGATGTCTAAAATTCCCTTCCGATGGTGATAAACAAAAAGAATCTCGTCGATAAAAGTCAATGCCTTTAGTAACATACAGTGATGATAACTGGATAATGTGTTATTTGCTTTGGAATTTGGTAAAAAGAAGCAACATCGCAACTTTTCAAGTCCTATGAAACATCCTAAGATGGAACTTATTTCAAATATATACCTAATGATAATTAGAACAGATTGTGAGCAAGGTTCTTGTGGGTTATTGATTAAACAAGGTGTCAAGGTGAAAGAGCTTTTTCTATGATCTTATATATTTGTAAAATGTATGTTTACTCGGGCAGAAAGTTACAAGCTCATGCAGACAGTGACTAGTTAAACCTTCATCCCTGGGCAGTTATAACCTATTTTTCAATATTACAACCGAGTCAAATTCGTGCTTAAATTTATGTCCGGTCAAAACATTGAAAATTGCTATTGAACAGCAAGAATTTTTTATTTGGTGCTTTTCTTATATGGCATCATTACAGCTGCCTGGTTTTTGTCTTATCTTGTTTTACTTATATAGTCCTTGAAATATACTTTATTAGAAATATACAAGGAATGTTTATATATTGTAAATGTTAATATCATAATATTTTATAATTGTCTCCATTGCAAATCTTATACACGGGTATCACCATAATGTCTAATCTTTTTGTGATATTTTTTTTGATTGATGCAGTTCTACACTTTTCTGGAGACAACCGTTGTAACTTTAGCCTTGTTACCACATTTCATACAATTCTTTAGTGATGGAGAGATTCCTGGGTCACCCAGCACTCTGGCAACAACCTTTCTCGCTTTTGGTATATTGAATGAATCCCTTTTCTATGATCTTTCATACCCTCTAGCTTCTGATTACCATGTTTACTTATGTAACCCTTCTATTGTTTTGCAGTGTTGAATTTGGCTTTTGCTTTAAGCGTTCTCGGGTTTCTGATCATGCACATATCGTTGGTGTCTGGTAATACCACGACAATTGAGGTATTCCGTTCTTGTTTATGCAAGTTTACATTCATATTGTTAGTAAATTTAGATCTGTGCAACCTTAAGTTGTGAGTTCAAGTCGTTTTGGAAGGGGATCAATGTTTCCGTTTGTTGATCGTTTAAACAAAAACAAATGGTCCTCAGAAGTCAAAAATCACCCCATGTCATATTTTCATCTTTGAAGGCTAATATCAGATATTTCATAGTTAAAAAAATATTGTTTTTGGTCCAAAATGTTCTATTGTGTTGTTACTTTTGAACAGTATTTGACCAATGGTCAAAACTTTTGTTAAACGATATACTCAGTCAAATGTTGCAAGTTTTTTGGGGGTGGAGGTATTCGATAACTTAGTGAAATTTTTGTGAGAAACCTTTGTGGGAATCCCTTCTCAAATACATATGATTTATATACATTCATTGTAACAGATAAGTTCTTGATATATGTTATTATGATCAGGCATATGAGAAAAAGACTACACCAAAATGGCGTTATGATCTTGGTCGAAAGAGGAACTTTGAACAGGTACCATCCTCTTATGGTATATAATTTTTTCCTGTTATTCCAATCTGGATTGGTGTCATTATAGAAGCATGTTAGAGATATTGTTAATAGCCAAACATAACTTCAAATTTATATTGCAATTTTCGTGGGACAGATAACATCATTATGTTTTAGTCTTTCGGTGTACTAAAAATTCCGCTTTTAAAAGGTAGTTCCATATAAGAGTCGTTTGAGTGTTTGACTTTGAAAAGTCAACCATTTTACTATAAGAACCATACATACTTTAAAACTGCAATCGTATTATAGTCATCCATCCAATATAAATTTAGCATACCATTTGACTTGTCAAATGTGTAAGATACACCTTTTTTGTTCATTATCATCAATTTATACTTGTGTTATTTATCGCTTTTTCAGGTATTTGGAACAGTACAAAGGTATTGGTTTATTCCTGCGTACTGTGATGAAGACTTGCGACGAATGCCCGCCCTTCAAGGCATAGAGTATCCATCAAAGCCGGATTTGGATGCCCAAGAATTCTAAAACAGGGCATCAAAGAAACAGTTTTCATGGTTTAAAGCATCAGCCCCGCGGGCTGCCCCAAGACACGATGCAATGAACTGATATTGGGTATAGGCGTCTTAACTTGATTAGATGTAGTAGTTCGACTGTAAGTGGGGAGGAGTTGGATGAACGGAATGTTTATTAGGTTTATGGGGTGTGAGTTGATGAAGTTAGTGCAAGTTATATATAGGTTTGCCAAGAAATGTACATTAGTAACATTTTTAAGAATTGCCCACACGTAATGAACTTGCAACTTGTGTTGCTTTTGCTTGGAATTGTGGTTTATTACTTTATTTATACTGACTGTTCTGGGTGGTGTGTTCATTACATGTTGCGGTAGGTGCATATAAGTTGCACTTGCACCATCACCAAATGGCCTAGTGGTAACGCACATAAACTTATCACAATAGATCGGGTTCAAATCTAGCTAGGTACGCATTTGAAAATGATCAGGGAAAGAGCCTCGAAACGGCCACCTGAAAACGGTCACGGGAATACCTCGGTTAGACTGCGTATATTTGAGTCTTTTTTTTTTTTTTTTTTTTTTTTTTGAACAGCAGAAATATTTGAGTCAATTATCCGCCCTCCCGCCACTGGAATAGTGGTAAGGCACATAACCTCATCACAATAGATCGGGCTCAAATCTACATAACCTTATCAAATAGATCAGGTTCAAATATACCATGGTACACATTTGAAAATGATCAGGGGAAGATCCTGGTAACAGCCACGGGAATACCTAAGTTAGACCGCGTATATTGAAGTCAAAGACTCGCCTTCCCAGCCAGTGGGATACCTTGATTTAGCTGCGTATATTTAAGTCAAAGATTTGTCACTCTCACTTACATGAATAAGAAAAATCTTGATAATATTTCTTACTTGATTACGAGTTGTCACATGGTATATTGAAATGGATTGTTGCACAAGGAGGATGACTTTATATACTTATGCATTTCTTTGAAATTAAAAAGCTTATGCATTCTTAAAAAATTCTCACATGAGTAGTTTAAGCTCATTTGACCTTTGTCCTCAAAATTAGGCTATATAGATTTAAGAGTAAATTACACCATTCGTCTTTGTGGTATACGTTGACCATCAAGGATCGTCCTTTGACAAAAAAAATTGCACCGTTCGTCCTTAAATACGAAACGTTATTCAGCGTTAGTCCTTCGCTCTAACGGCAATAACTAACATCCGTTAAATTCTCCCATGTGACATCCACATGAGGGTATTTTGGTCTTTTTAAACCTCTTCTTAACATCTTCTTCCTCCTTTCATCTTGAACCATCACCACCCACTACCATCTTCTTCCATTCATCATCCTTTTAAAACCACAAACAACTCCATATCAAACCCAAATCTAAAACCATATAACACAATTTATTAGATCTGGTAATGTATTCCATAGCCCTCACCTCCATTCATATAATTATTTTAATTTATTTATTTTTGCAACAAATAATTATTTTAATCCAAAATTCAAAAACAACAAATCTCTAAAAAAATGAATAAGACCTGTATGAAAAAAAAAAAAAGAGGATCTCTATGACTCTAATCTACCTTTTTCTTTTACACAATCTCTAACACCACTACACCAGACGTCACTCATACTGTTCAACCTCTCACACAAATATAAACACTTGTACATAAACAGAAAAACGTGCACTAACACCAATCTAAAACCCATAATCAAGCCATTCTACCACCGTCGCCATCCAGAACTGGTGTTGGGTGGTTCTTGTGGGTAGTTTGGCGGCAGCAAGCACCGGTGGTGGTTTGGCGACAACAGGTAGTGGTGGTGACAGGTGGTTTGATCGGATATGTAGTGGTGGTTGGTTGGTCGGTTGTTTGATTAGATCTGTGGAGGTGGTTGGTGTGCGATAAGGTATGAAAGAGGTGTAAGGTGATTATACGGATGATTAGGGTGTGTTTTAAAGTGGTTAAAAAAGGTGGAAGGTGATTGTGATGATCAACTACTTATGATAGATTCTGGCAGCCAGGACGGCACGACACCACCCTCGTCACCAACCACCTTCATCTTCATTTTCACTCACCACCACCCCCAAATACATATTAAAAAGATAAAAACCAAAATTAAACTATTTTTTGACATTTGGGTCAGATCCTTAGAGGGGTTTTTTTTTGTTTTTTTTAGTTAATAAAAGTGGTGTAAAAAAGTTTTAACCTTGGTGAATAAAGAGCGAGTATCTGAAGCTTTTTATGGTTTTTTAATGGGCGGTTGAGGGTAAGTGAGCAATTTAATAGGGGTGAGATAGTGCGTGCGTGTGTGTGTGTTTTTGGAAGGTGTTGTTTACTATTGTTGTTATGTTGTAGAAAGATTATAAATTAGGTGGTGAGAGTAATGGTGTACAGTAGTGGTGGTGGTGGTGGGTGAACATGAAGATGATAGGTGGTGATGGAAGATAAAGCATATGAAGATGATGATATAATAAAGGAAGAAGATGAAGTTTTTGATAAAAAGACCAAAATACCCTCATGTGAGTATCATGTGTAGACATTTAACGAGCGTTAGTGTAGCCCGTTAGAGCGAAGGACTAACGCTGAATAACGTTTCGTATTTAAGGACGAACGGTGCAATTTTTTTGGTCAAAAGACGATCCTTGATGGTCAACGTATACCACAAGGACGAATGGTGTAGTTTACTCTAGATTTAAATATAAGCTATTAAGCTTTACTCAAGATTTTTCCGGAGCTTATTGTACTTTGATATCAATGATAAATTTTGCAAAAAATAATGACATGCATGTAAAAATAACGATATTTTATTAGAATATTAACATTTGATTGTATCCAAAATTTTAAATTATTAATTTATTCAATAAAACTAAAAAGATCAAACATACAATAAATTCAAATTTTACTCCGTCCAAGATAGACACATTTTGAAAGTGGATGATGGAGTTAGGTTTTCAGGTAATATTAACAATGAGGATTGGAATGAGATTTGGGGTTTGCATGCTTTATCTATGCTACATATTTATACTATTTATAAAAGGTGTATGGTCAAAGTGAAATATTGAATTGTTGAATGTTAAAAATTAGTCAATGGTGAGAGAAATGTATAGTGTAATTAATACTCTTATTAAAACACCTCATTACTTAAAAGTACAGTAATTTATTCATATTGTACAACCAAATAAAAGCATATTTAACAAATTAAATACAAAAAACACCCCATACTAAAATGTACAATAAAATTTTCACAAAATACAATTGAAATAAGCTACAACATAATTCAGAATATAAAATAATTAAACACACTAATTAATGTTATTTTTAAAACACCTGATTGGTTCCAAAACAGTCAAGAAATATTGACCAAAGGTTTTAGTCAACAAAAGTTTACTATTATGGACTCAATACAATTTCCCTTAGAATTTAGTGGATTCCCGGGTCGTTTAGTCCCACGGAGGTTGAATGGTGTGTGAAAACGTTCAGAAGTAGAATGATCACTAAGGATAATGATCTGTAAGGATTTTGGTTGATAATTACACTACTGATTGTTTGGAATTGTATTTGGATACAGAGCTATAAAGCACAACAATCAGATTAAACAAACGTAAACGCGTACGTTTACTAAATTTCACGTAAACGTATAAAATAAAACGTAAATTTAAAAGAATAAAACACCTATGGATATGAAAATGATATTTTTACAATCCTAATAATAAAAGAAAATTATTGGAAAATTAAAATTATTTTTATAACTATTTATTTAATTATTATTAATTAAAAACTATTTTTAACTATTTAATAATACCCTAAAATATAAGAAAATATTAAATAAAGCTAGAAGAGTGAAATTATGATTTAGAAAAATCTAAAATATTATAAAACTTATTTTAAAACTGAAAATATATTTATTACACTTTTTATCTATTTATTATTATTTAATTACAATTTATTAATTATTTAAAATGCACTTAAATACAAGAAAATATAAAATTAGCCTAGAAAAATGAAATTTTAACTTAGAAAAATCTAAAATATTATAAAACTAATTTTAAAACTGAAAAGATATTTTTTATGCTTTTTATTATTTATTATTAATTATTTAATACTTGCTATTTTAAATTCTAATAAATACTAAACAAACTAAGAAAATTCTGAAATTTTTTCTATAATTATCCTATGGTGACAGAAAGCTAAGAAAATTATAAAAACAGAAAGTGCTTAATAATAAGCTGAAAAAGAAAATTAAAAAGCTAAATTATATTAAATAAACGCTATCACTATTTTTAAAATTGATGTTTTTATGTTTTTTATTTTTTTTAAACCTATTTAACTACTGATAATAAGCAACTTTAATGAAAACAAAAATTTTAAAACTTAAAAATAAGCAGTTTGAAGGCTTAAGATCTTAACAGTTGAGCTTTTGGGCTTTCAAAAGAATTTTTAGCTCAAATGAGCTTATAACAAGCTTACAAGCTAGAACCAAAGGTAAAATAAGATGCAAATAAGCTAAAGGTACTTAAATGAAGCTAAAAGGCACAAAGAACCACAGTGAAAAGCTTGGAATAAGCTAATAAGCACTTTCACTAAATCTATCAACCAAACAGGCCTGCAAACAATTTTAAAAGCAATTTAAGCTTATAAAATAAGCTGAAAAGCTCAAAATAAGGACTGAGGGAGCAAGATGGGTTGGTGGGCTTTCCAAAAAGCTAAGGGTCAAGCCCTGGGTCCCACTAATAAGCTCTGTGTGAGCTTGTGAAAGTGGCTCAAGTACACTGATTGAGCAGTGTACTGAGTGAATTGGGACAAGGTAAAAGCTACTTGCAGCCCTAACAAATAAGCTGCAAAGTGGAAATTAAGCACTGAACCTTTGAGATGGCTAGGTGGGCTACACAAAAAGCTAAAGAACACAAGCTTAAGAGTACCAGAGAGCTTTTGAGGAGCTAATAAAAAAAGGCTCAACTACACTGATGACTCAGTGTAGTGAGTGATTTTTGAGAAAACATATGAGCATGATAAGCAGTCCAAATAAGCTATAAATAGAAAATAAGCATTCACACATCAAAATAGCTAGAAGGGCTTCACAAAACACCAAAATTTACAAGCTAAGGCTAACTAATGAACAAGCTGCAAGCTTATGAAATAAGCTTACTCAACTGTGCACAGGGCACTTTTTCAGAAAGGTGTTTAAAAGAAGCTAATAAATAAGCAGTTTAACAAGCCAACTAAAAATTAGGAAAAATACTATAATAAAGATGAGCAGCTAAATATTATAAACCTAAAAGCACAGATCTTGAAAGCTAATATTAAGTCCTATAAAAAAATTATCTAGTTTATTCAAAAACTGACTAAGTGAGAATTTGACTTTTTAAGATAAACACTAAAGTTTGACTTATATGAACTTTGAATCAATCATACTCACTGATTATGTTGTATTAAGCTATAATAAGATGAAATTAAGCTATATTACCAAGTTATGAACAACTGAGATGAAATTTATATTTCAAATCCTAACAGTTAATTATCAAATAAAGGTTTAAAGCTATTTTGACTTTTTATCAAATGAGCACTGGTTTTTATTGTATATCTGAGCTATTATGACCTAATGTGACATACAACAAACAAGAACAATGACTTGAACACCCTCTAACACAGCTAACTCAGTGAATCCAAACAACCCTTTAATAAACTGATTTTGTGATTTTCAAAACAAATAAATGATTTGAACCTCAACACTGATTCTAAACTTTATTTTATGATTATATTGGACCAATAAAGCATGATAGACCAACAATAATAGCATAAAACAAAGAGATGGACAATTTGCTTATTTGACTGAGATAATGAGATTTTAAGCAATAACCACTATCAAAGAACAAACAACCTATTTTAATCTCTGTTATTACTTAACAACACTACTGAAACATAAAAACATAAAGATTAAAGCATAAAGCATACATATACAGTAAAATGCAAATAAGTATAAATTATGCTTACAAAGTGAATTTGGCTGAAAACATAGAACAAGGACCAAGGATCCACCCTAATAGCTTACCACTAAGCTTCTAAACCCAAGGCAATCCAAAATTTACCATGCTCCAGCTGTGATCATCTTTTCCATTGATTTTTTTATTTTCTCACTATTTTTGAGTATTTTTTTTGGTATTTTTGAATTATAACTCTACACTGATTTTTAAGGTATCTAATAGCTTATACAAGCTATATAAGGAACTTATATGGGCTTATTAGTCCTTAACAACAACTAATAACAACATTAAGCTAATATGAGAATTTTAAGCTTGAAATTTGCATAAACTGAAAATGAAACTGAAACTTGAAATTGCTTATTGAAAAAGGTTTCCAATACACTAAGATTGATGAATACAGTACTTGAAAGCTAAAACATACACTGGAATATGAAAATTAAGCTATTCGACATACATTAACTAAAATTACTCTAGATATCTTCCACATTGCTCCTTTTCTTCTTTATAAAGATCTTTTTGAGCTCTGTCGACATCTCTGAAACTTTCCCACTTGATTTTAACCATTGGATCCTTTGAATTCATCACAACCGTCCATTTGGCATTTTGGTGCCAAAAAGTCATTTGAGTGGGAGTAGCAGGTTTTTGTAATTAAAGAGTTTTGGGAGGATGTGGAGGTGGAAGGAAGTGGGTAGACAGCTGGGGTGATGAGGTGGTGGTGAAAACCACCCTGGTTTTGGGTTGCAGGCGTGGGTGAGGGAGATGAACAGTGGAAGGCGGGGTTTGACTTTTTTTTACTGGTATTAATAATAAGGGAAGGGTTCATTTGGGGGTTTAAGTGGGGTTTTGGACTGGCTCAAGGGTCAAGTGTAGTTGGGCTTGGGTTTGCATTGGGCCAGCTGGGTTGGTGTTAATAACAAAAAGGGTCCGTTTGGTTTGTTTAGTTAATAAAACACAAGGACCATTCTTGTAATTTCTGCAAAGTTGAGGGGTTAAACCTGCACTTTTTTCAAAGTTAACACAAGGATCGAATATGCCATTTATGAATAGTACAAGGTTTACTTTTGATTATTTTCACTTTTTAAATTCACCAAGGACTATTTTTGACAATTTTTAAACTTTAGGGACTAAAGTTGTCATTTTGTAATTTTTAATCTTTGAAGGGTTTGTTTTGACAACTTTTGAATCCTATGGACCTTAAATGATATTTTGCTTTATTTTGATTTACCAGAGACTAATTTTGACAACTTTTGAAACTTGGAGGACTAAAACTGCCAATTATGCAAACTTGATACGTTTTTCACCTGCTTTTGGTATTTTTGCATTTGAAACACATAAAACACTTATTTGTGATATTTTTATCATTTTGATGCTTTGACAAGTGTTTTTGGATGTTTTTGGCAGTCTAAAAGGTACAAAAATGATGAGTATTTGCATACTCATCAATCCCCCACACTAAGATATTGCTAGTCCCTAGCAATCTTTTTGAAACTTTAATGGATTTCATCTCTTTACCAAAAGCCATTACTTCTGGAGTAGCCAATTTTTTCAGTTCAAGTAAGAACCTTGGTACAATGATAACCAAATGATTTTGAGCAAATCACCAGCTTTCAACGGTTTTGATTTGTCTTTACCAGAAGCCGTTTGCTTCTGGACTAGCCAACTCTTAGATAAAATATCTTTGGTGAGTCGATTACCAATTATGGTTTTCCAACTGCCTTTACCACAAGCCATAACTTGCGGGCTAGCCAACTTTTCACTAATTAAAGATATGGCGAGCTGAACACCATACAATTTTGGGCAAATTGCAAGCCGTTAACGGATTTAAGATATCTTTACCAAGAGCCGTTTGCTCCTGGATTAGCCAATCCTTTTGTTTATTAGACATGACGGACTGATAACCGTAAGCTGAGTAAGTGCAAAACACTTACTCCAAAAAAAAAATTGGCCAAAAATGGGGGAATTGGGTGGTATAAATACATGATAAAATTCGTGAGAATTCCCCCCCACACTAGAAATGAATATTGCCCTCAATATTCAAAGTACCGGCTGTTATGCCGAAACTTAGAACGTAAAAGGGAAATACTACGGCCATTATTTTATTTTTTGATATATACACATCTTTTTCTTTTTTTCTTTTTTTTTTGGACTGATGAAAACTTATATACAACAGCGGGGGGCAACTCCCCCACACTAGGGTGGTAGAAAGTAGAAAGAAATCAGAAATATGGGTGAAAACCCATATGGTGTGCTACTGTTTTTGATTCCCGAGTCGCTAGCTTGACTCGATCCCCGCATTCATTGGTTCATGGGGAAAGTTTGTAGATCCGGGACAACCACAGGTGGAATGTCCTCTCCAAAATAATGCTTCAACCGATGACCATTCACTTTAAAATTTGGACCATCGGGTTGAGATAACTCAATGGTTCCATAAGGAAATACTTTAGTGATGGTGAATGGTCCAGACCAGCGGGATTTTAGTTTTCCTGAGAAAATCTTCAATCTTGAATTGAAAAGAAGGACTCGATCACCGACGTTGAAAACGCGGTTCTTGATTTTGGAGTCATGAATCTTCTTTGTCTTTTTGTTAGGTCACTAGTTTTACAAACACAAGTTATAAGAGAAGAGATAAGGCGATTGAACAAGTAAACAAGCACACATATACAATAAGAGTAGCACGGTTAGGCGTAGGACTATGTGTGAAAAGAAAACTTGAACAACCAACCCTCAGGTGAGGGTTATTACAATGTATATATAGGCAAGGAGCTAGGGCAACACTCCTTCTCCTTCCCTATACCTTATTGGGCTTTGGGCCTAAGCTTATGGGCATTCTACATAAGCTTAACCTTAAACAAACATAAAGGCCATAATAAAGCTACCTATTACATATGAAATATAAATACTTGAAATACTGTTTAGGAGTGATTCCAACAATCTCCCCCTCAAGTATATATGAATGTAAACGGTGAAGGCGTTGATGTAATAGTAGCTGTGACGTCTTTTGACATTCTTCTTTCTTGTGAGAGGAATTGTCTTGATTCGAACAATCTCCCCAGTGTAGAGAGATAGTTATCTTTGAACAGTTATGCTTTGACGTCATCTTTAACTTTGTTCTTTGAACATTGTTCTTTGTGGTGAAAGTGATAGTATGTTGTTGTCTGCATCAGTCTGCCTCAGGTCTGCTTCGCTGCTCCAGTGTCTCCACTTCATTCTTCAACATGTTCACACGCTCTTTGACGTTGGAAATCAATACTGATGAAGTTCTGTAAGTCTTTGACTTTGTAGATTCTTTGATTGATGAAGAATCATTCTGACTGTTGTGTTGCATTCGAATAGAACTTCCATTAGTGATGATGTTGGCGTGAGCATGAGAAGAATCAGCACGATCATCCCGCTCCGGAGCTTCCATAAGAAGAAAACATTTCAAACGGTTAGTAATAAGCGGTTTCCGGCACTTACAAGTTTGAACTTCGAGAGTGTTAACAGCATAGTGTGAAAACACAAATCTAATTCTTACAAAGGCCGTTCCTGAACTGGAGTCCCACAAGTGAGATAACGCGATGTACCGAAGTACATCTACAGTTCAGATGAGTCGCTGAGGTACACCGAAGCATCACCTCACGACTGTAGACCGTTTGAGACACACTCCGCGTAATCCACGGGGAGTTACCGAAGTGACCTGCTGTCAGGGCTGTATGATGTTGACCCTGGCAGGAGTTTCCATTCAATCACTGAGGATCACAGATGTGAACCTCTCATAAATGTTCTCGACAGATTGCTAAGATCTGTGAAGGACTCGATATGAACCACTGATGATCTTATTTGTTGATCATCAAGTGATTAAATGTCAAGTGTTCCTAAGAGATCTTTTAATGAATCTCGTGGCTCTAGACGCAATAGTGCGTTTTGGTTTTCCTGAGCGGAGACTAGGGAGAGGGTCTCCTTCTTCAATACCAGCGATCTCTAAGAGAAAGCCAATAGTTTACGTAGGGTTCCCTATGAGAATAAAACAAGCTTCTGTTGATAAAAACTTGAGTGGCTAAGAAGGTTTAGTGCATGCGTCACTGGGTCCATGACGACTTTTAATCTTCAATACCGGTGTCACTAAGTGACAACCAGTAGCATATGAATTGAACCCGGTGTCTGCCCTAAGTTGAGTAATCTGGAGGGCTATTTCTTTTCACCCTTTACTTTACATTTCTTTTTGATTCTTCAACTCCTTCTTTCTCCGATTCTCATTTTCTCCTTTTTATAATCATTCCTAAGGACTTCTAACACTAACTAATGGTAGTGTCCTTGGGTAGATCCCTCCGGCTCTGGCGGATCATAGGACGGTTATTTCCTAACCTTAGTCACCTTATAACTCCATGACTAACCTATGTTTGCCATTAAAACCACTGTTTGTGAAAATATCTCTCAAAGGGTTTGTTAATGAAAAACATGTTTGAACCACAGTGAGAGAAGATGTTTTGCATAAATACTCCCCCTCCACATGTGCTTTATAGTTTTAATGGTTAAATGCACAGTGAGGAAAGAGCGCGCACTTTTTGAATTGATCCACTGAAGATAGACAATCCCCCGCGAGACACGGTTACGTTACATAGTTAAAGAGTTGCATTGTCAGCTTTTAGGTGACAACTAGCTCTAATAACTACCTTGAAGGTGTAGACTAACCTCGAAAGGTTGTCATACCCGTCAGAGTTCATGTCTATCAAGAGTTTCTCGAATGGTACATTCTACTCAGACAAGACCTTTGCGAGACACGTTTACATCACTAGCGAACTAGCTTGAAATTATTACCCGTCCAGGACAAGTCTTTTCGAGTTAGTAACAGTTTAGTACCGTCAATTCGTTGGTTAAGTCTGAGGAACACAGATTCATTTGCATTTTTGCACAACATATTTCTTATCACATAATTTTCTCCCCCTCAAAAATGGCATATAAAAATGTTATTTTTGAACGGTTGAGAATAAATATGACCATTTCGAGTGTTGCGGGAAGAGTGACCACTGTGAACAATTTGTGAACAAAGTTTTAAATCAAATACTCCCCCTCAACTAGTGATATAAACGGTTGAGGTTTAGAAAAAAATCATATGGGGGAGTACTTGTGTTTTTGAGCAAAACCTTGAAAAATGAAAGGTTTGATAGGTTTTACTCAAAAATAAGAAGCTTTCGCTCCTTTTATAAGGATTGTGGCACTGAAGCGTACCACAGGGTCCTTTCTTGACCATTACGGGTTGTACACTGTTATGTGTGCACAAGCCATTGACATACATAATCACACATCCAAAATTATATGAATGAAACAATTCAAGGGGTACCAAGAAGTGCAGTGATATTTCCAGGAGTGCACAGGGCGTTGAAAGCCGATGATGTTTCTCCTGGGTCGACCACCAGCATAGCTCTCCAATCGTCTGAACTGATCCCTTCGGAATAACCGTTCATCAATCATGGTGATGATACGTCTCACATCCCTCCTTTCCTGAGAATTCCAGCGCTTAGGATTCCCAACTTTCAGGCGTATATCCTTCAACCTGTACGCCAATCCATCCCTAACCAGCTTCAAGGTATGATCTCCGAATTTGTGGAGCTCACTACACGCCATTAAGCAGTTTCGTTGAAGTTCACTGCGGTAAATGATGAGTGTGTAAATACTCATCATTTTTGGTTAAATCTGAACTGCAAAACGTTTAAAAATGCTCAGAAATGCATCAAAATACTGAAAATATTCCAAAATTGCATTTTATATGTTTCAGATGCAAAATGTTTAAAATCAGATGAAAAATGAGCTAAGTTTGCATAATTGGCAGTTTCAGTCCCCCGACTTTCAAAAATGGCAAAACAAGTCCCCGAGAATTTCAAAAGTGGAAAATATTATTTATGGCCATTGGTTAATAAAAGTTTATCATTTATGGTCCTTATAACAATTTTTGGAAAACTACATTTTTGGTCCCTCTAGTTTGGTTGATGTGCAATTGTGGTCCTTGTTTACTAATCCTAAAACCAACCAATCACTAAACCTAAAATAAAAAAAAAATATAAACCCATTACCTATCCAAATCCCTCGGTCCAAAACCACTTAAGCCCAAGTCCACCTTTAACCCGCCCAAGTCCACCTTTAACCCGCCCAAGCCCAACTCATAAAACCACCCAAACCCTAACCCGCTCAGTTGTTAACTCCCATTTTCTTTTTCCTTCGTCTCCCGCCCAAACTCACAACACAGAAACCAAAACAAATAAAAAATCTACCAATCACACCTACCCTGACAAACCCATCTCTCCCATACCTTACCACTTCCCCAAAACCAGAGAAACTCAAAAACCCATCCTTGCCTGTCATGTTCCCCACGCGTGCTCCTTCCCCCAAGAAGACAGAGAAGTCAGGAAGTACACGAGGAGAAAGAGACGCAAGTAGCAGCAAGGAGACAAAGAAAGAGAGAGAGAAGACCAGAGTTGTAGTATAAGTATTGTAGCCAAGTTATAAGGCCAAGTTAGTTTCTTTTTTTTTTTTTTTTTTTGAGTCAGTAGTTAGTTAGTTTAGTTTTAAAAATTTAGTTTCTTTCTTTTAAACCTCTAGTTTTATTCTCAAAATTTTAGTTTTCTTGTTTTAAGGTCTGATGTAATTTTCTTTTTAGTATCAATAAAAAGCATTTTCAGTTTCATGTTTATTAAAAGTATTGTTAGAGTAATTGTTGAATCGAATTTGAAAGTTGCTAATTGATTTAAGTGTAAGCATTAAAGTGAATCTCAAGGCAGGGGTCAAGTAGCTCAATCTGTTTCTAGTTCATGTTTGCTTAGCATTTGTCCTAACTTGGGAAGAAGCTTGGTAGCTTAAAAATAAGCTCCAAGTCGCTCGTGCAAGCTGATTCTGACTCTGCAGCAGCAGCAGCTGGTCAGTTAGTTTTTCTGGAAGTTCTTTTCAGTTTCTCACTTCAACTTGTTTGATTTTTCTTTAGTAACTTTAGGGTATCTGGATTAGGTAGTTTAAAGCTTAGCTCATTAGATATTTCTTCCATTTGCTTATTCCTTACGTTGCCATTAGAGTAGTCTTTATTTTTGAATCTTATAGATAGACTATTTAGCAAACTGCTCGTTTTCAAGATTTGTAGTTTTAGTTTTTTGTAAAAAGGTTGTCATTTGGTCTCTTGTTCAGTTGCAAAAAGAAAAAAGTTCACTTAAGGGGTGTTTGTTTTTGTCGCCCGCAGCAACCAAACAGCCCCCTTAGTAACTAGCTCATCCAAACAGTCCCTTAGTTTTTTTCTGATTCACTGCTGCTGTAAATAAGCTGTTTACAGCTTATTATAGTTTTTCCATGTTTGGTTTTCGTAGAAACAAGCTTAATTTGTTTTAGCATTAGTTTGTTAAGAGAAAAACTTGAAAAAAAAAAATGTTAACAGAAAGGGAGGAAGTGGGAATTGAACCCACGACCTCCTGGTCTCCCTGCACGCACACAACACAAACCCACCTTACCATCTGTGCTAGAGCAACTTTTGTTTAAGTTTCCCTTAGTCAATAATTTATACACACTTAGCAGTTTTTCCCTTATTAGCTTATTAGGCCTTTTTGAATGCTTATTTCAAAAGCAGTCCGTATATTTTTCATTTTTCTTTAGTTCAATTTCATTTAAAGTAGTTTTTGTGATTTTTTCAGATTTTTCTCAAAATGTTTAGTATTTTTAATTAATTAATTAGTTAAAAATCGTTTTTAATTCGTAATAAATAAAATAAAACTCAAAAAAATATTCCGCTTTTTCCTAAAATTATTTTTAGTCAATTAGGACGTAGGAAAATTGTTTTTACATTCATAGGACTTTTATTTCACAAATTTTACGTTTTTGCTTGCGCACTCGCGTAATTTTTATAAATAGCGCTCGTTTTCATTTTTAGTCACGTTTTTAGGTAATTTAAGTTTACGTTTCAATTAAAATAGTTTATTTAAGTTATTTTGTTTTATAAAATCTAGAAAAATCATTTTAAAAATAGTGATAGCGTTTATTTAATATTTTTTATCTTTTTAATTTCCTTTAATTTGCATTTAAGCCCCTGTAATTTATGTCCGTTTTCTGTAGTTATAATCATATCAAATCCCTCTTTTCCGTTCAAATCTCTCGATCACTATTCGTTTGGTGATTCATTGCATAGCTCGCTGGGACATAACGACCCGGGGAAACACTATACTCCCCAGATCTTCATTGAGTTCGTTTATGAACCGTTTTAAGTTTCTTACGGTCGGCCATTCACAAGTGGCCGGCTTGTGTGAGAAAACTTGACGGTTTGGCACAGATCAAATTTTTGGCGCCGCTGCCGGGGAACTGTGCTGATTATCTTACGCTTAGCAGATTAGTGATTTGAATATTCACTCCTTGTTTATATCATCTATATGTATTTATATTTTCTTATAAAATCAAAAACCAAAAAGATTTTCATTCTTTGTTTTTACATCATGTTTTTCAAAAATACCAAAAATATTCCTCTTTACCCTCTTACCCTTTTTGATTCTTTATCCCTTTACCCTCTATCCATTTGATTCTAACTTCTTCTATTCTCATGGAATCTCTCGACTACGACGAATTCTGGGACGAAGTTGAAAAAATTCAGACTTTATCACAAATGTCAAGAATTCGTGTTGTTCGTGATGATCCATTAATTCTGCGTAGGGAGATGGAACGAGAAACCGGGGTGACAAAGGACCAGGTACTTCCCTCTGATAATGGAAGTGCTAAATACGTCCAACCTACGGTTATCCAAAGAGCTAACCCCTCAATTGCTCCTAAGCCGTCTAGAATTGATCCTAAACTTTCACGATTTACGGTTAAAAGCAAACATGCAGAATTTAGACCGGTGACTAGCAAGAATGACTTACCTAATCTTCACATTTCTCAAGAACCAGAACCAGAGACCATAACGGAAGTGGTGGAAATTGCTAGCTCTCAGAGCACACCACTTGTCCCACCTCCTGATTTTTCAAAATGTTCTTCGAGACTTGATAGTCATTCAGATCACCATGTTGGTTTTGTTGATTCTTTGAATAAACCGATTCCTTATCATAACTCTCAAATGAAATCGTTTATTCCTTGTGTCGGTTGTGGTGAGCCTCTTTTTGGTTCACCATGTCGTTGGTGTACGTGTGTACAATGTGGTAATGATATTCATAACGGGAGTTGTTTGTTTTGTGGTTCGAGAAATTCATTTGATTATGATCCTAATCCGAACTCATTTAGCGACTCCTCAAACTTTTCCAATTACCCACCACAGCCCGACTTATCTTCATATAATCAACATTACTGTTGTGAATTTTGTGGAGGTCCTCACCAAGGATTTGAGTGTCAATCCGGAAACACGTTTGTCTATGAACAGTTTTCCAGTGATACTCAGAACTTTGGTTATGACCAGAATCCATATAATTCACCAGTCCAGACTCAACAGTTTTACTGTTGTGAGAACTGTGGAGGTCCCCATTTCAGCTCTGATTGTCAAATAGGGAATCCATTTCCTTGTAACAATCATGACTCTTACAGGTTTGACAATCTCCAACCTCCACAGCACCATACGGTTCAAACTCCACCTGAGCCATTGTCTCAAGAAATCTCCCAAGATTTTGAAACCGCAATGAAAACACTTGATGATATGATTAGTAACTTTAAGAATCAAGTGAGTGGTGAAAAAACCATGGGAGAATTGCTAGCCGAAGAACGAGAGGCCCGCCAATCTAGGGAAGAATTATTAGTCCTAGAGCATGCAGCTCTAAGACGTTCCCAATTTCTTAAGGCAGCTCTATATGATGATGACGAGGAGAGTTTTTATCCTTTTAAAGATAATATTCCTCAAATCCCTCAGTCAGTTGATATCCCAGCAGTTGAGATTCCATCTCAAACAACTGCTATCACACCCGAAGCTCCCACTCACTCTCTGAACATGGGGGACGAGCATCTTGACACTGTTCCTGAAAAGGAATCGGACGACTTCATAAAGTCTAGTGTTGAGAACCTTGTCCCAATCCCGAGAGAGTCACAGGGAACTCCTGATCATATGTGTGATTATCTTTCCCCTCTTGAGTGTTCAAAAGATCATTTTGAGACTTTCTCCAATTGTAGCGAAGATTGTGCTTCCTATGGAAACATCGAGTATGTTGAGGCATCACTTCCACAATTTGATGTTGATCATCTTCTTGAGGAGTTCACCGATGAACTCACTCACATCAATGATCGTTCACTCACTTCTTATCCCAACAGTCCAATAGAGAATGTTGATCACTTTGTTCCCGAAACATTCAAAGCTACTCTCACTAATCCTCTATTTGAATTCGACTCTGAATTCACTTTAATTTCTGAGAATCCACTCTTTGATACTCAGATTGAGGATAGTAATGAGCCCACAATGGAACAAGAGTTCACAATTTTACTTCATGTGAATGATTCTTTTCATGGAGAGTTCTCCGGTGAACTCTCTCATGACATATCTCCTCCGGAACATGATCATTTCTATTTTGATCTTGAGGATGATATTGGCTCGGAGGAAGGTGTACTCTATCATACGAGTTTGCTTATTAATGATACTACCCTCACCCCTCCTCCCGATATGTCTACATTTGAGGATGAAGAATGGATCCTGATTGTTATCAAAATCTTTCTTCCTTTCCTCAAATATCTTGTGATTTCTCTTCATCTTCACTCCTTCGGGAATGAAGACACTATCTTTGACCCCGGCATTTTCATTTATCATTTTTGAGCCGGTTCTATGTATATCTCATCGGTGTGGAACTTTCTCGTGCTTCAAATGTTTGTCCAAACATCTTGAATGAAAGTCCGATGGAGATTGTTTCTTCCACTTTGCTTCCCCATGAACAAATTAATTCGGGGTCGAGTCAAGCTAGCGACTCGGTAATCAAAAACAGTAGCTAAACATGGGTTTTCACCCATGTGTACCACCCTAGTGTGGGGGAGTTACCCCACATGTTTAAAAAAAAAAAAAAATCTTTCAAAATAATGGCCGTAGTATTTCCCTTTTACGTTCTTTGTTTCGGCATAACCGCCGGTACTTTGAATATTGAGGGCAATATTCATTTCTAAGTGTGGGGGGGAATTCTCACGAATTTTATCATGTAATTATACCGCCTAATTCCCCCGTTTTTGGCCAAATTTTTTTTTTGGAGTAAGTGTTTTACACTGACTCAATTGGTTATCAGTCCACCTTGTCTAATAAACAAAAGGATTGGCTAATCCAGGAGCAAATGACTCTTGGTAAAGATATCTCAAATCCGTTGACGGCTTGCAATTTGCCCAAAATTGTATGGTATTCAGCTCACCATATCCTTAAAAGTGAAGAGTTGGCTAGCCCGCAAGTTTATGGCTTGTGGTAAAGGCAGTTGGAAAACCATAATTGGTAATCGACTCACCAAAGATATAGTATGTATTATCTAAGAGTTGGCTAGTCTAGAAGCAAACGGCTTCTGGTAAAGACAAATCAAATCCGTTGAAAGCTGGTGATTTGCTCAAAATCACATGGTATCAGTGTACCATGGTTCTTACTTGAACTGAAACATTTGGCTACTCCAGAAGTAATGGCTTTTGGTAAAGAGATTCAAATCCATTAAGTTTTTCTCAAAAGATTGCTAGGGACTAGCAATAGTTTAGTGTGGGGGATTGATGAGTGTGTAAATACTCATCATTTTTGGTTAAATCTGAACTGCAAAACGTTTAAAAATGCTCAGAAATGCATCAAAATACTGAAAATATTCCAAAATTGCATTTTATATGTTTCAGATGCAAAATATTTAAAATCAGATGAAAAATGAGCTAAGTTTGCATAATTGGCAGTTTCAGTCCCCCGACTTTCAAAAATGGCAAAACAAGTCCCCGAGAATTTCAAAAGTGGAAAATATTATTTATGGCCATTGGTTAATAAAAGTTTATCATTTATGGTCCTTATAACAATTTTTGGAAAACTACATTTTTGGTCCCTCTAGTTTGGTTGATGTGCAATTATGGTCCTTGTTTACTAATCCTAAAACCAACCAATCACTAAACCCAAAATAAAAAAATATATATAAACCCATTACCTATCCAAATCCCTCGGTCCAAAACCACTTAAGCCCAAGTCCACCTTTAACCCACCCAAGCCCAACTCATAAAACCACCCAAACCCTAACCCGCTCAGTTGTTAACTCCCCTTTTCTTTTTCCTTCGTCTCCCGCCCAAACTCACAACACAGAAACCAAAACAAATAAAAAATCTACCAATCACACCTACCCTGACAAACCCATCTCTCCCATACCTTACCACTTCCCCAAAACCAGAGAAACTCAAAAACCCATCCTTGCCTGTCATGTTCCCCACGCGTGCTCCTTCCCCCAAGAAGACAGAGAAGTCAGGAAGTACACGAGGAGAAAGAGACGCAAGTAGCAGCAAGGAGACAAAGAAAGAGAGAGAGAAGACCAGAGTTGTAGTATAAGTATTGTAGCCAAGTTATAAGGCCAAGTTAGTTTCTTTTTTTTTTTTTTTTTGAGTCAGTAGTTAGTTAGTTTAGTTTTAAAAATTTAGTTTCTTTCTTTTAAACCTCTAGTTTTATTCTCAAAATTTTAGTTTTCTTGTTTTAAGGTCTGATGTAATTTTCTTTTTAGTATCAATAAAAAGCATTTTCAGTTTCATGTTTATTAAAAGTATTGTTAGAGTAATTGTTGAATCGAATTTGAAAGTTGCTAATTGATTTAAGTGTAAGCATTAAAGTGAATCTCAAGGCAGGGGTCAAGTAGCTCAATCTGTTTCTAGTTCATGTTTGCTTAGCATTTGTCCTAACTTGGGAAGAAGCTTGGTAGCTTAAAAATAAGCTCCAAGTCGCTCGTGCAAGCTGATTCTGACTCTGCAGCAGCAGCAGCTGGTCAGTTAGTTTTTCTGGAAGTTCTTTTCAGTTTCTCACTTCAACTTGTTTGATTTTTCTTTAGTAACTTTAGGGTATCTGGATTAGGTAGTTTAAAGCTTAGCTCATTAGATATTTCTTCCATTTGCTTATTCCTTACGTTGCCATTAGAGTAGTCTTTATTTTTGAATCTTATAGATAGACTATTTAGCAAACTGCTCGTTTTCAAGATTTGTAGTTTTAGTTTTTTGTAAAAAGGTTGTCATTTGGTCTCTTGTTCAGTTGCAAAAAGAAAAAAGTTCACTTAAGGGGTGTTAGTTTTTGTCGCCCGCAGCAACCAAACAGCCCCCTTAGTAACTAGCTCATCCAAACAGTCCCTTAGTTTTTTTTCTGATTCACTGCTGCTGTACATAAGCTGTTTACAGCTTATTATAGTTTTTCCATGTTTGGTTTTTGTAGAAACAAGCTTAATTTGTTTTAGCATTAGTTTGTTAAGAGAAAAACTTGAAAAAAAAAATGTTAACAGAAAGGGAGGAAGTGGGAATTGAACCCACGACCTCCTGGTCTCCCTGCACGCACACAACACAAACCCACCTTACCATCTGTGCTAGAGCAACTTTTGTTTAAGTTTCCCTTAGTCAATAATTTATACACACTTAGCAGTTTTTCCCTTATTAGCTTATTAGGCCTTTTTGAATGCTTATTTCAAAAGCAGTCCGTATATTTTTCATTTTTATTTAGTTCAATTTCATTTAAAGTAGTTTTTGTGATTTTTTCAGATTTTTCTCAAAATGTTTAGTATTTTTAATTAATTAATTAGTTAAAAATCGTTTTTAATTCGTAATAAATAAAATAAAACTCAAAAAAATATTCCGCTTTTTCCTAAAATTATTTTTAGTCAATTAGGACGTAGGAAAATTGTTTTTACATTCATAGGACTTTTATTTCACAAATTTTACGTTTTTGCTTGCGCACTCGCGTAATTTTTATAAATAGCGCTCGTTTTCATTTTTAGTCACGTTTTTAGGTAATTTAAGTTTACGTTTCAATTAAAATAGTTTATTTAAGTTATTTTGTTTTATAAAATCTAGAAAAATCATTTTAAAAATAGTGATAGCGTTTATTTAATATTTTTTATCTTTTTAATTTCCTTTAATTTGCATTTAAGCCCCTGTAATTTATGTCCGTTTTCTGTAGTTATAATCATATCAAATCCCTCTTTTCCGTTCAAATCTCTCGATCACTATTTGTTTGGTGATTCATTGCATAGCTCGCTGGGACATAACGACCCGGGGAAACACTATACTCCCCAGATCTTCATTGAGTTCGTTTCTGAACCGTTTTAAGTTTCTTACGGTCGGCCATTCACAAGTGGCCGGCTTGTGTGAGAAAACTTGACGGTTTGGCACGGATCAGTAAACAACGCCGAAAGGTTTGCTGATGAGCGTAAGTTGTGTAAGCTGGTTGATGTCGGGAAGATCAAGCTGTGGTGGAGTGAAGTTTACACGTTTCTGATATGATTCAACAGCCATCTGGATATCTTCGACACGTTCTTTGGTCACGATGCGTCTAATGAAGATGAGAACTGACTTGATAAATTCACGTTGAACTTCAGTTGAGAATTGTCTCATACGACCTTGTACTTTTGCAAGATACATGTCTTCGATGTCGTTTAGGGACAAGTTCTCAAAGTCAGCTTCGGAGAATCCATAGTCCTGTTCATCTTGTCGTTTGACTATGATATTCTTCAAGAATGTGTAGTCCCACTTAGACTTGAGATCAATGTGTTTGATGGCCACGATGTCCTTAGAGCTATACACTGCATGTTGAGACTTCTGAACCAGGCAGCTTCTGTAGTAGATTCTTCGGCGTTCAGGCCAATGATGAATCCCATACAATGCATCTTGGTCGTATGCTTGCACGTTGTCAGAAAACAAGTGATTTGCACGTTCCTCGATAGCTATGCAGTTTGAGTAAATAGCCGCTGGGAATGGAAGAGTCAATGATGTAGCGTATTTTCGCGAACCATCGCTACCGTGTAAGAGAAAATCCAGGTCTCTGTTGAAAAAATATCGGAAGGGAATCCTTGGTTCGTCAGCTTGGCTAATGGTCGGTAGGGGTTTGGTCCAGTCGGTGTAGTATGGAGGGTTGTCCCTTTGTGTGAAGTCAATGTTTGCTTCCGGATTGAGCCAATCCATGTTGTTAGACATAGCTCGAGCGATGTTCTCAAGATGATATTCGACCTCGAGGGCGCTTTCAGAGCTGTCTTGTAGGAGTTGAAACGCTTCATTCTTGATTCGCTTCAATTCAGATTTCGTCATTTTCTTCACATGGAACTTTTCTTGCAAAAGTTTTGCGTGCTCCAATGTAGAACCGTCTACCAAGTCTTGACCTTCATCAGGGTAGGGAGTTTGATTGACAAGTGTGGAGAACCATTCAAACTGTTCGGTTTTATCGTCATCGAGCCATGATACGACTCCAGGCTGAGTCGTCTTCTTCTTCTTTTTGGAAGGCCTTGATGATGATACTGGTTTCTGCACTTGTTTGGGTGAGGTGGGTTGTTGTCGGGGCTCAAGGACCTCTTCATCGTCACCACCCGTATACTCAAAGTAATCACCTGTTTTATGAGTCAGGGGTGGTAACTCGGAATCGTCCCGAGGTTTATCAGTAGAAGACCGGGGTGGAGGAGACTTTTGTTGAGAAGAAGTCCGTGGTGGAGGAGGTGGCATTGAAGTAGATTTACCAGACTGTTTCTGACGTTTAGGTGCAGAGTCCTTGTCCTTATCATCGTCATCCCTTGGTCGTTTGGGTTGATCGGCTGACTCCTTGCATGATGATCTGAGTTGAAAATCAAGTAGATTTTCGAAAAATTTAGCTTCATCCGAAGTAAACGTTCCATATCGCTTTGACATTTGCATCACAAGTTTAGCGATTAACTCAGATTCAGAGAGATCAGCTTCTTTGGCCATTGTATGTTTAACCAATGCGACGATGTTAGGGGTGAGTTGTCTGGAAAATACTTCTCTAGTCACACCGGGGACAGTGTCGAGGAGAAACTTGTGAGTATGATCTCTTGCTGTCTTTTCCAGTTCCTTTTGGACTTTAGGAACGATATCCTGAAGGTACTTGTTAGTGTAGCCTTCGATCATTTCGTTCAGTTCCTCTTGTCGATGACTCTTCATGAACTTCTGAACAAATTCCCTTTCTTTCTCCATCTTGTCTTTCTCATCATTTAAGTGCTGAATTTGGTCAGCAAACCAATTCATTTTTCTGTAAAGTATGTCCTTCTTTCTGACTTGTTGGACAGCTTTCACAATCTTTTTATGAGTCTGAGAAATCCAAGATTTAGGTGGTTTCTTCACGGATTTGGATGATGATCTGGTTGACTTTGTTGATGGTGGTTGTGATGAATGAGATGAAGAGTTTGATGATGATGAGACATGAGGAGACATCGGGTCCTTAGGAGTTTCTGAGGTTTTCTCCTTTGAGTGTGTTGGACTGTCTAGAAGAAACTTTGTATAATCATCCTCGTCATCCTTAGACTTTTCTTTCTCAGTTTCCTGTTTCTCAAAATCATACACAATAGTGTCCTCCACAGGCTGTTGTTGTTGCAGAAGAGTGGTGGCACCAGATCCCTTATCGGGTCGATTAACCGTATCAGGATCTAGAGAGGAGTGGGCAGCTCCACTTGATCCTCCGGGGCCACCCATTTGATCTTTAGCAAATTCTTCGGCCTTATGAAGGTGTCTGACTTTGTGAAACTTCTTCCTGTATGATTGATCCAGTTGCTCTTCTTCATCTTCAGAGCTTTCATCCTGAGGCACAAGTGCAGGAGTCTTCCCTTTTCCTTTAATAGTTTGAGGACTTGGAGGTTTTGGTACTGAGGGATTTTCATCCTTTGCAGTTTCAGAGTATGTGATATCTTCATCTGTGTCAGTAGCCTCAGAGTCCTCGTCCCTGAGCTGTCTTTGCGGCTCAAGTGAAAGGATTGGAGTGGCTTCCTGAGAAGGAACTTTTTCCTTAGTGGTAGGTTTCCGCTTTGGAATAGGTTTCTTCTTTGGAACATTCCTCTGACTATCTGAACTTGTGACACTTCCAGCACTTCCTTTTCTGGTTCTCCTTACAGGTGTTCCAGAAGATTTTTCGTCGAGATGACCAACTTTGCCTTGTCTGACTGCTTCCAGATACCTTTTGTACGATTCGAGCTTTCTGACGTCTTCAGTTAGAAGGAAATCTGGCAGCACAACACCTTGTTTCTTTGTAGACGTTTCCTTGATTCTGACAGATAGAATGGGTTCCGTCAACATGTCGTGATTGTCGGGGTCATTGAGCCTCTTGGGAATGTCAGGATGAAGTCCAAGTGCTCTCTGGATCAACAATTTAGTATATCTGATGTAGGGAATCTTTGAACCAAGTTTGTTGAGAAATGACATCATGTCATCCCAAATCAGAGCTTCGATAGCGATGTGTTTCTTGTTGACCAATGCCCAGAATATTTGCAGTTCCATGAGCTTAGGGTGCTCATAGCCGCTGTCACGACCATAAACAGACTTGGTGATGATCATGTAGAGAGTTCTCCAGGGTTGAGGAATACTCTTAAGCTCTACGTGAGAATGCTTGGTGATTATTCCTGTAGCCTCGTCATAACCGATATTGATTAAGAATTGGAGAGTGAGCTCTTCAGCAGGTGTGGCATATAGTTTGGTCGGATCGACATCAGGAATTAGGAGAACAGCCCTTAAGTCTGCAGGTGTAATGGTGACTTGTTTGTGATTCAGAGTCACCGTCACAGCAGTTTGTCCTTTGACCCTTTCCATAGTGTTCCAGAACTGTTGGATGTAGATCTCAGGAATAGTTGCAGAGTGTGTAAGCATGTTCTGATACGGATGAGTCCTCAGAATGTCAATAGCAATTAAACACGAAGATTCTGAGCAAGTGAGGGTGTTAAAGTCAACACGGAGATTGTTCTTTCCTATCTTCATTGGATAGCCATGAGGATAGATATCAGCAATGGAGAGAACTTCAGGTGCATCCACATTCATTTGTTCAGCCATGTCGTGATCTGAAATAACATTAGCCAAAAGAACCAACATATCGAAAGACATAATGTTAGTCAACAAAAGGTCTTATTGTCTAGTTATTGAATGTACAGTGATAATGATTGTTACGAGTCCTAAGTCACTTGTATGTTCAATAGTTCAATGATGTCGTGAAATGTTTCGTGTGTTAGTTAACTTTAAGTTTTAAAGTTTATTTTATCACTTATTGTTCACAACATATCAAACGATCTAGGTTTATTAGTGACATTTTTGGATTCGTGATGATATGATTAGTTTATTTACAAGTTTGTACACGTAACAATTCATTAATGAAGGTATGATCTCGGCTTATGCGTAGGATTGGTAAAGTTATGCGTAGACAGGAATGATATATGTGTAGGCGTAAACTTACGCGTAGGATCCTAACTTACGCGTAAGAAGTGTTACGCGTAGGAAATAGGGGACCTTATGCGTAGAGCTTTATGCGTAGGCATATATTAACCTTACGCGTAAGGCTACTCGTAAGAGTTGTCCTTATGCGTAGAGGTCACTGTTTACGCATATCCTTCACAGGATACGCGTAGTCCCATCTGTAGAACCTTATGCGTAGAAGCTACGCGTAAGACTAATCTTACGCATAACAAGCTACGCGTAAGGTGATCCTTATGCGTAGATTAACAACAACCTTGATTCTGAAATTTACGTGTTGCAAGCCTGAAATAAAGCATCAAATCATCAAAGTTAAACACATAACATTCGTTTATGACAAATCAAACCACATTTACACAGTTTAACAGTTACGCGTAGAAAATCTTACGCGTAGACTAAACCCTAATTCTACGCGTATGAAATTCAGCCATGGATTATGCACCAAAGTTTTTCTGGTATATCATAGATGTTGTGAGAGCATGTAAACCAAGTTTTAACACTTTTTATGCAGTGAATCAAAAATACCCAATTTTAGAACATTAAACCCTAATTCCCAATTCTGAATCAATTAAGGTTTCTGGGTGGTTATAAGGCATGGATATCATCAATTCATCATCACATAAGCATAACACAACAATCTTTTTGACCAAATCACTTCTCATTCGAAAATACCCAATTCGACTCATAAACCCTAATTTTCAAAACTCATCAATTCGTGTTTCTGGGTTCGTTTTGAGGATAGAAAAAGTATCAGTGATGTTGTTAAAACATTTTGACACTATCGTTTTAGCCACAAACACACAAAATATGATCATGTGTTCTAACCCTTATGCGTAAAACACAAAAGTCATTGAATCTTGAGTTTTAACCGTTGGATTCTCATGAAATTTAAAACCATTGTTTAAAAATTTGTTAAGAACACAAAACCACTTACAAATTGAAGATCAGATAACCGGATTTGAAGAATGATTTTTGAGCGTAGGATTTGTATGGTTATGAGTAATAAATGTGAGGATTAGGTTAGGTGGAGGTGTTTTTATTAAAAGTAACTTTAAGCTTTTGGCAGTTTTAGTCCCTCCACCTTTTCCATTTTCATCCAAAGCTTTTTAACTTCCATTTTGGTTACCAAATGAAGATTTTAGGAAAGAAACTTGACGACACTCCCCCTCGACTTGAGAAAATAATGAAAGGTTATTAATTAAAGTCCGAGGAGTGTCTTTGAACCAGGAAATGTACCACCATTTGTAAAAGATTCAACCGAGATAAGATAACATGCAAGTACACAGAACAGATGTTTTGAAGCAGTTAATAGATTATTTTCTCCCCCTCAACACTTGATCGGAAAAATACTGAATTTTGAAAGATTAAAGTGTTGACGGAAGAAATGTACTTGCCATGTTGAAAGAAATATAGATTAGGAGAATATTTTTGTTGTTTTATCAGATTTTATATTTTTGTGTTTTGTTTTTGAAAAGATATTTACAAAAGTTGTTTTGGTGTTTGACAGGTTTTTAAGACTGTTTTAAGAGGTCATCCAATTCCTCTTGAGTCAAACACCTCATACCAATTCGGTGGACCAACTCATTAAACCTAGCGGGAGGCAAGGCTTTGGTGAGAAGAACTGCCAATTGGTATTTAGTACCCACAAAGTATAATTCAACGGTACCCTATTCCACGTGGTCCTTGATGAAATGATAGCGTAGATCGATGTGCTTTGATTTCGAGTGCTGAACTGAGTTGCACGAGATGGCAATGGCACTCCGATTGTCGCAGTACATCAGGATTCTGTCGAATACGTAACCATAGTCTTTGAGTTGTGTTCTCATCCAGATGACTTGAGCACAACACGCGGACATGGCTACATATTCTGCTTCGGCTGATGACAGTGATGTACAATCCTGCTTCTTTGATTGCCACGACACCAGTTTATCACCGAGAAATTGTAGAGCTCCTGAAGTACTTTTCCTTGAGTCTAAGCATCCTGCGTGGTCAGCGTCTGAAAAAGCGATTAGTTCAAAACCAGAATCCTTCGGATACCAGATCCCCAAGTTAATGGTTCCCTTGATGTATCGGAGGATTCTTTTAGCCTCAGAGAGGTGGGTTTCAGTTGGTCGCGACTGATAACGGGAGCATAGATAAACGACAAAGACAATATCATGTCTGCTAGCTGTTAGATACATGAGAGACCCAATGATACTTCGGTATTTGGTAGGGTCAACCAATTTCCCATGTAAATCAGCATCTAATTTCTTGGTATGAGCCATTGGTGTGGCATAAGTGTCACAGGTTGTCATTCCAAATTTGTTTAACAGTTCAAGGGCATATTTGGACTGACTCAAGAAAATACCACGGGGTGATTGATGAACTTGTAGTCCTAGAAAGAACGTAAGTTCACCCATCATGGACATTTCAAAAATTTTCTTCATTAGTTTTGCAAAAGCGATTGAAAACTTTTTATGTGTAGACCCAAAAATGATGTCATCCACGTAAATTTGAACAATTAAGATGTGTGCCCCGTGATATTGTATAAAAAGAGTTGGGTCAACCGAGCCTTTGGTGAAATTATTGGCAATGAGGAAAGATGATAGCTTATCATACCATGCCCGAGGGGTTGTTTGAGACCATAAAGAGCTTTGTTCAGTTTGTAAACATGGTTTGGGAACTCAGGATCAACGAATCCATCTGGTTGGCTGATGAGTGTGTAAATACTCATCATTTTTGGGTCAATCTGAACTGCAAAACGTCTAAAAATGCTCAGAAATGCATCAAAATACTGAAAATATCTCAAAATGTCATTTTATATGTTTCAGATGCAAAATGTTCAAAATCTGATGAAAAATGAGCAAAATTTGCATAATTGGCAGTTTCAGTCCCCCAAGTTTCTAAAATTGTCAAAAATAGTCCCTGAGTCCTAATTTCAAAAGAAAAATCACCAAAGGTCACTTTTAAATCATAACTTGTCAAAATTAGTCCTTTGGTGAAAAATGTCAAAAGTTTGAGAAAATTACAAGAATGGTCCTTCAAGTTTGAAAATTGGCAAAATTGGCCCCTGGAAAATTGGGAAATGGCAAGATTGGCCCTTATACTTTTTGAGATTGTCACTTTCAGCCCTTGGATCAACTTTGAGATATTGGCAGTTAAGGTCCTTGAAGTTTCAGAAAATTACACATATGGTTCCTATAGTTAATAAGCCCTTCACCCATTTTGGACCCTTCACACCTTGGACCCCTGTCAAATTGCATTTTTGGACCCTTTTTAATAACACTGCCAAGTCAAATGTGGTTTGACTAAACCCCTACCCGCCTTTTTACTTTCTTCAACCTCTAGCCCTGCAACACCCAGAGTTTCCATCCCCCCAGCTCACACTTTTCCACCTTATCACTCCACCCTCAACTACAATCCAAGATACAATAATTTCACCCTCCCCCACACTCAATCTCAACCCCACTGTCAAAATATCCATTTCCCGCCAAAATGGATTCAATGGCTAAGATCAAATTTTTTCATCCAAAGGTTGAGATTAATGCTGGGAAACAGTCAGGGAAGTGAGAGAAAGCAAACTGAGCTATAAAAGAGGAAGAAAGAAGCTTGAAGAGGGGGTAGCTAGTTTTATATTTTTTCTTTAATGTCGTTTTTCAATAAAATGTTTTAGTTTTAGTTAAAATGTTGTAATTTCAGTTTCTTGGTACATCATTTATGTTAAATCATCTTTGTAATGTGTTTTGAACATCAATTCAAGTCTTTTATATAGATTCCAATTTTCAGGTTCACTGTTGAAAGTTTCAGTTTCAAATTCTATGTTTAAGCTTCTCATAAGCATTTGTTGAAATCAAATAAGCTTAAATAAGCTCTTTATAGTCTTTGGCAAGCCTGTTGAATCATTTTAAGCAATTTTGGTACTTGGTCAATAAAAGTCAAAATGGTGCAGTTGGATGTGGAAATGGATAATGGGGTTGTTGCAGAGCCTTGGATGGGGTTTGAATAGATAGGTTAGCTCAAGTTTGGGTCTGGTTTTAGCCTGCATAGCAGTTGGACTTATGTGAGTTTATTTCTCACTTTTCATTTTTAGTCAATTTTGCATTTCATGCTTGTCTGAGTATTTGTAGTCACCAATGATTTAAACCTGTTTAGATAGTTGTACTTAGGTCAGTTGGACTCAGTTGGATCATTCATACAAGTTGGTTTGGTGTTTAGCTCATTTTAATTACAAATCAGTAGTTTTCAAGGGTGTTTGGATCCACTGTCTAATCTGCCTTAGAGGTGTATGTAGTGGTTAAAATTTGTTGGGTCATGCTTATTAAGTCCTATTGAACTCATTTAAGTCTTTCACTTGTGCATAAAAACCACCAAAGTCAAAAGTTCATCACAACTGTTCTAATCTGTTAACTGTTGGATTTTTAACAATTCAAAATCTTGTTTTGTGTTTATAAATCTTAGATATAACTTGCATTAGCCTTGTTTCACCTTATTACATCAATTTCAGTCCACAAATCATGATCAAAGTTCCATTTAGTCAAACTTTCTGTTTTGTTAAAAAGTCAAAAAGCTTGAAAATCTGATTTGGGCTCAACTAGGAAGAATTTTCTTGGATTCATTTCTGGACCAATTTCAATGAAAATTGTAGGTTTAAAAAGTTCACCTGGTCTTGTTTCTTATTATCATTTTTGTGGAATTTTGCCAATTTTTTAGATCTCTCAAACAGGCTTGTGAATGAAGGCTTATGTGCCCTGTGCAGGGCACTGAGACTGCACAGGGCTTGAGCAGTTTTTGTAGCTCTTGCACAGAGCTCAATAGAGCTCAACTAGGTCTGATCTTTGGTTTACTAGGTCTTAGCCAGGTCTTCTTTAGGTTCCAATTTGTAGTTTCCAATTTCAGCTTATCTAGCAGCTTGTGTATAAGCTCAAAGTAGCTACCCAAAATCTGTTTTAGCTCAAAAGCTCAAACATCAAATCTGAGCAATCTGCCAATCCAGAGGGTATAGCTTATTGTTTCTTGTTGCATTTTAGCTCTTTTAGCTTATTTAAGCTTCTGTTTTGGTTGGGTGCTTGTTTTGTTCCATTTGCTTATTTAAGTGCTTATTATAATAAGCACTTGTACATCAGTTTCAAATTCCTCCACATAAGCACATGTTTTTCCATTTTTCCTAGATTCCAAATATAATTTTAGAGTTTTCCTGAAATTTTCAGATTTTTCCAAGTTGGTTTGCTATTTTTCTTGATTTAAATTAGTTTTTAAGCATTTTTAAATAGCATTTAATACAAAAAATTAAGAAAAGGTTCAAAAAAATAAGTTTTCATTTTTCTTAAGTTAAGATAAATATAAAAAGCCAAAAAAGTAATTTTCTAGATTTTTCTTAGTTAAATTTGTATTTTTAAATAATTTAAGTAGTTTTTAATAGTTTAAAATTCATAAAAAATAGAAAAATAATCAGAAAAATACAAAAATAGTTTTGAAAATTCTAGTTTGTTATTTTAGACTTTTCTAAGTCTTAATTTTATTTTTCTAGCTTTATTTACTATTTTATTGTATTATAAGCTATTATTTAATAGTTAAAAATAGTTTTTAATTAATAATAATTAGATAATTAGTTATAAAAATAATTTTATTTTTCTATAAATTTTCTTTTATCATTAGGTTTGTAAAAATGTATTTTTCATATTTTTAGGACTTTTATTTCTTAGATTTCACTTTTTATTTTGTACGTTTACGTAATTTTTATTTAAATGTAAGTTTTAAGTTTTAAATTTTAAACGTTCATCAATTTTAAAAATAGTGATAGCGTTTATTTAATATTTTTTATCTTTTTAACTTTCTTTAATTTGCATTTAAGCCCTTGTAGTTTATGTCCTTTTTCTGTAGTTATAATAATTCACAATCTCCTTTTCCGTTCAAATCTCTCGATCACTTTACGTTTGATAATCCATTGCATAGCTCGCTGGGACATAACGACCCGGGGAAACACTATACTCCCCAGATCTTCATTGCATTCGTGCTTGAGCAGTTTTAAGCTGATTACGGTCTGCCATTCACAAGTGGCAGGCTTGAGTGATTTAGCTTGACTGTTTGGCACGCATCAAATTTTTGGCGCCGCTGCCGGGGAGCTGTGCTGATAATCTTACGTTTAGCAGATTAGTGATTTGGATATTCACTCCTTGTCTATACCATCTGTATGTGTTTATATTTTCTTTTTAAAATCAAAAACCCAAAAAGATTTTCAGTCTTTGTTTTTACAAATGTTTTTCAAAAATGCCAAAAATATTCCTCTTCACCCTCCTACCCTTTTTGATTCTTTATCCCTTTACCCTCTATCTATTTGATTCTCACTTCTTCTATTCTCATGGAATCTCTCGAGGACGAACTCTGGGACGAAGTTGAAAAACTTCAGACTGTATCACAAATGTCAAGAATTCGTGTTGTTCGAGATGATCCATTCATTCTGCGTAGGGAAATGGAACGAGAAACCGGGGTGACAAAGGACCAGGTACTTCCTTTTGATAATGGGAGTGCTAAATACGTCCAACCTACGGTTATCCAAAGATCTGAACCCTCAATTGCTCCTAAGCCGTCTAGAATTGATTCTAAACTTTCACTATTTACGGTTAAAAGCAAACATGCAGAATTCAGACCGGTGACTAGCAAGAATGACTTGCCTAATCTTCACGTTTCTCAAGAACCAGAACCAGAGACCATAACGGAAGTGGTGGAAATTGCTATCTTTCAGAGCACACCACTTGTCCCACCTCCGGATTTTTCAAAATGTTCTTCGAGTCTTAATAGTCATTCGGATCACCATGTTGATTTTGTTGATTCTTTGAATAAACCGATTCTTTCTCATAACTTTCAAATGCAATCGTTTATTCCTTGTGTCGGTTGTGGTGAGCCTCTCTTTGGTTCACCCTGTCATTGGTGTACGTGTGTACAATGTGGTAATGATATTCATAACGAGAGTTGTTTGTTTTGTGGTTCGAGGAATTCATTTGATTATGATCCTAATCAGAACTCATTTAACGACCCCTCCAACTTTTCCAATTACCCATCACAGCCCGACTTATCTTCATATAATCAACATACCTGCTGTGAATTTTGTGGAGGTCCTCACCAAGGATTTGAGTGTCAATCCGGAAACACGTTTGTCTATGAACAGTTTTCCAGTGATGCTCAGAACTTTGGTTATAACCAAAATCCATATGATTCACCTGTCCAGACTCAACAGTTTTACTGTTGTGAGTACTGTGGAGGTCCCCATTTCAGCTCTGATTATCAAATAGGGAACCTAGTTCCTTGTAACAATCATGACTCTTACATGTTTGACAATTTCCAACCTCCACAGCACCATACGGTTCAAACTCCACCTGAGCCGTTGTCTCAAGAAATCTCCCAGGATTTTGAAACCATAATGAAAACACTTGATGATATGGTTAGTAACTTTAAGAATCAAGTGAGTGGTGAAAAGACCATGGGAGAATTGCTTGCCGAAGAGCGAGAGGCCCGCCAATCTAGGGAAGAATTACTAGTCCTAGAGCATGCAGCTCTAAGGCGTTCCCAATTTCTTAAGGCAGCTCTTTATGATGACGACGAGGAGAGTTTTTATCCTTTTAAAGATAATATTTCTCAACTCCCTCAGTCAGTTGATATCCCAGCAGTTGAGATTCCATCTCAGACAACTGCTATCACACCCGAAGCTCCCACTCACTCTCTAAACATGGGGGACGAGCATCTTGACACTGTTCCTGAAAAGGAATCGGACGAATTCATAAAGTCTAGTGTTGAGAACCTTGTCCCAATCCCGAGAGAGTCACAGGGAACTTCTGATCATATGTGTGATTCTCTTTCCCCTCTTGAGTGTTCAAATGATCATTTGGAAACTTTCTCCAATTGTAGCGACGATTGTGCTTCCTATGGAAACATCGAGTATGTTGAGGCATCACTTCCACAATCTGATGCTGACCCTCTTCTTGAGGAGTTCTCCGGTGAACTCACTCACATCTATCCACTCTTTGATTTCGAAGCCGATCTGGGAGAGACTGAAAGTCCCCTTGATAATGATCGTTCACTCACTTCTTATCCCAACAGTCCAATAGAGAATGTTGATCACTTTGTTCCCGAAACATTCAAAGCTACTTTCACCAATCCTCTATTTGAATTCGACTCTGAATTCACTTCAATTTCTGAGAATCCACTCTTTGATACTCAGATTGAGGATAGTGATGAGCCCACAATGGAACAAGAGTTCACAACATCACTTCATGTGAATGATTCTCTTCATGAAGAGTTCTCCGGTGAACTCTCTCATGACATATCTCCTCCGGAACATGATCATTTCTATTTTGATCTTGAGGATGATATTAGCTCGGAGGAAGGTGTACTCTATCGTATGAGTTTGCTTATTAATGATACTACCCTCACCCTTCCTCCCGATACGTCTACATTTGAGGATGAGGAATGGATCTTGATTGTTATCAAAATCTTTCTTCCTTTCCTCAAATATCTCGTGATTTCTCTTCATCTTCACTCCTTCGGGAATGAAGATACTATCTTTGACCCCGGCATTTTCACTTACCATTTTTGAGCCGGTTCTATGTATATCTCATCGGTGTGGAACTTTCACATGCTTCAAATGTTTGTCCAAACATCTTGAATGAAAGTCCGATGGAGATTGTTTCTTCCACTTTGCTTCCCCATGAACCAATGAATTCGGGGTCGAGTCAAGCTAGCGACTCGGTAATCAAAAACAGTAGCTAAACATGGGTTTTCACCCGTGTGTACCACCCTAGTGTGGGGGAGTTGCCCCACATGTGTATATAAGTTTTCTAAAAAAAAAAAAAAAAAAAAAAAAAAAAAAAAAAAAAAAAAAAAAAAAAAAAAAAATCTTTCAAAATAATGGCCGTAGTATTTCCCTTTTACGTTCTCAGTTTCGGCATAACCGCCGGTACTTTGAATATTGAGGGCAATATTCATTTCTAAGTGTGGGGGGGAATTCTCACGAATTTTATCATATAATTATAACAATTCCCCCGTTTTTGGCCAAAATTTTTTTTTTGGGAGTAAGTGTTTCACACTTACTCAATTGGTTATCAGTCCGCCTTGTCTAATAAACAAAAGGATTGGCTAATCCAGGAGCAAACGGCTCTTGGTAAAGATATCTCAAATCCGTTGACGGCTTGCAATTTGCCCAAAATTGTATGGTATTCAGCTCACCATATCCTAAAAAGTGAAGAGTTGGCTAGCCCGCAAGTTTATGGCTTGTGGTAAAGGCAGTGGAAAAACCATAATTGGTAATCAGCTCACCAAAGATAATATTGATAATTTATCTAAGAGTTGGCTAGTCCAGAGCAAACGGCTTCTGGTAAAGACAAAATCAAATCCGTTGAAAGCTGGTGGTTTGCTCAAAATCACATGGTTATCGGTGTACCATGGTTCTTACTTGAACTGAAACATTTGGCTACTCCAGAAGTAATGGCTTTTGGTAAAGAGATTCAAATCCATTAAGTTTTTCTCAAAAGATTGCTAGGGACTAGCAATAGTTTAGTGTGGGGGATTGATGAGTGTGTAAATACTCATCATTTTTGGGTCAATCTGAACTGCAAAACGTCTAAAAATGCTCAGAAATGCATCAAAATACTGAAAATATCTCAAAATGTCATTTTATATGTTTCAGATGCAAAATGTTCAAAATCTGATGAAAAATGAGCAAAATTTGCATAATTGGCAGTTTCAGTCCCCCAAGTTTCTAAAATTGTCAAAAATAGTCCCTGAGTCCTAATTTCAAAAGAAAAATCACCAAAGGTCCTTTTTAAATCATAACTTGTCAAAATTAGTCCTTTGGTGAAAAATGTCAAAAGTTTGAGAAAATTACTAGAATGGTCCTTCAAGTTTGAAAATTGGCAAAATTGGCCCCTGGAAAATTGGGAAATGGCAAGAATGGCCCTTATACTTTTTGAGATTGTCACTTTCAGCCCTTGGATCAACTTTGAGATATTGGCAGTTAAGGTCCTTGAAGTTTCAGAAAATTACACATATGGTTCCTATAGTTAATAAGCCCTTCACCCATTTTGGACCCTTCACACCTTGGACCCCTGTCAAATTGCATTTTTGGACCCTTTTTAATAACACTGCCAAGTCAAATGTGGTTTGACTAAACCCCTACCCGCCTTTTTACTTTCTTCAACCTCTAGCCCTGCAACACCCAGAGTTTCCATCCCCCCAGCTCATACTTTTCCACCTTATCACTCCACCCTCAACTACAATCCAAGATACAATAATTTCACCCTCCCCCACACTCAATCTCAACCCCACTGTCAAAATATCCATTTCCCGCCAAAATGGATTCAATGGCTAAGATCAAATTTTTTCATCCAAAGGTTGAGATTAATGCTGGGAAACAGTCAGGGAAGTGAGAGAAAGCAAACTGAGCTATAAAAGAGGAAGAAAGAAGCTTGAAGAGGGGGTAGCTAGTTTTATATTTTTTCTTTAATGTCGTTTTTCAATAAAATGTTTTAGTTTTAGTTAAAATGTTGTAATTTCAGTTTCTTGGTACATCATTTATGTTAAATCATCTTTGTAATGTGTTTTGAACATCAATTCAAGTCTTTTATATAGATTCCAATTTTCAGGTTCACTGTTGAAAGTTTCAGTTTCAAATTCTATGTTTAAGCTTCTCATAAGCATTTGTTGAAATCAAATAAGCTTAAATAAGCTCTTTATAGTCTTTGGCAAGCCTGTTGAATCATTTAAGCAATTTTGGTACTTGGTCAATAAAAGTCAAAATGGTGCAGTTGGATGTGGAAATGGATAATGGGGTTGTTGCAGAGCCTTGGATGGGGTTTGAATAGATAGGTTAGCTCAAGTTTGGGTCTGGTTTTAGCCTGCATAGCAGTTGGACTTATGTGAGTTTATTTCTCACTTTTCATTTTTAGTCAATTTTGCATTTCATGCTTGTCTGAGTATTTGTAGTCACCAATGATTTAAACCTGTTTAGATAGTTGTACTTAGGTCAGTTGGACTCAGTTGGATCATTCATACAAGTTGGCTTGGTGTTTAGCTCATTTTAATTACAAATCAGTAGTTTTCCAGGGTGTTTGGATCCACTGTCTAATCTGCCTTAGAGGTGTATGTAGTGGTTAAAATCTGTTGGGTCATGCTTATTAAGTCCTATTGAACTCATTTAAGTCTTTCACTTGTGCATAAAAACCACCAAAGTCAAAAGTTCATCACAACTGTTCTAATCTGTTAACTGTTGGATTTTTAACAATTCAAAATCTTGTTTTGTGTTTATATATCTTAGATATAACTTGCATTAGCCTTGTTTCACCTTATTACATCAATTTCAGTCCACAAATCATGATCAAAGTTCCATTTAGTCAAACTTTCTGTTTTGTTAAAAAGTCAAAAAGCTTGAAAATCTGATTTGGGCTCAACTAGGAAGAATTTTCTTGGATTCATTTTTGGACCAATTTCAATGAAAATTGTAGGTTTAAAAAGTTCACCTGGTCTTGTTTCTTATTATCATTTTTGTGGAATTTTTCCAATTTTTTAGATCTCTCAAACAGGCTTGTGAATGAAGGCTTATGTGCCCTGTGCAGGGCACTGAGACTGCACAGGGCTTGAGCAGTTTTTGTAGCTCTTGCATAGAGCTCAATAGAGCTCAACTAGGTCTGATCTTTGGTTTACTAGGTCTTAGCCAGGTCTTCTTTAGGTTCCAATTTGTAGTTTCCAATTTCAGCTTATCTAGCAGCTTGTGTATAAGCTCAAAGTAGCTACCCAAAATCTGTTTTAGCTCAAAAGCTCAAACATCAAATCTGAGCAATCTGCCAATCCAGAGGGTATAGCTTATTGTTTCTTGTTGCATTTTAGCTCTTTTAGCTTATTTAAGCTTCTGTTTTGGTTGGGTGCTTGTTTTGTTCCATTTGCTTATTTAAGTGCTTATTATAATAAGCACTTGTACATCAGTTTCAAATTCCTCCACATAAGCACATGTTTTTCCATTTTTCCTAGATTCCTAATATAATTTTAGAGTTTTCCTGAAATTTTCAGATTTTTCCAAGTTGGTTTGCTATTTTTCTTGATTTAAATTAGTTTTTAAGCATTTTTAAATAGCATTTAATACAAAAAATTAAGAAAAGGTTCAAAAAAATAAGTTTTCATTTTTCTTAAGTTAAGATAAATATAAAAAGCCAAAAAAGTAATTTTCTAGATTTTTCTTAGTTAAATTTGTATTTTTAAATAATTTAAGTAGTTTTTAATAGTTTAAAATTCATAAAAAATAGAAAAATAATCAGAAAAATACAAAAATAGTTTTGAAAATTCTAGTTTGTTATTTTAGACTTTTCTAAGTCTTAATTTTATTTTTCTAGCTTTATTTACTATTTTATTGTATTATAAGCTATTATTTAATAGTTAAAAATAGTTTTTAATTAATAATAATTAGATAATTAGTTATAAAAATAATTTTCTTTTTCTATAAATTTTCTTTTATCATTAGGTTTGTAAAAATGTATTTTTCATATTTTTAGGACTTTTATTTCTTAGATTTCACTTTTTATTTTGTACGTTTACGTAATTTTTATTTAAATGTAAGTTTTAAGTTTTAAATTTTAAACGTTCATCAATTTTAAAAATAGTGATAGCGTTTATTTAATATTTTTTATCTTTTTAACTTTCTTTAATTTGCATTTAAGCCCTTGTAGTTTATGTCCTTTTTCTGTAGTTATAATAATTCACAATCTCCTTTTCCGTTCAAATCTCTCGATCACTTTACGTTTGATAATCCATTGCATAGCTCGCTGGGACATAACGACCCGGGGAAACACTATACTCCCTAGATCTTCATTGCATTCGTGCTTGAGCAGTTTTAAGCTGATTACGGTCTGCCATTCACAAGTGGCAGGCTTGAGTGATTTAGCTTGACTGTTTGGCACGCATCAAATTTTTGGCGCCGCTGCCGGGGAGCTGTGCTGATAATCTTACGTTTAGCAGATTAGTGATTTGGATATTCACTCCTTGTCTATACCATCTGTATGTGTTTATATTTTCTTTTTAAAATCAAAAACCCAAAAAGATTTTCAGTCTTTGTTTTTACAAATGTTTTTCAAAAATGCCAAAAATATTCCTCTTCACCCTCCTACCCTTTTTGATTCTTTATCCCTTTACCCTCTATCTATTTGATTCTCACTTCTTCTATTCTCATGGAATCTCTCGAGGACGAACTCTGGGACGAAGTTGAAAAACTTCAGACTGTATCACAAATGTCAAGAATTCGTGTTGTTCGAGATGATCCATTCATTCTGCGTAGGGAAATGGAACGAGAAACCGGGGTGACAAAGGACCAGGTACTTCCTTTTGATAATGGGAGTGCTAAATACGTCCAACCTACGGTTATCCAGAGATCTGAACCCTCAATTGCTCCTAAGCCGTCTAGAATTGATTCTAAACTTTCACTATTTACGGTTAAAAGCAAACATGCAGAATTCAGACCGGTGACTAGCAAGAATGACTTGCCTAATCTTCACGTTTCTCAAGAACCAGAACCAGAGACCATAACGGAAGTGGTGGAAATTGCTAGCTTTCAGAGCACACCACTTGTCCCACCTCCGGATTTTTCAAAATGTTCTTCGAGTCTTAATAGTCATTCGGATCACCATGTTGATTTTGTTGATTCTTTGAATAAACCGATTCCTTCTCATAACTTTCAAATGCAATCGTTTATTCCTTGTGTCGGTTGTGGTGAGCCTCTCTTTGGTTCACCCTGTCATTGGTGTACGTGTGTACAATGTGGTAATGATATTCATAACGAGAGTTGTTTGTTTTGTGGTTCGAGGAATTCATTTGATTATGATCCTAATCAGAACTCATTTAACGACCCCTCCAACTTTTCCAATTACCCATCACAGCCCGACTTATCTTCATATAATCAACATACCTGCTGTGAATTTTGTGGAGGTCCTCACCAAGGATTTGAGTGTCAATCCGGAAACACGTTTGTCTATGAACAGTTTTCCAGTGATGCTCAGAACTTTGGTTATAACCAAAATCCATATGATTCACCTGTCCAGACTCAACAGTTTTACTGTTGTGAGTACTGTGGAGGTCCCCATTTCAGCTCTGATTGTCAAATAGGGAACCTAGTTCCTTGTAACAATCATGACTCTTACATGTTTGACAATTTCCAACCTCCACAGCACCATACGGTTCAAACTCCACCTGAGCCGTTGTCTCAAGAAATCTCCCAGGATTTTGAAACCATAATGAAAACACTTGATGATATGGTTAGTAACTTTAAGAATCAAGTGAGTGGTGAAAAGACCATGGGAGAATTGCTTGCCGAAGAGCGAGAGGCCCGCCAATCTAGGGAAGAATTACTAGTCCTAGAGCATGCAGCTCTAAGGCGTTCCCAATTTCTTAAGGCAGCTCTTTATGATGACGACGAGGAGAGTTTTTATCCTTTTAAAGATAATATTTCTCAACTCCCTCAGTCAGTTGATATCCCAGCAGTTGAGATTCCATCTCAGACAACTGCTATCACACCCGAAGCTCCCACTCACTCTCTAAACATGGGGGACGAGCATCTTGACACTGTTCCTGAAAAGGAATCGGACGAATTCATAAAGTCTAGTGTTGAGAACCTTGTCCCAATCCCGAGAGAGTCACAGGGAACTTCTGATCATATGTGTGATTCTCTTTCCCCTCTTGAGTGTTCAAATGATCATTTGGAAACTTTCTCCAATTGTAGCGACGATTGTGCTTCCTATGGAAACATCGAGTATGTTGAGGCATCACTTCCACAATCTGATGCTGACCCTCTTCTTGAGGAGTTCTCCGGTGAACTCACTCACATCTATCCACTCTTTGATTTCGAAGCCGATCTGGGAGAGACTGAAAGTCCCCTTGATAATGATCGTTCACTCACTTCTTATCCCAACAGTCCAATAGAGAATGTTGATCACTTTGTTCCCGAAACATTCAAAGCTACTTTCACCAATCCTCTATTTGAATTCGACTCTGAATTCACTTCAATTTCTGAGAATCCACTCTTTGATACTCAGATTGAGGATAGTGATGAGCCCACAATGGAACAAGAGTTCACAACATCACTTCATGTGAATGATTCTCTTCATGAAGAGTTCTCCGGTGAACTCTCTCATGACATATCTCCTCCGGAACATGATCATTTCTATTTTGATCTTGAGGATGATATTTGCTCGGAGGAAGGTGTACTCTATCGTATGAGTTTGCTTATTAATGATACTACCCTCACCCTTCCTCCCGATACGTCTACATTTGAGGATGAGGAATGGATCTTGATTGTTATCAAAATCTTTCTTCCTTTCCTCAAATATCTCGTGATTTCTCTTCATCTTCACTCCTTCGGGAATGAAGATACTATCTTTGACCCCGGCATTTTCACTTACCATTTTTGAGCCGGTTCTATGTATATCTCATCGGTGTGGAACTTTCACATGCTTCAAATGTTTGTCCAAACATCTTGAATGAAAGTCCGATGGAGATTGTTTCTTCCACTTTGCTTCCCCATGAACCAATGAATTCGGGGTCGAGTCAAGCTAGCGACTCGGTAATCAAAAACAGTAGCTAAACATGGGTTTTCACCCGTGTGTACCACCCTAGTGTGGGGGAGTTGCCCCACATGTGTATATAAGTTTTCTAAAAAAAAAAAAAAAAAAAAAAAAAAAAAAAAAAAAAATCTTTCAAAATAATGGCCGTAGTATTTCCCTTTTACGTTCTCAGTTTCGGCATAACCGCCGGTACTTTGAATATTGAGGGCAATATTCATTTCTAAGTGTGGGGGGGAATTCTCACGAATTTTATCATATAATTATACGAATTCCCCCGTTTTTGGCCAAAAATTTTTTTTGGGAGTAAGTGTTTCACACTTACTCAATTGGTTATCAGTCCGCCTTGTCTAATAAACAAAAGGATTGGCTAATCCAGGAGCAAACGGCTCTTGGTAAAGATATCTCAAATCCGTTGACGGCTTGCAATTTGCCCAAAATTGTATGGTATTCAGCTCACCATATCCTAAAAAGTGAAGAGTTGGCTAGCCCGCAAGTTTATGGCTTGTGGTAAAGGCAGTGGAAAAACCATAATTGGTAATCAGCTCACCAAAGATAATATTGATAATTTATCTAAGAGTTGGCTAGTCCAGAGCAAACGGCTTCTGGTAAAGACAAAATCAAATCCGTTGAAAGCTGGTGGTTTGCTCAAAATCACATGGTTATCGGTGTACCATGGTTCTTACTTGAACTGAAACATTTGGCTACTCCAGAAGTAATGGCTTTTGGTAAAGAGATTCAAATCCATTAAGTTTTTCTCAAAAGATTGCTAGGGACTAGCAATAGTTTAGTGTGGGGGATTGATGAGTGTGTAAATACTCATCATTTTTGGGTCAATCTGAACTGCAAAACGTCTAAAAATGCTCAGAAATGCATCAAAATACTGAAAATATCTCAAAATGTCATTTTATATGTTTCAGATGCAAAATGTTCAAAATCTGATGAAAAATGAGCAAAATTTGCATAATTGGCAGTTTCAGTCCCCCAAGTTTCTAAAATTGTCAAAAATAGTCCCTGAGTCCTAATTTCAAAAGAAAAATCACCAAAGGTCCTTTTTAAATCATAACTTGTCAAAATTAGTCCTTTGGTGAAAAATGTCAAAAGTTTGAGAAAATTACAAGAATGGTCCTTCAAGTTTGAAAATTGGCAAAATTGGCCCCTGGAAAATTGGGAAATGGCAAGATTGGCCCTTATACTTTTTGAGATTGTCACTTTCAGCCCTTGGATCAACTTTGAGATATTGGCAGTTAAGGTCCTTGAAGTTTCAGAAAATTACACATATGGTTCCTATAGTTAATAAGCCCTTCACCCATTTTGGACCCTTCACACCTTGGACCCCTGTCAAATTGCATTTTTGGACCCTTTTTAATAACACTGCCAAGTCAAATGTGGTTTGACTAAACCCCTACCCGCCTTTTTACTTTCTTCAACCTCTAGCCCTGCAACACCCAGAGTTTCCATCCCCCCAGCTCACACTTTTCCACCTTATCACTCCACCCTCAACTACAATCCAAGATACAATAATTTCACCCTCCCCCACACTCAATCTCAACCCCACTGTCAAAATATCCATTTCCCGCCAAAATGGATTCAATGGCTAAGATCAAATTTTTTCATCCAAAGGTTGAGATTAATGCTGGGAAACAGTCAGGGAAGTGAGAGAAAGCAAACTGAGCTATAAAAGAGGAAGAAAGAAGCTTGAAGAGGGGGTAGCTAGTTTTATATTTTTTCTTTAATGTCGTTTTTCAATAAAATGTTTTAGTTTTAGTTAAAATGTTGTAATTTCAGTTTCTTGGTACATCATTTATGTTAAATCATCTTTGTAATGTGTTTTGAACATCAATTCAAGTCTTTTATATAGATTCCAATTTTCAGGTTCACTGTTGAAAGTTTCAGTTTCAAATTCTATGTTTAAGCTTCTCATAAGCATTTGTTGAAATCAAATAAGCTTAAATAAGCTCTTTATAGTCTTTGGCAAGCCTGTTGAATCATTTTAAGCAATTTTGGTACTTGGTCAATAAAAGTCAAAATGGTGCAGTTGGATGTGGAAATGGATAATGGGGTTGTTGCAGAGCCTTGGATGGGGTTTGAATAGATAGGTTAGCTCAAGTTTGGGTCTGGTTTTAGCCTGCATAGCAGTTGGACTTATGTGAGTTTATTTCTCACTTTTCATTTTTAGTCAATTTTGCATTTCATGCTTGTCTGAGTATTTGTAGTCACCAATGATTTAAACCTGTTTAGATAGTTGTACTTAGGTCAGTTGGACTCAGTTGGATCATTCATACAAGTTGGTTTGGTGTTTAGCTCATTTTAATTACAAATCAGTAGTTTTCCAGGGTGTTTGGATCCACTGTCTAATCTGCCTTAGAGGTGTATGTAGTGGTTAAAATCTGTTGGGTCATGCTTATTAAGTCCTATTGAACTCATTTAAGTCTTTCACTTGTGCATAAAAACCACCAAAGTCAAAAGTTCATCACAACTGTTCTAATCTGTTAACTGTTGGATTTTTAACAATTCAAAATCTTGTTTTGTGTTTATATATCTTAGATATAACTTGCATTAGCCTTGTTTCACCTTATTACATCAATTTCAGTCCACAAATCATGATCAAAGTTCCATTTAGTCAAACTTTCTGTTTTGTTAAAAAGTCAAAAAGCTTGAAAATCTGATTTGGGCTCAACTAGGAAGAATTTTCTTGGATTCATTTCTGGACCAATTTCAATGAAAATTGTAGGTTTAAAAAGTTCACCTGGTCTTGTTTCTTATTATCATTTTTGTGGAATTTTTCCAATTTTTTAGATCTCTCAAACAGGCTTGTGAATGAAGGCTTATGTGCCCTGTGCAGGGCACTGAGACTGCACAGGGCTTGAGCAGTTTTTGTAGCTCTTGCATAGAGCTCAATAGAGCTCAACTAGGTCTGATCTTTGGTTTACTAGGTCTTAGCCAGGTCTTCTTTAGGTTCCAATTTGTAGTTTCCAATTTCAGCTTATCTAGCAGCTTGTGTATAAGCTCAAAGTAGCTACCCAAAATCTGTTTTAGCTCAAAAGCTCAAACATCAAATCTGAGCAATCTGCCAATCCAGAGGGTATAGCTTATTGTTTCTTGTTGCATTTTAGCTCTTTTAGCTTATTTAAGCTTCTGTTTTGGTTGGGTGCTTGTTTTGTTCCATTTGCTTATTTAAGTGCTTATTATAATAAGCACTTGTACATCAGTTTCAAATTCCTCCACATAAGCACATGTTTTTCCATTTTTCCTAGATTCCAAATATAATTTTAGAGTTTTCCTGAAATTTTCAGATTTTTCCAAGTTGGTTTGCTATTTTTCTAGATTTAAATTAGTTTTTAAGCATTTTTAAATAGCATTTAATACAAAAAATTAAGAAAAGGTTCAAAAAAATAAGTTTTCATTTTTCTTAAGTTAAGATAAATATAAAAAGCCAAAAAAGTAATTTTCTAGATTTTTCTTAGTTAAATTTGTATTTTTAAATAATTTAAGTAGTTTTTAATAGTTTAAAATTCATAAAAAATAGAAAAATAATCAGAAAAATACAAAAATAGTTTTGAAAATTCTAGTTTGTTATTTTAGACTTTTCTAAGTCTTAATTTTATTTTTCTAGCTTTATTTACTATTTTATTGTATTATAAGCTATTATTTAATAGTTAAAAATAGTTTTTAATTAATAATAATTAGATAATTAGTTATAAAAATAATTTTCTTTTTCTATAAATTTTCTTTTATCATTAGGTTTGTAAAAATGTATTTTTCATATTTTTAGGACTTTTATTTCTTAGATTTCACTTTTTATTTTGTACGTTTACGTAATTTTTATTTAAATGTAAGTTTTAAGTTTTAAATTTTAAACGTTCATCAATTTTAAAAATAGTGATAGCGTTTATTTAATATTTTTTATCTTTTTAACTTTCTTTAATTTGCATTTAAGCCCTTGTAGTTTATGTCCTTTTTCTGTAGTTATAATAATTCACAATCTCCTTTTCCGTTCAAATCTCTCGATCACTTTACGTTTGATAATCCATTGCATAGCTCGCTGGGACATAACGACCCGGGGAAACACTATACTCCCCAGATCTTCATTGCATTCGTGCTTGAGCAGTTTTAAGCTGATTACGGTCTGCCATTCACAAGTGGCAGGCTTGAGTGATTTAGCTTGACTGTTTAGCACGCATCAAATTTTTGGCGCCGCTGCCGGGGAGCTGTGCTGATAATCTTACGTTTAGCAGATTAGTGATTTGGATATTCACTCCTTGTCTATACCATCTGTATGTGTTTATATTTTCTTTTTAAAATCAAAAACCCAAAAAGATTTTCAGTCTTTGTTTTTACAAATGTTTTTCAAAAATGCCAAAAATATTCCTCTTCACCCTCCTACCCTTTTTGATTCTTTATCCCTTTACCCTCTATCTATTTGATTCTCACTTCTTCTATTCTCATGGAATCTCTCGAGGACGAACTCTGGGACGAAGTTGAAAAACTTCAGACTGTATCACAAATGTCAAGAATTCGTGTTGTTCGAGATGATCCATTCATTCTGCGTAGGGAAATGGAACGAGAAACCGGGGTGACAAAGGACCAGGTACTTCCTTTTGATAATGGGAGTGCTAAATACGTCCAACCTACGGTTATCCAAAGATCTGAACCCTCAATTGCTCCTAAGCCGTCTAGAATTGATTCTAAACTTTCACTATTTACGGTTAAAAGCAAACATGCAGAATTCAGACCGGTGACTAGCAAGAATGACTTGCCTAATCTTCACGTTTCTCAAGAACCAGAACCAGAGACCATAACGGAAGTGGTGGAAATTGCTAGCTTTCAGAGCACACCACTTGTCCCACCTCCGGATTTTTCAAAATGTTCTTCGAGTCTTAATAGTCATTCGGATCACCATGTTGATTTTGTTGATTCTTTGAATAAACCGATTCCTTCTCATAACTTTCAAATGCAATCGTTTATTCCTTTGTTCGGTTGTGGTGAGCCTCTCTTTGGTTCACCCTGTCATTGGTGTACGTGTGTACAATGTGGTAATGATATTCATAACGAGAGTTGTTTGTTTTGTGGTTCGAGGAATTCATTTGATTATGATCCTAATCAGAACTCATTTAACGACCCCTCCAACTTTTCCAATTACCCATCACAGCCCGACTTATCTTCATATAATCAACATACCTGCTGTGAATTTTGTGGAGGTCCTCACCAAGGATTTGAGTGTCAATCCGGAAACATGTTTGTCTATGAACAGTTTTCCAGTGATGCTCAGAACTTTGGTTATAACCAAAATCCATATGATTCACCTGTCCAGACTCAATAGTTTTACTGTTGTGAGTACTGTGGAGGTCCCCATTTCAGCTCTGATTGTCAAATAGGGAACCCAGTTCCTTGTAACAATCATGACTCTTACATGTTTGACAATTTCCAACCTCCACAGCACCATACGGTTCAAACTCCACCTGAGCCGTTGTCTCAAGAAATCTCCCAGGATTTTGAAACCATAATGAAAACACTTGATGATATGGTTAGTAACTTTAAGAATCAAGTGAGTGGTGAAAAGACCATGGGAGAATTTCTTGCCGAAGAGCGAGAGGCCCGCCAATCTAGGGAAGAATTACTAGTCCTAAAGCATGCAGCTCTAAGGCGTTCCCAATTTCTTAAGGCAGCTCTTTATGATGACGACGAGGAGAGTTTTTATCCTTTTAAAGATAATATTTCTCAACTCCCTCAGTCAGTTGATATCCCAGCAGTTGAGATTCCATCTCAGACAACTGCTATCACACCCGAAGCTCCCACTCACTCTCTAAACATGGGGGACGAGCATCTTGACACTGTTCCTGAAAAGGAATCGGACGAATTCATAAAGTCTAGTGTTGAGAACCTTGTCCCAATCCCGAGAGAGTCACAGGGAACTTCTGATCATATGTGTGATTCTCTTTCCCCTCTTGAGTGTTCAAATGATCATTTGGAAACTTTCTCCAATTGTAGCGACGATTGTGCTTCCTATGGAAACATCGAGTATGTTGAGGCATCACTTCCACAATCTGATGCTGACCCTCTTCTTGAGGAGTTCTCCGGTGAACTCACTCACATCTATCCACTCTTTGATTTCGAAGCCGATCTGGGAGAGACTGAAAGTCCCCTTGATAATGATCGTTCACTCACTTCTTATCCCAACAGTCCAATAGAGAATGTTGATCACTTTGTTCCCGAAACATTCAAAGCTACTTTCACCAATCCTCTATTTGAATTCGACTCTGAATTCACTTCAATTTCTGAGAATCCACTCTTTGATACTCAGATTGAGGATAGTGATGAGCCCACAATGGAACAAGAGTTCACAACATCACTTCATGTGAATGATTCTCTTCATGAAGAGTTCTCCGGTGAACTCTCTCATGACATATCTCCTCCGGAACATGATCATTTCTATTTTGATCTTGAGGATGATATTAGCTCGGAGGAAGGTGTACTCTATCGTATGAGTTTGCTTATTAATGATACTACCCTCACCCTTCCTCCCGATACGTCTACATTTGAGGATGAGGAATGGATCTTGATTGTTATCAAAATCTTTCTTCCTTTCCTCAAATATCTCGTGATTTCTCTTCATCTTCACTCCTTCGGGAATGAAGATACTATCTTTGACCCCGGCATTTTCACTTACCATTTTTGAGTCGGTTCTATGTATATCTCATCGGTGTGGAACTTTCACATGCTTCAAATGTTTGTCCAAACATCTTGAATGAAAGTCCGATGGAGATTGTTTCTTCCACTTTGCTTCCCCATGAACCAATGAATTCGGGGTCGAGTCAAGCTAGCGACTCGGTAATCAAAAACAGTAGCTAAACATGGGTTTTCACCCGTGTGTACCACCCTAGTGTGGGGGAGTTGCCCCACATGTGTATATAAGTTTTCTAAAAAAAAAAAAAAAAAAAAAAAAAAAAAAAAAAAAAAAAAAATCTTTCAAAATAATGGCCGTAGTATTTCCCTTTTACGTTCTCAGTTTCGGCATAACCGCCGGTACTTTGAATATTGAGGGCAATATTCATTTCTAAGTGTGGGGGGGAATTCTCACGAATTTTATCATATAATTATACCAATTCCCCCGTTTTTGGCCAAAAATTTTTTTTTGGGAGTAAGTGTTTCACACTTACTCAATTGGTTATCAGTCCGCCTTGTCTAATAAACAAAAGGATTGGCTAATCCAGGAGCAAACGGCTCTTGGTAAAGATATCTCAAATCCGTTGACGGCTTGCAATTTGCCCAAAATTGTATGGTATTCAACTCACCATATCCTAAAAAGTGAAGAGTTGGCTAGCCCGCAAGTTTATGGCTTGTGGTAAAGGCAGTGGAAAAACCATAATTGGTAATCAGCTCACCAAAGATAATATTGATAATTTATCTAAGAGTTGGCTAGTCCAGAGCAAACGGCTTCTGGTAAAGACAAAATCAAATCCGTTGAAAGCTGGTGGTTTGCTCAAAATCACATGGTTATCGGTGTACCATGGTTCTTACTTGAACTGAAACATTTGGCTACTCCAGAAGTAATGGCTTTTGGTAAAGAGATTCAAATCCATTAAGTTTTTCTCAAAAGATTGCTAGGGACTAGCAATAGTTTAGTGTGGGGGATTGATGAGTGTGTAAATACTCATCATTTTTGGGTCAATCTGAACTGCAAAACGTCTAAAAATGCTCAGAAATGCATCAAAATACTGAAAATATCTCAAAATGTCATTTTATATGTTTCAGATGCAAAATGTTCAAAATCTGATGAAAAATGAGCAAAATTTGCATAATTGGCAGTTTCAGTCCCCCAAGTTTCTAAAATTGTCAAAAATAGTCCCTGAGTCCTAATTTCAAAAGAAAAATCACCAAAGGTCCTTTTTAAATCATAACTTGTCAAAATTAGTCCTTTGGTGAAAAATGTCAAAAGTTTGAGAAAATTACTAGAATGGTCCTTCAAGTTTGAAAATTGGCAAAATTGGCCCCTGGAAAATTGGGAAATGGCAAGATTGGCCCTTATACTTTTTGAGATTGTCACTTTCAGCCCTTGGATCAACTTTGAGATATTGGCAGTTAAGGTCCTTGAAGTTTCAGAAAATTACACATATGGTTCCTATAGTTAATAAGCCCTTCACCCATTTTGGACCCTTCACACCTTGGACCCCTGTCAAATTGCATTTTTGGACCCTTTTTAATAACACTGCCAAGTCAAATGTGGTTTGACTAAACCCCTACCCGCCTTTTTACTTTCTTCAACCTCTAGCCCTGCAACACCCAGAGTTTCCATCCCCCCAGCTCACACTTTTCCACCTTATCACTCCACCCTCAACTACAATCCAAGATACAATAATTTCACCCTCCCCCACACTCAATCTCAACCCCACTGTCAAAATATCCATTTCCCGCCAAAATGGATTCAATGGCTAAGATCAAATTTTTTCATCCAAAGGTTGAGATTAATGCTGGGAAACAGTCAGGGAAGTGAGAGAAAGCAAACTGAGCTATAAAAGAGGAAGAAAGAAGCTTGAAGAGGGGGTAGCTAGTTTTATATTTTTTCTTTAATGTCGTTTTTCAATAAAATGTTTTAGTTTTAGTTAAAATGTTGTAATTTCAGTTTCTTGGTACATCATTTATGTTAAATCATCTTTGTAATGTGTTTTGAACATCAATTCAAGTCTTTTATATAGATTCCAATTTTCAGGTTCACTGTTGAAAGTTTCAGTTTCAAATTCTATGTTTAAGCTTCTCATAAGCATTTGTTGAAATCAAATAAGCTTAAATAAGCTCTTTATAGTCTTTGGCAAGCCTGTTGAATCATTTTAATCAATTTTGGTACTTGGTCAATAAAAGTCAAAATGGTGCAGTTGGATGTGGAAATGGATAATGGGGTTGTTGCAGAGCCTTGGATGGGGTTGTTGATCTAGACACACCCGGGATATGTCTAGACCAATTGAGCTTAAAAGATGAAATTCATGCTATCATGAATTCCCTTTCTGATGATGATGAGTTAGTCAAGATTATTATCATGATTTTCTTTCTCTTCTTCACTTATCCCGTGGCTTCTCCTGTTCTTCACTCCTTCGGGAATGAAGACATTATCTTTGACCCCGGCATTTTCATTAATCATTTTTGAGCCGGTTCTATGTATATCTCATCGGTGTGGAACTTTCACGTATTTCAATGTTTATACAAACATCTTCAATGAAAGTCCGATGGAGATTGTCTCTTCCACTTACTTCCCCATGCACAAATTAATTCGGGGTCGAGTCAAGCTAGCGACTCGGAAATAAAAAACAGTAGCTAAACATGGGTTTTCACCCGTGTGTACCACCCTAGTGTGGGGGAGATGCCCCACATGTTGTATATAGATCTTAAAAATAATGAAAATTGTAAATATTAAAAAAAAGAGAATAATTGTTGTGTTTCTACACTTAGCTAGTAATGTTATCTTTTTATGTTCTAAGTTTCGGCATAACAGCCGGTACTTTGAATATTGAGGACAATATTCATTTCTAAGTGTGGGGGGGAAATTCTGGCGAATTTGATCATAAATGTACCCTTTTAGTCCCTTTTTCCCCCAAAATGGACAAATTTTAAAAAAATTTATTTAGTGGAAGTACTATGTACTAAACACAACAAATGGTAATCAGTCCACCATGTCTAACCCACATAAGGATTGGCTAATCCAGGAGCAAACGGCTCTTGGTAAAGATATCTCAAATCCGTTTATGGCTTGCAATTTGCCTAAAATTGTATGGTGTTTAGCTCACCATATCCTAAAAAGGGAAGAGTTGGCTAGCCCGCAAGTTTATGGCTTGTGGTAAAGGCAGTTGAAAATCCATAATTGGTAATCGGCTCACCAAAGATAATATTGATAATTTATCTAAGAGTTGGCTAGTCCAGAAGCAAACGGCTTCTGGTAAAGACAAATCAAATCCGTTGACAGCTTATGATTTGCTCAAAATCATTTGGTTATCATTGTACCAAGGTTCTTATTTGAACTGAAACATTTGGCTACTCCAGAAGTAATGGCTTTTGGTAAAGAGATAAAATCCATTAAATTTTCTCAAATCATTGCTAGGGACTAGCAATATGTTAGTGTGGGGGATTGATGAGTGTCTAAATACTCATCATTTTTATACTGTTAGAATGCCAAAAACATCTGAAAACACTCAGAAACATATCAAAATGATAAAAATATCACAAACAAGTGTTTTATATGTTTTAAATGCAAAAACATCAAAATCTGGTGAAAAACGTATCAAGTTTGCATAATTGGCAGTTTTAGTCCCCCAAGTTACAAAAGTTGTCAAAAACAGTCCCTGGTAATTCAAAAACTTGTAAAATATCATTTTAGGTCCTTGGGATTCACAAGTTGTTCAAAATAATCCTTTGAAGTTTAAAATCACAAAATTACAACTTTGGTCCCTCAACTTTGCAAAAGTGTCAAAAATAGTCCTTAAGGTTTTAAAAAGTGAAATTGATCAAAAATAAACCTTGTACTATTAATAAATGACATAATTGGTCCTTCATGATAACTTTGGAGAAAATTACAAGTTTGGTCCCTAGAGTTACAAAATTGGCAATTTTAGTCCTTGGACTTATAAAAAATGAAATTTTATCACTAATGGTCCTTGTACTATTACTGAATAGCAAGTTAGGCCCTTGTATTAACTTTGGTATAATGGCAGGTTTAGTCCTTCTGATTGGCAGAATTACATATTTGGTCCTTGGGCTTGTATTACTACTAAACCAAATGGACCTATTTACTAAACACCTAATCCAAACCCAACTGTGGCCCAAATACCCCAAGCCCAAATTTAACCAGTGTTTAAATTAAACACCCCCGCCAGTGCACTGTTCACCTTCCACATCCCTTTCCACCTGCTACCACACCTCCATAGCCACCTGTTTTTACCACCTCATCACCACTTTCCACCCACTCCACAGCTGGCTAAAAACCACCTTTACACCTTCACTAACACCAAAATCCAATTAATGCTAGAAACCTGCTTCTTAGACTTTTCCCGCCAAATTACACTTGTACGAATGAGATGATTTCAAGAGGAGAATTCAAGTGGGAATTGCTCAGAGGTCTACAAAAGATCTTTCAAGTCAATAAATACAAGGAGAGAAGCAGTGTGGAAACCCAAGTAGTGTAATTTAGTGTAGAATATGTCGCTTTAACTTAATTTTAAATTCCAGTGTATCAAATAACTTCTAAGCTTTGTATTTCATGTTTTTAATGTATAATCAAACTTCTGTAAACATCAATTTCATCTTTAATACAAGTTTTAAGTTTATGCTAAGTTTCAAATTTCAAAAGAATCTCAAGTTAAATTGAATGTTGTTATTAGTGGTTGTTAACTTCTCTTAAGCTCTGATAAGTTCTCTTATAGCTTATTAATTGCTTATATAAGCTTCTACTCAGATTATACTCTCAATCACCCCTTGGTCAACTAAAGTCAAAATCTCAGTTTCAATAGTGATATGGATATGATTGCTGATCAATGGATGTCTTTGGATTGCTTGTGGGTTTAAAGCTTCATGGGAAGCCATAGGAAGTAATTTCAGTTTTTGGTTCCCTGTCTTGAGCTTGGATCCATTTGTAAGCCTTTTTAAGCTAATATCTCATTTCACTGTGCAAGGGAGTCATAAGCTCTAATACTTGTTTTTCCATGTTTATTAGCTATAGTTAAGTGTTATTAACCAATAAAACCTGTCACTTGTTCTTTTAAATTGATAGTTACTATAAATTTTATTTTGATAGTCAAATTAGTATAATTGTCAATTCCTAGTTCAATGTGTTATGGTTATTGTTTAATGCTTATTCAGTCTTCCTAAATGATAACATGAGGTCTGTAATCCTTAGCATAGTCTAAATCAGTGATTCGCTGTGAAGAGTACCAAAACAGTCTACATAAATGGTGTTTGGAATTGTTGATTTATCAGTGATAGAGGCAATTTGTGCTGTTATGTATTGATGTACTAAGTCAAAATAGGTTCTAATAGATCAGTCAAAGCATAAAAATTAGTATTTAGTTAGTAAAAAGTCAAAATTAGTTTGTATGCTCAAATTACAGTCCACTGTTAGGAGTTTTAGATACAAATTTCATCAAATTAGCTTAAAACTTAGTATTCTAGCTTAATCTAACCTTAACATAGCTTATAATAACATAATAAGTCAGTAGAATAGATCATAAGTTCATAAAAGTCAAACTAGTCTATTTTTATAAAAAGTCAAATTTGGAAAGTCCAGGTTTTTGCAAAACTTAGTTGATGTTTCATGTGTTCATTTCTTAATCAAAGTCTCTGAAACTTTGGGATTTGAAAGATGAGCTGGTCTAGTTTGACAATCTCATAATTGTTTTCCTTTTATCATATGTCTATAAGCTAAAAATTAGCTTCCAATAAGGCATGATATGCCCTGTGCACAATGAGTGTGCACAGGCACATCTTGCAGCACTTTCACAAGCTTCATTGAAGCTTGTGAGGAGCTGGTTTTTGGTCCTTGTGTAGTTAGCCAGGTCTAATTTAAGTCCCTTTATCTGTTTTTCCATTTAGCTTACTTGTGTAGCTTATGCAATAGCTTAAAGGTACTACCTGATCTCTGTTTTTCATTAATAAGCCAATAAGCTCAAAACTAATTTAAGCTTCTTTAGTGATCTAAAGTACTGTTAAATGGTTAAGATAGGTTTAATATAGCAGTATTTAGCTTCTGTGTTCAGCTGGTACTCTGTGGTGGCTTTGTGCTTATTTTGAAGTGCTTATTAATAAGCTAATCCACAGCAGTTGCTTTTTCCTCCACATAAGCATATGTTTTTATATTTTTTATAAACTTAGAATAATATTTTAATATTTTTCTGAATTTTTCAGATTTTTCCTACTCTGTTTGCTATTTTTCTTTATTTTAAATAGTTTTTAATCCTTTTTAAATAGCATTTAATACAAATAAATAAGAAAAAGCTTAAAAAAATATGTTTTCAATTTTCCTAGATTAAGATAAATATAAAAAGCCTAAAAAGTATTTTTCCATAATTTTCTTAGTTTAAAAAGTATTTTTTAGCATTTTTATTAGTTTTAAATAGTTTTAAATTAATAATAAATACATAAAAAGTATAAAAAATATATTTTCAGTTTTAAAATAAGTTTTATCATATTTTAGACTTTTCTAAGTTATAATTTCATTTTTCTAGGTTAATCTTGTATTTTCTTGTATTTTAGTGCATTTTAAATACTTAATAAATAGTTTTTAATTAATAATAATTAAATAAATAGTTGTAAAAATAATTTTCTTTTTCTAATAATTTTCTTTTATTATTAGGATTGTAATAATATCATTTTCATATTTGTAGCTCTTTTATTTCTTTAAAACTCACGTTTTATTCTGTACGTTTACGTAATTTTTATTTAAACGTACGTTTTAGATTTTATATAATAAACGTTCATCGATCTATAAAAATAGTGATAGCATTTATTTAATAGATTTTAACTTTTTAATTTTCTTAATTTGCATTTAAGTCGCTGTTATTTGTAGATCTTTTCTTTAGGTAATTTTTCACCCAAAACCTTTACTGATCACTATCCTTAGTGATTATTCGACATCTGAAGTTGTTTAACACCAATTCATCCTCCGTGGGACTTAACGACCCAGGAATTCCCTATATTCCTCTGATCTAAATTGTATTTGGTGTGTGAGCTGTTTTGAGTTTCTTACGGTTGGTCATTCACAAGTGGCTAGCTTACGTGAGATAACTTGACGGTTTGGCACAGATCAAATTTTGAGCTTGAGCATTGTTGCTGTATGGAACCAATTGATTTTGTTGAGGTTGTTGCTGTGAAGGTGTGTTTGAAGCAGTTGGTTGAGTTGCTGGTTGAGAGGGATAATTCTGTTGAGTATACAAGGCAAGTTGTTGATTATCCGGTTGTGACTGTTTAGCAATTTGAGCACGGAGAATCCTTTCCCGATCAACTTCCTTTTCATGAGGCTTCAAGTAATCGTACAACAATCCATAAGTAGAATGATGCATATTCTTCGCTTGACGGAGAAAGATGACATACTTCTCCCATTCAGGACCAAGACTACTCAGGAACTTAGTATTCACTGCAATTCTTGGCATGATGATGTTGTGTTTATCCAAGTCATTGATGATGTCTGAAAATCGATGATGATAGGACTCTAGTGTCTCTCCAGGTTCAATCATGAAGTGTTCATAAGCCAAGTAAATTTTGGATTCCAAATCCTCCTGATTGAGTACAGATCCTTCCATTAGAAGACGAATATGATCCCACATTTTTTGTGCAGTCTTTTGAGCATCAACACTACGAAGAATTGGGTTTGGTAATCCTAAGAGGATGTATTCCATTGCAAGTTCATCAGCTTTATAGTGTAGAAGTTCTGTAGGATTTAAATCTGCAACAGTAGCAATGTTGGTTTGTTCATCTCTTGGTGGAACAGCAGTTGGATCTCCGGGTACAATGACAGTAGGCATCTCAAATGGACCTTCCAAGATAACCTTCTTTAAAAACTTTCCATGTGGCTTCTTCAGATCACAAAACCTAAAGAACCTTATTACCCATTGATCGTAATTTCCTGGAGTGAGCATTGGAGGTCTATCAAGTGATCCAGCTTCATGAATTGATTGTTGGCTGCTTAAAACTTCACACATCTTTGCAAACCAAGTGGGTTCCTTCATAGTGTTTCTAGATGGATGTTGATTGAAATCATTTGTGTAGGATTGAACTTGAAGGCTTGGTGGTGGTTGAATCATTTGTGGTTGTGGAATTGCACCAAGTTGTGGAGTATGTTGCTGATTAAATTGTTGTTGATAAATAGCTTGTTGTTGATTCCATTGTTGATGTTGTGGAGTTAATTGTTGTTGTTGTTGTTGATGATTATAAGTGTGAGGGAAATAGTTAGAGTATGGTGGTTGAGACATGTTGATGAACTTGTGTAGTAAAAAATGGATCTTTGTAGTCGAATGAACCTTTGTTGATGAAGTGTCCTTAGGCGTAGAAAAGACAAGAAACCAGGTAGTACTTAAGCGTAAAAACACCAAAAGTTACGCGTAACAATGAGGAGTTACGCGTAGGATTTAGCTTACGCGTAAGTAGGATAAAAGCTCTAAAGTTATGCGTAGAAAAAAGTTAGGCGTAGAATTTTAGGCGTAGGATTACCTTATGCGTAGACCTAAGTTTACGCGTAAAGTGAATCTTATGCATAGAATTTCTACGCGTAAGCTTATGCTTATGCGTAATTTTAGGGTTTTTGCCCAAATGATCTTTTACACTTCACAATGCAAAAGATATCCAAAGTCGACGTATTTTCAGACTTATCCAAGTAAGAAAACACGGAATAAACCAGAAAAATGAAGATCAAACCAAGGAAAATCTTACGCGTAATATTAGGGTTTTGATACGCGTAGGATTACTCGTAACTTTGATTTTGCCCAAATGTGTTTCTAAACCAAATTTTTGTTATGGAATAGCTTCAATAGTACCAAAAGAACACAAAAGTGTGAATTTTGATGTACCAAAACTGCTAAACGGGTTACGCGTAGAACGACACCCACGAACAACAACAAGCTTAAAAACGTAAATCCACGCGTAAGTTTGAAACTTTTTGCCAAAAACAAGTAGTTTAACACCTCAAAACATTGAAAGTACAAGAATCTTGGATTAAAAAGTGTAAAAAACGAGTTTTTAAGATGACCAAAGATTGCGTTATTTTTACGCGTAAGATTCAAAACCAAAACTTCAAAAACAAACGAGTACACCCAACTATTTGGCGATTGATACCACTGTTAGGTCACTAGTTTTACAAACACAAGTTATAAGAGAAGAGATAAGGCGATTGAACAAGTAAACAATCACACATATACAATAAGAGTAGCACGGTTAGGCGTAGGACTATGTGTGAAAAGAAAACTTGAACAACCAACCCTCAAGTGAGGGTTATTACAATGTATATATAGGCAAGGAGCTAGGGCAACACTCCTTCTCCTTCCCTATACCTTATTGGGCTTGGGCCTAAGCTTATGGGCCTTCTACATAAGCTTGACCTTAAACAAACATAAAGGCCATAATAAAGCTACCTATTACATATGAAATATAAATACTTGAAATACTGTTTAGGAGTGATTCCAACACTTTTATTTGTAGATCAAAGAGTTCTCGTATGCTTGATCACGGAGTTCATTTAATTCATTCATTTGAACTTTCCGGTGATCACCAGCTGTCTGAATATCGAAGTTGGCATGTTTCAAGGCCCAGTATGCTTTGTGCTCAAGCTCAATCGGCAGATGACACGCCTTTCCGTATACTAGCTTGTATGGAGTACACCCGATGGCTGTTTTATAAGCCGTACGGAAGGCCCAGAGTGCGTCATCTAGCTTATCAGACCAAGAGGCACGGTTTTCGCCTACTGTCCTTTCCAGAATTCTTTTAATCCCTCGGTTGGAAACTTCCACTTGCCCACTTGTTTGGGGGTGGTACGCAGTAGAAAGACGGTGGGTTACACCATACTTTTGCATGACTCTATCAAACTGGTCATTGCAGAAATGCGTACCACGATCACTGATTATAGCTCGTGGAGTTCCAAACCTAGCAAAAAGAGATTTTAAGAATTTCACAACAACTCGGGCATCATTGGTAGGCAAAGCTTTCGCTTCAACCCATTTTGACAAATAGTCAACGGCCACAAGTATGTATTTGTTTCCTCGAGATGATGGAAATGGCCCCATAAAGTCAATGCCCCAGATGTCAAAGATCTCACACACTTGAATGGCGTTTTGCGGCATTTCATTTCTTTGAAAGATATTTCTGTGACGTTGACAAGCGTCACAGGTTTTGACAAATTCGTGGGCATCCTTGTAAATAGTGGGCCAATAAAACCCGGAATCAAACACCTTTTTGGCGGTGTAATTTGGACTATGATGGCCCCCGGTGGGTCCAGCATGGCAAGCTTTGAGAATGTCCATAGCTTCCTGTCCATAAACACACCGTTGGATGACTTGATCCGCACAGATTTTGAATAAGTAGGGGTCGTCCCAGAAGTAATGTTTAACATCCTTGAAGAATTTGTTTTTCTGTTGGGTCGACATTCCTTTCACTATGAAGTTACCCGCATGGTAATTTGCGAAGTCAGCAAACCATGGGGTAGTAGAGTTTCCACGAAAAGAAACCGCATTGAGTGTCTCGAGAGGAAATGTTTCATTTATTTCCTTTTTCTCAAAAACATCCTGGTGAGGGTTTTCTAGACGGGACAGATGATCAGCAGCCAGGTTCTCAGCTCCTTTCTTATCACGTATAATGATATCAAATTCTTGCAGGAGGAGAACCCAACGAAGCAATCTCGGCTTTGCATCTTGTTTTGCAAAGAGATATTTGAGAGTCGAGTGATCCGTATACACCACGCATTTGGTCAAGATTAAGTACGGCCGAAACTTTTCAAACGCATACACCATGGCTAGTAGCTCTTTTTCTGTGGTGGTGTAATGGGTTTGAGCTTCAGTCATAGTCTTACTCGTGTAGTGGATAGGCTGAAAATGCTTGGTTCTACGTTGCCCTAGGACTGCACCGATAGCAAAATCACTTGCATCGCACATGAGTTCAAAGGGTAAATCCCAGTCGGGAGCAACGAGAATGGGTGCTTCCGTTAGCTTTTTCTTTAATGTTTCAAAAGCTTCGATGCACTCAGGTGAGAAGATAAAGGGAGCATCTTTTTCAAGAAGATGGGTCATAGGCCGAGCGATTTTAGAAAAATCTTGTATGAATCTGCGATAAAAACCGGCATGACCTAAAAAACTCCTAATACCTTTGACGGTAGTAGGATGAGGCAATTTAGCAATAACATCGACTTTTGCTCTATCGACCTCAATCCCGTTTTTTGAAATTTTATGGCCAAGGACTATGCCTTCTTTGACCATAAAGTGGCTCTTCTCCCAATTTAGACAAAGATTGGTGTCTTCACACCGTTTGAGCATTTTTTCTAAATGGGAGAGACATGTTTGAAATGAGTCCCCAATGACCGAGAAGTCATCCATAAACACCTCCATTGTTTCCCCGATCATGTCGTGAAATATGGCCATCATACATCGTTGGAACGTGCCAGGAGCATTACATAGGCCAAAAGGCATACGTCTGTAGGCAAAAGTTCCGTATGGGCAGGTGAATGTGGTCTTTTCTTGATCCTGTAGATCAATGGGGATCTGAAAATAACCCGAGAAACCATCCAGGAAACAATAGTATTCGTTCCCTGCTAATCTCTCAAGCATTTGGTCCATGAAGGGTAGGGGAAAATGGTCTTTTCGGGTGGCGTCATTCAACTTACGATAGTCAATGCAAACACGCCATCCCGTAACCAATCGAGTTGGAATTAACTCGTTTTCTTCATTTGTGACAACAGTAATGCCACCCTTTTTAGGAACACAGTGAATTGGGCTAACCCAAAGACTATCTGAGATCGGGTAAATTAAACCGGCATCAAGAAGTTTGAGAACCTCCTGTTTGATAACCTCATGAATCTTAGGATTCACCCTTCTCTGATGTTGGACTGCTGGCTTGAAATCATCCTCCATCAAGATTTTGTGAGTACAAAACTCAGGGTTGATACCCTTAATGTCGGAGAGTTTCCAAGCAATTGCTTGCTTGTGTGACTTCAAGACCTTTATGAGAGCAGCTTTTTCATCTTTATTCAAATCTCGAGCAATAATGACGGGTAATTTATCATCACCCTCAAGAAATGCATACTCGAGATGAGGTGGTAAGTCCTTAAGTTCGACTTCGGGAGGATCATTAGATTTTTCAATGGTTTTGATTTCCTCTTTATGAAGTTCTTGAGGAGGGATTGATGAAGGATCATCATTGAGCATCTTCTCGATGAGAAGAATATCTCCCTCGATGTCAATTGGAGCGTGATCAATTTCCCATGAAACCGAATCACTAGACAAGTATGCTTCAATCTCTTCCAAGATGAAGTCACTTTCCTCAAACGGAGTGAGAGAAGGAGTAGAATTGGCAATGATGGGTTGAGATGAATGAGTGAGATTATCACTCGAAGAATTATGAACATAACCTAGAACTTCTTGAGAGTACTCTTTAGAAGCAACATCAATGATATCTATTCGGTTAACCGACTCAGAATCATAGTTTGCGGAGTACCTCGAAGTTTGATCAAGGTTAAAGGTGACAGCTTCATTACCCACACGTAATGTGATTTCTTGCTCAAATACATCAATGAGAGCACGGCCCGTTCTCAGGAATCCTCGTCCAACAATGAGGGGAACCCGATGATCGGCATCGAAGTCAACAACCACAAAGTCAGCTGGAAAATGGAACTTTCCTACTTTCACGAATACATCCTCGGCAATGCCAAGTGGACGGGATATTGTACGATTTGCAAGCTCAAGAGTCATGCAGGTAGGAGTAAGGTCTGGAAGAGAAAGTTTCTTCCATACTGAATGAGGCATCAGGTTAATGCTTGCACCAAGATCGGCTAAGGCAAAGCATTCAACCATCCCTGGAAATACACAAGGTAAGAGAAATTTTCCAGGATCTCCAAGCTTCTCGGGAAGCTTCTATAACAGAACTGCTGAGCAGTTCTCGTTCAGAGGAGTTTTGGCCATTTCAAACAGTTTTTCCTTGTTGCTTAACATGTGTTTGAGAGTTGATGCAAGCTTGGGCATCAGCATGATAGCATCCGCAAAGCTTATGTCAAAATGTAGTTCTTGGAAAATTTGAAAAAAATTGTCCATTTGATGACTGGCTTTTTCGCGGAGCTTTTGCTCATTCAAACGTGATGGGTAAGGAATAGAAGATTTGGATTTGGGGTTTTCAACAGGAGCTACAGGAGGTTCAAAAACAACTCCTGGTTTGGTTTTGGGTTTCGGGACAACTTGAGGATGGACATGTGCTGTGCTCTGGGAGCTAGTGGGTTGCACTTGGTCCTTTGTCGCCTCAGGTTCACTTTCCACTACCTTCGGGAGAGAAGAAGAAGAGGTAGTAGGAATAGCGGGTCCATCATATGAAGCACCACTTCTGGTTGTGATCGCCTTTGCGTCGCCCCTCGGGTTAGCGATCGTGTTGCTTGGAAGTTTTCCTGAGCCCGAGGGTTGATCATTTAAAGACTTCTTTAGATCAGCGATCTGACTGACCAACAACCTGTTCATTTCATCTTGGGATTTCATGAATTGCTTCAATAACTCATCAGATGATGGTCCAGTTGGAACAATGGCTTGAGTTTGATTAGGAAAATTCTGTCCTCTATTGTTCGGATTAGGGCCTTGATTTTGAAAATTTCCTTGGTTAGGATTCATATTCCCATGAAATTGATTCCCTCGATTGAAATTGTTTTGATTAAAGTTTCCTTGATGTTGGAAACCTTGATTTGGTCCGGGATAGAAATTACCTTGGTTTTGATAACCTTGGTTCATTCTAGGTTGGTTCTGATTCCGGTTTTGTATGTTAGGATTCTGGTTAAAACCGGGTGGTCCCTGATAAGTATTAGCACGGTAGTTTGGTTCATTTTGAGGACGGTATTGATTACCTCCCTGATGTGAAGTACCGGCTATAGCATTGGCTTCAAACGGACTACCATCTGTGGCAGTACAGTTGTAGTATGCATGAGGGCCACCACAAGTGACACAAACCTCAATTTTCTTCACTTCACCATGTGATGGTGTCTGTGTGAAAGTGACTTTCTTTTGGTTAACAAGAACCAAAGCCTGAATAGCATCCGTGAGTTTTTCAATCTTAGCATCGGTGCTAGATGTACTCACGTGAGATGAAGTAGAAGGTCCTGCATTAGACTGAGACTGATATGTCTTTGTTCGTACAGGGCGGACCTGGGACTTGTTTTCTATGATTTGCAAGGCTTCTTTTGTGGTCTTGCTCAGGAAATTACCTCCCGCGGAGGCATTTAAAGAGTCTTGGTCAGCTTGGCTCAGACCATTGTAGAAAGTATCCATTTGCATTAACTCGGTAAAACCATGATGCGGACACTTTCGGAGCAACTCTTTGTAACGATCCCATGCCTCACCGAATGATTCATCAAATCTTTGAGTGAATTTCATTATCTCATTCTTAAGACTTGTAGTTTGGGATGGAGGATAGAATTCGTTAACAAACTTAGTGACTAAATCCTCCCATGTCTCAATGGAATGAGGGGGTTGTTTCTCAAGCCAAATCCGGGCTTGTCCCTCTAGAAAGAATGGGAATAGAAGAAGCTTAATTGCTTCATGTGGGACATTCTTGTATTTGATGGTCGATGCAATCTTGTTGAACCATCGAATATGTGCGTGAGGGTCGTCCCGCTCAAAACCATAAAATTGGCTTTGGGTTACAAGATTAAGCAACCCGGTTTTGAGCTCGAAGGTATCAGCCACGATGGCTGGGACAACAATGGCATCTCCGTAACCATCGATGGGTGCTTGGAGAAGCTCATTCATCGGCTTATCTTCTGCCATTACGACAGGGGGTGGTGGTGCTAGACGTTCCTCAGTCACGGCTGAGGGAGCAGAACGTCCTCTACGTCTACGTGGAATCTTTACAAGCTCTGAAAGTGAACTTGTGGAGCTGGAAGAACGAGTGCGCATGCACTAAGTGTAAAAATCAATTTTCAAAAACAAATGCGAGGCAAAACGACAAGTAAACTTAAACCAATAATCACAAATGAAATGGCTTCTTTGAAAAAGGTACACCAAATCACAAGGACACAAAGGCAAGTTTTGATCTTTAAGATTGGGAACTTATTAATGTTCACACCCCAGTTGGTAGGTGTTCTGCCTTGGTTTGCGGTGGTTGATTTTTATGTATTTATTAAGTACCACTAAAAAGACGTAGGTATGGATTTGTGCTAAGGGTTTAAATACTTTTGGACAATATTTTTGGTATCGTCTCGTTTAACCAAATCGTACCTCTTTAAGAATCACCTTAAAGAAAATACAGGATAGAAAACGTTACGATTGTTTTGTTGTTTTATATTTTTTTTTTGTGTTGTTAACACTTTAGGAAAAGTGTTAATGAACTTTTTGATTTTGATAACTTTACAAAAGAAAAACTGTTTACAAAAGGTGGTATATGTGCAAGTATGGGTCTGAAAATGTTTAAAACACGCTTACAACCTCCCCGGCAGCGGCGCCAAAATTTTGATTGGTTCCAAAACAGTCAAGAAATATTGACCAAAGGTTTTAGTCAACAAAAGTTTACTATTATGGACTCAATACAATTTCCCTTAGAATTTAGTGGATTCCCGGGTCGTTTAGTCCCACGGAGGTTGAATGGTGTGTGAAAACGTTCAGAAGTAGAATGTTCACTAAGGATAATGATCTGTAAGGATTTTGGTTGATAATTACACTACTGATTGTTTGGAATTGTATTTGGATACAGAGCTATAAAGCACAACAATCAGATTAAACAAACGTAAACGCGTACGTTTACTAAATTTCACGTAAACGTATAAAATAAAACGTAAATTTAAAAGAATAAAACACCTATGGATATGAAAATGATATTTTTACAATCCTAATAATAAAAGAAAATTATTGGAAAATTAAAATTATTTTTATAACTATTTATTTAATTATTATTAATTAAAAACTATTTTTAACTATTTAATAATACCCTAAAATATAAGAAAATATTAAATAAAGCTAGAAGAGTGAAATTATGATTTAGAAAAATCTAAAATATTATAAAACTTATTTTAAAACTGAAAATATATTTATTACACTTTTTATCTATTTATTATTATTTAATTACAATTTATTAATTATTTAAAATGCACTTAAATACAAGAAAATATAAAATTAGCCTAGAAAAATGAAATTTTAACTTAGAAAAATCTAAAATATTATAAAACTAATTTTAAAACTGAAAAGATATTTTTTATGCTTTTTATTATTTATTATTAATTATTTAATACTTGCTATTTTAAATTCTAATAAATACTAAACAAACTAAGAAAATTCTGAAATTTTTTCTATAATTATCCTATGGTGACAGAAAGCTAAGAAAATTATAAAAACAGAAAGTGCTTAATAATAAGCTGAAAAAGAACATTAAAAAGCTAAATTATATTAAATAAACGCTATCACTATTTTTAAAATTGATGTTTTTATGTTTTTTATTTTTTTTAAACCTATTTAACTACTGATAATAAGCAACTTTAATGAAAACAAAAATTTTAAAACTTAAAAATAAGCAGTTTGAAGGCTTAAGATCTTAACAGTTGAGCTTTTGGGCTTTCAAAAGAATTTTTAGCTCAAATGAGCTTATAACAAGCTTACAAGCTGGAACCAAAGGTAAAATAAGATGCAAATAAGCTAAAGGTACTTAAATGAAGCTAAAAGGCACAAAGAACCACAGTGAAAAGCTTGGAATAAGCTAATAAGCACTTTCACTAAATCTATCAACCAAACAGGCCTGCAAACAATTTTAAAAGCAATTTAAGCTTATAAAATAAGCTGAAAAGCTCAAAATAAGAACTGAGGTAGCAAGATGGGTTGGTGGGCTTTCCAAAAAGCTAAGGGTCAAGCCCTGGGTCCCACTAATAAGCTCTGTGTGAGCTTGTGAAAGTGGCTCAAGTACACCGATTGAGCAGTGTACTGAGTGAATTGGGACAAGGTAAAAGCTACTTGCAGCCCTAACAAATAAGCTGCAAAGTGGAAATTAAGCACTGAACCTTTGAGATGGCTAGGTGGGCTACACAAAAAGCTAAAGAACACAAGCTTAAGAGTACCAGAGAGCTTTTGAGGAGCTAATAAAAAAAGGCTCAACTACACTGATGACTCAGTGTAGTGAGTGATTTTTGAGAAAACAATATGAGCATGATAAGCAGTCCAAATAAGCTATAAATAGAAAATAAGCATTCACACATCAAAATAGCCAGAAGGGCTTCACAAAACACCAAAATTTACAAGCTAAGGCTAACTAATGAACAAGCTGCAAGCTTATGAAATAAGCTTACTCAACTGTGCACAGGGCACTTTTTCAGAAAGGTGTTTAAAAGAAGCTAATAAATAAGCAGTTTAACAAGCCAACTAAAAATTAGGAAAAATATTATAATAAAGATGAGCAGCTAAATATTATAAACCTAAAAGCACATATCTTGAAAGCTAATATTAAGTCCTATAAAAAAATTATCTAGTTTATTCAAAAACTGACTAAGTGAGAATTTGACTTTTTAAGATAAACACTAAAGTTTGACTTATATGAACTTTGAATCAATCATACTCACTGATTATGTTGTATTAAGCTATAATAAGATGAAATTAAGCTATATTACCAAGTTATGAACAACTGAGATGAAATTTATATTTCAAATCCTAACAGTTAATTATCAAATAAAGGTTTAAAGCTATTTTGACTTTTTATCAAATGAGCACTGGTTTTTATTGTATATCTGAGCTATTATGACCTAATGTGACATACAACAAACAAGAACAATGACTTGAACACCCTCTAACACAGTTAACTCAGTGAATCCAAACAACCCTTTAATAAACTGATTTTGTGATTTTCAAAACAAATAAATGATTTGAACCTCAACACTGATTCTAAACTTTATTTTATGATTATATTGGACCAATAAAGCATGATAGACCAACAATAATAGCATAAAACAAAGAGATGGACAATTTGCTTATTTGACTGAGATAATGAGATTTAAGCAATAACCACTATCAAAGAACAAACAACCTATTTTAATCTCTGTTATTACTTAACAACACTACTGAAACATAAAAACATAAAGATTAAAGCATAAAGCATACATATACAGTAAAATGCAAATAAGTAGAAATTATGCTTACAAAGTGAATTTGGCTGAAAACATAGAACAAGGACCAAGGATCCACCCTAATAGCTTACCACTAAGCTTCTAAACCCAAGGCAATCCAAAATTTACCCTGCTCCAGCTGTGATCATCTTTTCCATTGATTTTTTGATTTTCTCACTATTTTTGAGTATTTTTTTTTGGTATTTTTGAATTATAACTCTACACTGATTTTTAAGGTATCTAATAGCTTATACAAGCTATATAAGGAACTTATATGGGCTTATTAGTCCTTAACAACAACTAATAACAACATTAAGCTAATATGAGAATTTTAAGCTTGAAATTTGCATAAACTGAAACTTGAAATTGCTTATTGAAAAAGGTTTACAATACACTAAGATTGATGAATACAGTACTTGAAAGCTAAAACATACACTGGAATATGAAAATTAAGCTATTCGACATACATTAACTAAAATTACTCTAGATATCTTCCACATTGCTCCTTTTCTTCTTTATAAAGATCTTTTTGAGCTCTGTCGACATCTCTGAAACTTTCCCACTTGATTTTAACCATTGGATCCTTTGAATTCATCACAACCGTCCATTTGGCATTTTGGCGCCAAAAAGTCGTTTGAGTGGGAGTAGCAGGTTTTGTAATTAAAGAGTTTTGGGAGGATGTGGAGGTGGAAGGGAGTGGGTAGACAGCTGGGGTGATGAGGTGGTGGTGAAAACCACCCTGGTTTTGGGTTGCAGGCCTGGGTGAGGGAGATGAACAGTGGAAGGCGAGGTTTGACTTTTTTTGACTGGTATTAATAATAAGGGAAGGGTTCATTTGGGGGTTCAAGTGGGGTTTTGGACTGGCTCAAGGGTCAAGGTTCAAGGGTCAAGTGTAGTTGGGCTTGGGTTTGCATTGGGCCAGCTGGGTTGGTGTTAATAACAAAAAGGGTCCGTTTGGTTTGTTTAGTTAATAAAACACAAGGACCATTCTTGTAATTTCTGCAAAGTTGAGGGGTTAAACCTGCACTTTTTTCAAAGTTAACACAAGGACCGAATATGCCATTTATGAATAGTACAATGTTTACTTTTGATTATTTTCACTTTTTAAATTCACCAAGGACTATTTTTGACAATTTTTAAACTTTAGGGACTAAAGTTGTCATTTTGTAATTTTTAAACTTTGAAGGGTTTGTTTTGACAACTTTTGAATCCTATGGACCTTAAATGATATTTTGCTTTATTTTGATTTACCAGGGACTAATTTTGATAACTTTTGAAACTTGGGGGACGAAAACTGCTAATTATGCAAACTTGATACGTTTTTCACCTGCTTTTGATATTTTTGCATTTGAAACACATAAAACACTTATTTGTGATATTTTTATCATTTTGATGCTTTGACAGGTGTTTTTGGATGTTTTTGGCAGTCTAAAAGGTACAAAAATGATGAGTATTTGCATACTCATCAACACCCTAAAATGAAAATTACATGTTATTATACATATTATACAAATTAATAAAACACACAAAGTTTCATACAAGCTAACAAGTTGATGGTATATATAGTTTTGAAAACTGGACCGGAGCAACGGGTTCAACCGGGAACCGGTGTCACCACTGGTTCGACTAACCAATAAAAGTCATCCGAAAACAAACCAGAGAAGACCCGTTGAAACCGATACAAACTGCTAAATCAGGCCTTATCGAGATCTATTTCTATGGTTAGTCGTCAAAGGGTACCCGCGTATACTATATATAAAAGAAAAAACAAAAAGTGAAAAGTAAAAAGTTGAAACTAAAAATATAAATGTTGAAAACATATATTTACAAAAAACTATTAATACACATAAAAAATCGGGTTGACCTGGGACACTTCAAACCCGGAGGGTTGACCAGGTTTATTTTCACCCGTGTTCAACCCAACCCGTCGGATTGACTAGGTTTAAATCAACCCGTTTTTCGACCGGAACGCTTCAACCAATTGAACCACCCAGGTAGACCCGGGTTTCAAAACATTATGTTTAATCCCCAAATCTTCAAACTTTTATTATTTTTCGTTTATAACCCATAAACTTTTTTTTTATCACTAAACGATCGGTCGCTATAAAATCTCGTTGCTATGCACGGGTAGAAATGTTTAAAATTGAAAAGTGAAATGTAAAAGGAAATATTGAAGCTTGTTCTACAAACTTAATAATCATTAATTAAAGGCAAAAAGTAAATATTGAATAAGGTCTGACTTTTTATGTAAATTGAATACATAGTTCTGTAAATGCTTTAATTTCATTTCTCTCTCTCTCTTTTTAAACCGAGCTCTTTCTCTCTTAACCTAACACCTACAGCCGCCACTATAACTGCCGCCATATGCCGAAATAGCCACCACCTCTTGGTGGTTTTGGTTGGCTAGGTAGTTGTGGTTGGTGGTTTTGATGGGTTTTAGAAAGAAATGATGGTGGTTTTAGTGGTTTGTTGGTGGTTTCGGTTGTCCAACACGACCATCTCTCGGTTTGCTCGGTGGTTTTGTTCTACGTCTATCATTTTGGTGGAGATTGCAATGAGGTTTTAAGGTTGGTTACAACAATGTATATTTTTTTGTGTGATTGGAATATATTTTGGTTTTATGTATGTTGTTTTTTTATGTGTTCGAGTGTGGATCTGAGGTATCAAGATTGCATAGATATGAAATTTGATGGTGTTTCTGGTAAATAAGAAGAAAAAATGGATGGTAATATTAGGCCACATGTGTTTGTCGTCAATATTTTGGTGATCAATGATGTTTCTTTGAGGTCGGTTTATGAAAGAACTGATGTTCGGTGTTTTTGTTGTAGATCCATCATTTTTTGTATATCTAAAGGTTTTATTCTAAATACATAGTTTATTTCTTGTAATTAATGATGGAATCGGTAGTGCTGACAACTAGTTGCGTATCATTAATTGGTAGTGGGACATGATTGGTAGATCCATAGGGATTTTCAAAAAAAAAAAAATAAAATAAAATGGTTAACTTTTTTGTAGAAAGGCAATGAACATTTATAAATATTTGTGAGGCTTGATAAGTTTATATGAGACGTTTCATGTAGATTGTTTTGAATGAAACATATTTTATGGGCACCTTTTATTGTCTTTAGGCTATTATTTGATTTGTTCTTTATATTGGTCGTAATTTGCGAGGTAATATACAATTTTTATTTTAGGATGCAATCGATTGTTTGCAGCTATAAAGACATCTGAAACAAATTTATAAAAAAATATAAATTAGAAATTTCGGACAGTGATTTATTCAGTTTAAAAAGTTAAATCTATGCATATAATTTTTTGCAATTCGAAGACTTGGCATAATTTGTTCAATTTGAATTATAAATTGAGAGTAGTAGAATCGGTAGTACAATCTTGAGCTATTAAATGTTAGTTTTTGTCGTATACAACGCGATATCAAATCTTTTTTCTTGGACTATATGTGACTTATAGAGAATACACTTTACATGATATAATACTCCCTCCGTCTCATATTTATTGTCCATATTTCCTTTTATGGATGTCTCAAATTAATTGTCCACTTACCCATTTTAGTAATATAATGAGAGAATATTCCATTTGAGTGGTTGAGAGTTATAATGGTCCCACTTTTATTAATATTTGTGTTTCTTGTCTCCTGACAATAAATTTGAGACGGAGGGAGTAGTTTCTTTCTTATTGTGCCACCTACCTACAACAAAGTAAAATTATATAAAGGCAAAAACATTTAGAGAAAATGAAGCAAAAACCTATATATATACCAAAAGATGTTGTTGGGCTGAGAAGCAATAGTCAAACCAAAGAATTTTTTGATTAAATGAGTAAAGAAAATGATTAGGGCTTGTTTCTTTTTTTTTTTTGGATTAAGTGAGTGGGTCCTTTTCTGTTAATGAGTCTTAATGGGGAGGATGACTCTTTGCTTTCTCTCTCCATATAGACCATTTAACAGAAAAAGAAACACATTATATGTGTGGCCCCACCATTATCTCCCCATTAAGACTCATTAACAGAAAAAAGAAACACCCCCTAAGAGACCTAAAACTTGTGCCTAATTTTGTGCCTAACATATGTGGAGTTACCTCATTGGATTGTGAAGCAGTGGGTCCCGATGTTACAACCAATAAATTACTGACATGCAATTTTAGACATAAAATTAGGCCTAAAATAAAGTCTCCCAATCATTACTCAATGAGTAAAATGATAGGAATTCAAAATTTAAAAATTGCAAAGTGAGAATAACAAAGTAAAAGAAGTCTAAACCTAGAAAGTGAAAATGTTACTAGAATCAAATAACACCAAAAAACCGGGAAAGTAAAATGGAAAAGTCGCTTGTTTGTAGCAACCAAATTAAAATCAGGTTTAATATTTTTGTTTCTCGCTTTGACCAAAATATGATTTAGAAATTCATATTTATGTTTCTCGCTTTGTAAAGTTGAATGATGGTTATGAGATACATTTTTTATATAAAATATGTTCGTGTTTAAACCATGTCTTAGTAACCCTGCCACCTTTATGAATAACATGTGAATTTAATGCACATTAGAAAAAAATAACAGGGGTAATAAAAATAACTTGGATAATCATCGCTAAACTGTCGTCGAACTATCATAAAATAAAAATGGAACAACCGATGTAACCGGAACACTTCAAAAACTTTACACCGTTGCCGCTCAACGTGGGTACTCGAATATTAAATACAAATCTCGAATATATTATTAGTACAATTTTAATTGACTACTGCAACTTAAAACGATGCTATGAGAAAAACAATTCAACCATGTCATCAGAAAAACATTATAGCTTAAAACAATATTATCGGAAAATGATTCTCTTATGCTACAAAAATAATCGGTTGAAAAAATAATTTGCCGTCCAAATTTATTCGAAACTAGATACCACTGCCGCTAGGCGCGGGTACTCGGCTAGTTAGTATAGATAGATAGATTATCAAGTCTTCATTTCCAGATCCTTTTTTTATATTTTTTATTTTATTTTATTTTATTTATTTATTTTTTTGCATATAGAAACATTAAACACGATATCTAAAATACAAAAGGACATATGTGAAATTATAAATCATAAAAATGAATATAAAATTATCCCCTTAAAACCTCAAAGAATTTATAGAATATATATATATTTTTTTGAACATCGATTTTATTAAAGAAAATTAGCAAGGAGCTAGATTACACAGTAATCAAGTACGGGTTTTTTAGCCACTCGATCCAACTGAATGAGGCTTTGCTTCTAAATTTACATCAATAAAAGGAACTAGAGACAACATTATCAAAAATGAACGCCTTCGGAGAAACTTTATCTTCAAACACGATCTTGTTACGATACGTCCACATGTTCCACCACATAACATAAAAAACACCTTCAAGTAACGCCTTCGTTTTAACCGCAAGCCTCAAAGACACCATCCAAGTGAGCCATTCTTCATACGCTTGGGCTTCAGCGTAGCAAACATTCCACCAACTAGCAATCTTGCGACCAATCTGCCTTGATAGATCACATCGAAAAAACAAGTGTTATGAAGATTCCATACCACCATCACATATCGGCCACGCCAAAGATTGAATATCAATACCGCGCCTATATATATTCACTCTCGTAGGAATCACATCTGTTTTAATTTTCCATGCGAGTACATTTAATTTAATGGGTACATACCTGATCCACCTTGTTTTAGTAAACCATGTTTGTAAACGCTTTTCATCAATGACCTTACGAATGGAAGCCACCGTGAAATCTCCCGAGTTCTCCAAAGAACCAAATACATTTGTCACCCATAGGAACCAGATTTATCTTGCGAGCCAATTCCATAAGAGCATCATATTGGGTATGTTCTGCACCACCCCTAATATGTCGACGGAACGTCCTGTCCAAGCTCGTGTCAGTCAACTTAACCCGAAGATTCACCTCCTTGCAATTCTCTAAGGCGAACACCCGAGGAAACAAAACTTTAGCTGTACCAACACCCGACCAGTTATCGTTCCAAAAAGACACAGTATCCCCATTACCCACCTTAATACGCATATACTCTAACACATCTACACCTTGATTTTTCAATACTACTCCATTAGCTCGTTAACAATACTACTCCAGCATGATCGCACACCTATATTACGAACTATACCGACGTTCCCGTCTTCCCCATGAATGGCCTTAATAACCTTCGCCCATAAAAAATCATTCTGATTATGAAACCTCCACACCCATTTCATCATTAAGCCCTTGTTAAGCGCATAAAGACTAGAAACTCCAAGGCCTCCATACGCTTTATCCGCCATCGCATTATCCCATTTAACCCACGTTGCCTTATGACTATCAACCTCATGACCATTGAAAAAATTCCTCCGCATAGATTCCAACATATGAAGAACACTCGATGGGACTCGAAAAATGGACATATGAAAAATGGGAATCGAGCCTAACACCGATTTTAGCAACGTTAACCGACCCCCAATGGACAAGGCATTCATTCTCCATTTAGAGAGTCGAGTTCTCACCTTATCAGTTACCTCTTCCCAAGCATCGACCCTAGACATCACCCACCCACTTTAGTACCTAAATATAAAAACGGACATTTAAGGATAAGGCACCCGAGTTTAATAGCCGCATTCTGCACTTTCGCACCTTCCACGTGAACGCCCATAATCTTGCTTTTACTCATGTTAATCCGAAGGCCTGAAGCACGATAAAAACACTCTAACACAAGCGTTAAAGTATTAATATTACTATCACTCCACTGCCCAACGAATACCGCATCGTCCGCATAAAACATATGAGTTAAACTCACAGCCTGATTTAACTTAATCCCCGTATATAAACCAGCCTCAACCACCCTTTGAAAGGAAAGATGTAAGCACTCCATAACAATAATAAACAAAAAATGAGAAAGCGGATCACCTTGTTTTAAACCTTTAAAAAATTGAAATTCTTCAGTAGGGCTCCCATTAATGAGGATAGAGCCTCTCGAAGAATTTACAGAAATATAGTGTAAACAACTAAATTAGTTCAGAGCTTGAGGTTGGTTTGGTTATATTGCTCGCGCTATTCGTAAAACTCGAGCTTATATATGTTTGAGACTTGTTTGCACACAAGCCTAAACGAACAAAACTCTAGCTCCTAAACACATGAATTTTGGAATCCTATAATCAAATCAAATCTAATCACTAACAAGCAGGGCCATCTCGGAATTTTTGAAGGCCCTGAACAAAATTATATAATAAAGTCTTTCGAGAAAGAATGTTATATATAAAGTGCCACCGTTTATATGATATAATATAATTAGTTTCTAAACGTTCAACATATTACTCATTTAAGATATTCTCATCTAAACACTTTTTTCTTCGTGAAAATATATGTACACATGCATATAATTGTTAACGGGACAAATTTTGAGGCCTCTAAAAATTTTAAGGCTCTCATCAGCCACCTTACACAACATCAAAGACGGCCATGCTAACAAGTAATAACCTCCTTCCTAGTTCTTATTTCAAGATACTTTTTACTCGGTGTACAAAGTTGTATAAAGTTTTGAGAGTAAATGGCTAAAAACATCTTTGTAGTTTGACTAAATTATAGGTTTAGTCCTTGACCTTTGAAAAGTGTAGCCACTATCTTTGTAAGAAATTTTGCGTTTTACATTCAGTCTTTGATTAAAGTTAAATGACTGGAATACTCTTTTTCTTTTGGCCATTTGAGGGGGTTTGTTTCACACAAGAGCATTCCGGTCATTTAACTTTGGTTAGGAACTGAATATAACCCAAACTTCTCCACAATAGGGCTGAGCGTCGGTCCAAAACCGAACCGAACCGACCCGAACCGACAAAACCGAAAACCATAAAAAACCTAAACCGAAACCGAACCGAATATGGTCGGTTCAGTTCGGCTTAGTGTCGGGTCCGTCGGTTCTGTCCGGTTTACGTGTGTTTGTGCATGTTTTTGTCGGTTTTGGGTCGGACCGAACCGAACCGAACCGAAACCGAAAATTGTAAAAAACTGAAATCGAAACCGAACCGAAGGGTTGTCGGGTCGGTTCGGTTTTTGTCGGTTAGGTCGGTTTTGTCGGTCCGGTTCGGTTTTGAACCTTCCATGCTCAGCCCTACTCCACAAGGACGGTCGCTGCAAAAGTCAGGGATTAAACCTGCAATTTGGCCAAACTAAAAGGATAAACTTTGCAAATTACTCAAGTTTTGAGGGTTTATATAAACTTTCAAAAACTTTAAGGGGTTTAACTGTAAACTTATACACGTTGGCATATCTAAATTTATCGTGAGAAGTTGAGAACAATCTAGGACCGAAACAGCACGACAAAAAATATTCAAACCTATGAAAGACATTTAAAGTTTTAAACCTCAGTTTTCATAATTCTGTTTTTTCCATTGCTTCTGATCGATCCCTATTGAACAATTATTGATTATCAGGTACACAATATACGTTTATAAAAGTTTTTCTTTATATCTTTGTGTTTTATCATTTCATCAGTAATTTATACAAAACCAATGAATTTCGAATTATCTTCTGTAGGGTTTATGTTGGTTGCAGGGATGTTCCCAGAATTTTCACGTGGGTGTTGCACAAATTTTTTCGGAACGGTCTTGCACAAATGTTTTAATTTTTTTTCATCGTATGTACTAAAATATGCACCATAAAGACTTTTTTAGGCTAAACTCAAGTTTCGCTATAAAGTAGCAAAATATACTATTGAGGGTTGCACATGCTAAAGAAAGACACTTTTTCTTTTTGAAAATAGATTACATTTCCAGACTTAAAATCAGGTGTGGCCCGTGTCACACCCGATTCTCAAGTGGATTCGTCCTTGGTTGGTTGTGTTACATATAATTTTTATTTGAGGTTGTGTACAAACGAGGAATTAGGACATCAAGGATTTATGTACTTTGTGATTTCTGTTAAGGGGAAAAGGCACGTAAATGTATCTAACTTGTTATTTTTTGCTTACTATGCAAAAAATGGTAACATAGGTACATTTTCGTGACTTTTGCCCTTTAGTTAATTTTGGATACACTTGATTAATATGTTGGTATGTTGCTACCTTTTTTTTGTAGTAACAAATCCTAGTATACTTGTACATATAATCGTAGGTATAAGTATATGTGTTAGAGTGTTAGCATATGAATGCCTGTCTATATAGACTTATGATATAGAATTCACAAGTCCTTAATAAAGAACATCAAGGATTAGTATAACCTTGTTCTAAATCAAGAACCTTGGAATCGTTAGGATGCAGAGGGAAAGACAAAATAGAGATGAAAGAATCAACCCTGAAGACCTAATTGATGATTCTCGAGATTTTGGTTCTCATAGAAGTATGGCGTCTAGCATCTTTGGAGGAAGGGATCCATTTGATGACCCGTATTTCAAAAGACCGTTGGGGAGTTCGTTTGAGCCTAGCATCTTTGATACACGTAGTTCTTTTGATGATATGCCACATCTGAGTGCAAAAAGTTCGAAAGGGCTAGTTATTGAAGAGCTTGACAGTGATGATGAAGGAGATGAAGGTGAAACCCATGTAGGTGGTTCCACGTCTGGCAAAGGTCCACTTATAGAGCATCCTGACGATGAAGGTATAATCAATATTGCTATTAGGTGGTGCCTTGTTTTGTTTTCAGTTAGGAATCACTATTTCTACTTTTATAAATTTCAGAATCTTGTATATCACTTTCCACTTAACCGACCATGGTCATCTGGCAGAGGAAGTGAAGAAGGATGTGCGGGTCAATGAGAACCATAACAGGTTTAACGGGACCAAACCCCAGAGCCAAAGTCAAAGTCAAGGTGTTAGCTTCAAGAAAGTTACTTACGGTGGTATAAATGGAGCGTACTACACAGCCACAACAACCAGGAAGTCGGGCAGTGACGGAGTAAGTAATAAACAATTAAACATGTAGTACTATATACACTTGAATCGTTTTTGCTGTTTTTTGTTAACATATTTTGCTTCGTGATCAGGTTGTATTTGAAGACAGCAAAGAAGCTGATAAAACAACAGGTCAAGCTACACACAGGATTTCTAAAGGAATACACGACAAGGTTTGATTTCATTTTTGAACTATCATAGACCTAAAATGTATAGTATCGTTTTTCGTACAAATATGTAACTATATTTTGTTATCTGATTTCCTTAGGGTCATTCTGTCACTAGGAAACTTGGTAGAGATGGGAAAGTGGACACATTGCAGACCTTACATAACCTCAATGAAGGTAATGGTTTGTTAGTAATTCTGAAGCGCGTTATTCTTGATAATAATGCTAATTAGGTGACTTATGGTTGGGAATCTAAGTTATGGCTGTTCCTCAGATGAGTTAACTGGCTTTGAGCAAGCGTGGGAAGGTAATGCAGACAGGCAATTCCCAGGATGGAATGATCACTTTAATCCCTTTGAGACAGCAGGTAATAATCAGTCTGTCATAGATGAACCAATTTCTATACTTCCAAACATGCTAATAAACATCAATGTGGGTACATCATACACACATTACACATTGGATATATTAATCAATGTCGGATTTACAGGTATAGGTAGCATGCGACCATTTGGCTTGGCACTGGACAGTCGAAGGGGGAGCAACGACAATGGAGCGAGGACCAGTTCTTCTTCTGGTGGACGACCTAAAAAGGTGGTTAGAATCAACATAGATTGAATGCATTGTTAACAACCGATATTAAAGGCTTAAAGGCTCGTCAACTACATTACGAGTACATCGTAGACCGGTATTGTATTAGGCTATTAAGTCAAATAGATGTATTTGATTTTGTCCTTATGTATGTGCTACTAAACATTCATCAGAGTGTCTGCTATATTACGATTACACAACATATTATTGTATTAGTTTTACGCAATGTAGTGATACTGTTATCTTATACTGATACATGTTTGATTCAATATATATAAATAACAATGTTACAGATGGACTTAAAGCCCGTATGTGTAAGTGGGCTAGGCCATATATGATGCAACTTAATGATACAAAAACCTACGGATTTGTATCCTTATTAATTTCGAACTGTCAACCGACTGAAAAAAGAATAAACTTGAAAGGGTTTATAGAAAAACTCTGCTACACTTTGAGGAGGTTGATTATTATCATAATACGGCATTGCATTTAATATGGGTAGAACCCGTGCGTGTGAAGCACCTGCAATCGGGATAGATTTAGGTACAACGTATTCATGTGTAGCTGTTTGGCAAAACAACCGGGTTGAGATCATTGTCAATGAACAAGGCAACAGAACCACGCCTTCTTGTGTTGCTTTCAGTGATGTGCAGGATCGTTTGATCGGCGATGCAGCCAAAAACCAAATAGCAATGAACTCTTCTAACACCGTTTTCGGTATAGTTTTACATATATTTACTCAAAAGTTGTTTTTATTGTTAGTTTTAGTTGTCAAATTTATGTTCAAGCTTTGCTTTGTTTACCGGCATTTACAATTTTTGAAAAAGATATCACATATTATATGTATGAAAAAAGATAAATCCTAGATGAAGAAAGTCGGAAACTATACAAATAAATGTGTAAAAAAGTATAGATGCCCAGAAATTGGTTTGATTGATTCTTATTCAAAATCATGAATTTTGTGTCATACTAACTTTTTTCAGATGCTAAACGACTTATCGGTAAGAGGTTTCATGATGCCACGGTGCAAAAGGACATGAAAGTTTGGCCTTTCAAAATTGCAGAGGGGATTTGTGGTAAGCCTAGGATCGAAGTTTCAGACAAAGGTGTTAAGAAGTTGTTTGCCGCTGAAGACATATCGGCAATGGTTCTTACAAAGATGAAAGAGGTAGCTAATGCATACCTCAATGCCGACGTGAAATCTGCTGTGATAACAGTTCCTGCTTATTTTGATGATTTACAACGTCAAGCAACAAAGGATGCAGCGGCTGCTGCTGGGCTTGATGTTCTGCGGTTGCTTAATGAACCTACCGCTGCTGCTATTGCTTACCGTCTAGACCAAAAGGCTACCAACAGGGGTAGACCTATAAATGTGCTAATATTTGATTTGGGTGGTGGTACATTTGATGTCTCACTTGTTACTATCAATAAAGGGACGTTTGAAATTAAAGCTGTCGGTGGTGACACTCATTTAGGTGGCGAGGATTTTGATAATCAAATGGTGAAATACTTTGTTGAAGAATTTAATAGAAAAGAAGGAAAAGATATTACCACCAACCCGAGAGCGTTGGGGAGGTTGAGGGTTACTTGCGAGAAAGCAAAGAGGATTCTATCCTCAACAACTTTTACATCAATAGAAGTTGATTGCTTGCATGATGGTGTTGATTTTTCATCAAAAATAACCAGGGCAAAATTTGAGGAGCTAAATATGGACTACTTTAACAAGTGTATGGAAACTGTGCAAAGGTGTATGAAAGATGCTCAATGGGAAAATAGCATGGTAAATGAGGTGGTTATAGTTGGTGGGTCAACGCGGATTCCCAAAGTCCAGCAAATGTTGCAAGAATATTTTGATGGTAAAAACCTCTGCAAGACAATAAATCCTGATGAAGCTGTTGCGTATGGGGCAGCTGTTTTGGCTGCCAATATGAGTGGTAAGGGAAATAAAATGGTTAAAAGTTTGGTTTTGTTGGATGTCACTCCACTTTCACTTGGTTTTGAGAGAGTTGGTCAAGACATGAGTGTTGTCATCCCAAAAAACACACCTATACCCATTACGAAGGAGGTTACAGCGTGTACATGTGTAGACAACCAACCTAGTTTTATGTTCAAGGTTTATCAAGGAGAGAGAAGTAGATCGACAGACAACATCTTAGTAGGTGAATTTGTACTCAGAAACCTCCCTCCTGCCCCTAGGGGAGTTACAAAAGCTAACGTCCGTTTTGATGTTGATGCCGATGGAATTCTGAAAGTTTCTGCCGAGGAACCGTTAACTGGTCAAAAAAACCACATCACAATTACCAAAGATAGGAGACGTCTGTCAAAGGAAGAAACCGACAAGATGTTACAAGATGCAAAGAGATACAAAGCTGAGGATGAAGACTACAGAAAGACGAGAAACGCATATAATGCATTGTGCGATTATGTTTATGACATGAAAATCGAAATGAATGAGGACAACATCAGGCAACGGCTAAGTCAGGAAGATATGAGAAAGATGGATGATGTGGTTCATGAGGCTAGGGAATGGCTTGAAACAAATACACTAGCGGAAATCGAGGTGATAGTGAATAAACAGAAGGAACTAGATTGTGTTTATAACTCAATTATTGGTCAGTTTATGTGAGGAATGAGAGGGAGCTCAGTATACAACCAACAATGATCTTCTTCGTCCCAAAAGTTTTAGTATTTTTCTTTCTATATTTTGTTTCAGCTTTTGTGACTCAAGGACACAAATTGCCTATTGCTTCAAGTGTTAGATTGTGCAAATTTCTTTCTTTTTCTTGTTTCTTTTCTTTCTTTTTTAGTGAAACTGAAACCACCAAATCATAGTATGATTTTTACAAGATGGATCAAATGATTTTAGGACATGCCCCGAAAACTAAATAGCCATCAACAATTTAAAGCAAAACATACCAATCACTATATAGACTACAGAGTATCATACTCACTATCTGAAGTCCCATATTAGCATACTTGCAACTTGCAAGGCACCAATTGCCATACAAACTGATCAAATGATTGTTAAGGCTTGATGGAGGTGCATAGGAATGTTAACTTTGATATGTGTAGGTTCTTCTTGTAGCAGAGGGTTTGAATGTGTCAGGGGAGTCATCAGTAGATGGAGAAGTCTTCTCCTTATCCTATTTGGTGGACTTCAATACTTTCTCCCCTCAGCAGGAACACCGGGGGGAGTTGCTGCTGGAATGGTTGAAGTCTGTTAACAAATCAATGTTAGATTTACAGTAGCATGCGACCATTTGGCTTGGCACTGGAGGACAGTAGAAGGGGGAGCAATGCCAATGGAGCGAGGACCAGTTCTTCTTCTGGGGGACGACCTAAAAAGGTGGTTACAATCAACATAGATTGAATGCATTGTTAACAACCGATATTATTGTATGTGATTTGTGTCCTTATGTATGTGCTACTAAACATTCATCAGAGTGTCTACTATTACGATTACATAACATATTATTGTATTAGTTTTGCGTAATGTAGGGATATTTGTATGTTAACGTTGGTTTTGAAAGTGATATTGTTATACTGATACATGTTTGATTCAATATTTATAAATAACAATGTTACAGATGGACTTAAAGCCCGTATGTATAAGTGGGCTAGGCCATCTATGACGTAACTTGTATCTAGAAAAACCTACGGATTCGTATCCTTATAAATTTCGAACTCTCAACCGACTGAAAGAAGATTAAATTTGAAAGGGTTTATCGAAAACTCTGTGCGACACTTTGAGGAGGTTGATTATCAGAATAGGGCATTGCATTTAATATGGGTAGAACCCGTGCATGTGAAGCACCTGCGATCGGGATAGATTTAGGTACAACGTATTCATGTGTAGCTGTTTGGCAAAACAACCGAGTTGAGATCATTGTCAATGAGCAAGGCAACAGAACCACGCCTTCTTGTGTTGCTTTCAGTGATGTGCAGGATTGTTTGATCGGAGATGCAGCCCAAAACCAAATAGCAATGAACTCTTCTAACACTGTTTTCGGTATAAATTTGTATACTTAAAAGCTTCGTTTTCTTTTTCTTTTTTTATTATTATTTTTTTTCTTGTGTCTAGATTTTAGTTTTAATTGTCAAATTTATGTTCAAGCTTTGGTTTGTTTACTGGCATTTACAGTTTTTGAGAAAGATATCACATATTATATGCAATGTTTTAATTTTTAATCGGCCCGGTCGAGTCACCGGGCACCGGACCGGTTCAACCGGTTCGACCGCCGGGTCAACCCGGTTTTCCATTTATTATTATTTATAGAGTTAATTACATAAATCGTCCTTGTGGTTTGGTCAAAATTACGGATCTTGTCCCTATACTTTTTTTTCAGTGCGTTTCGTCCCTGTGGTTTACAAATCTTACGGATCTTGTCCCTGATCAGACCCAAGGACCTCCCTTGCAAATCTCTCTAACGTGATGGCTAACGATCGTTATAAAACCACAGGGACGATTTATGTAATTTACGCTTTTTTTTTTTAAAAAAATGTTTTTCTTTTTAGTTTTATTATTCAAAATTTTTTTAATTTTATTACGATTAAATTAAAAAAAAAAAAAAAAAACTTTTTTTTTTAATTTAATTTTAATTTTATTATAGTAAATTAAAAAAAAAAAAACAAATTTTAATTTTATTATAATAAATTAAAAAACTATTTTTATTTTATTTTTAAATTTAAAAAAAAATCAAAAAAATTATAATAAAATTGAAAAAAATTATTTTAATTTAATTATAATATATTTTTTCTAAAAACTGTTTTTTCTTTAAAAAATTAATTTTATTAAAAAAATTAAAGTAAAATTAAAAAAAAAAACTTTTTGAAGGCTTTTTGATTACTGCTCGGTTCTCTCATGGTTTGACGGCTTGGAATGATGGATTTGAAGGCTTTTTGATGTTCTACCTCTTGGTAGATTTCTTTTGTTTTGTGTTTCTTGCAATTTCCGGTTTTGTTTTGGAACTTTTTTGTTAATAAAATCTTAGCCTTTCGAAAAAAAAAACCTTGATTAAAGTCCAAACTGAAAACATTCTCACCACTAAAGGGAAAACGAGCTTATTTCTTCAGTTTCAAGTATGCCATGACGTCTTAAGATATGTACAATATCAAAAAGCCTTCAAAAAGTTTTTTTTTTTTTAATTTTACTTTAATTTTTTTAATAAAATGAATTTTTTTAAAGAAAAAACAGTTTTTAAAAAAAATATATTATAATTAAATTAAATTAATTTTTTTTAATTTTATTATAATTTTTTTGATTTTTTTTAAATTTAAAAAATAAAATAAAAATAGTTTTTTAATTTATTATATAAAAAATAATTTTTTTTTTTAATTTATTATAATAAAATTAACATTAAATTTAAAAAAAATGTTTTTTTTTTTTTTTTTTAAATTTAATCGTAATAAAATTAAAAAAATTTTGAATAATAAAACTAAAAAGAAAAACTTTTTTTTTAAAAAAAAAGAGTAAATTACATAAATCGTCCCTGTGGTTTTATAACGATCGTTAGCCATCACGTTAGAGAGATTTGCAAGGGAGGTCCTTGGGTCGGATCAGGGACAAGATCCGTAAGATTTGTAAACCACAGGGACGAAACGCACTGAAAAAAAAGTATAGGGACAAGATCCGTAATTTTGACCAAACCACAAGGACGATTTATGTAATTAACTCTTATTTATATGTATGAAAAAAGATAAATCCTAGATGAAGAAAGTCAGAAACTATACAAATACTAATATGTATAAAAAGTATAAAAGCCGAGAAATTTGGTTTGATTGATTCTTATTCAAAGTCATGAATTTTGTGTCATACTAACTTTTTTCAGATGCTAAACGACTTATCGGTAAGAGGTTTCATGATGCCACGGTGCAAAAGGACATGAAAGTTTGGCCTTTCAAAATTGCAGAGGGGATTTGTGGTAAGCCTAGGATCGAAGTTTCAGACAAAGGTGTTAAGAAGTTGTTTGCCGCTGAAGACATATCGGCAATGGTTCTTACAAAGATGAAAGAGGTAGCTAATGCATACCTCAATGCCGACGTGAAATCTGCTGTGATAACAGTTCCTGCTTATTTTGATGATTTACAACGTCAAGCAACAAAGGATGCAGCGGCTGCTGCTGGGCTTGATGTTCTGCGGTTGCTTAATGAACCTACCGCTGCTGCTATTGCTTACCGTCTAGACCAAAAGGCTTCCAACAGGGGTAGACCTATAAATGTGCTAATATTTGATTTGGGTGGTGGTACATTTGATGTCTCACTCGTTACTATCAATAAAGGGACGTTTGAAATTAAAGCTGTCGGTGGTGACACTCATTTAGGTGGGGAGGATTTTGATAATCATATGGTGAAATACTTTGTTGAAGAATTTAATAGAAAAGAAGGAAAAGATATTACCACCAACCCGAGAGCGTTGGGGAGGTTGAGGGTTGCTTGCGAGAAAGCAAAGAGGATTCTCTCCTCAACAACTTTTACACCAATAGAAGTTGATTGCTTGCATGATGGTGTTGACTTTTCATCAAAAATAACCAGGGCAAAATTTGAGGAGCTAAATATGAACTACTTTAACAAGTGTATGGAAACTGTGCAAAGGTGTATGGAGGATGCACAATGGGGTACGAGCATGGTAAATGAGGTGGTTCTTGTTGGTGGGTCAACACGGATTCCCAAACTCCAACAAATGTTGCGTGATGTATTTGATGGTAAGAACCTCTGCAAGACAATAAATCCTGATGAAGCTGTTGCGTATGGGGCAGCTGTTTTGGCTGCAAATATGAGTGGTAAGGGAAATAAAATGGTTAAAAGTTTGGTTTTGTCAGATGTTGTTCCCCTTTCACTTGGTTTGGAGTTGCGTGGACAAATCATGCGTGTTGTAATCCCAAAACACACGCCCATACCTGTTACCAAGGAAGTTGAGACGCGTACAATGAAGGACAACCAATCTGGTTTTTTGACCAAGGTTTATCAAGGAGAGAGAAGTAGATCCATAGACAACATATTAGTAGGTGAATTTACACTTTGGAACCTCCCTCTTGCCCCTAAGGGTGTTATAAAAAATAACGTCCGGTTTGACATTGATGCTGATGGCATACTGAAAGTGTCTGCTGAGGAAAGGTCAACTGGTCAAAAAGGCTTCATCACAATTACCAAAGATAAGAGAAGACTTTCAGAGAATGAAGCCGGCAGGATGTTACAAGATGCAAAGAGATACAAAGATGACGATCAAGACTACATAAAGAAGATAAAAGCATATAATGCATTGGACGATTATGTTTATGACATGAAAACTAAAGTGAATGATGACAACATCAGGCAACGGCTAAGTCAAGAAGATATGAGAAAGATGAATGATCTGGTTCATGAGGCAATGGATTGGCTTAAAACAAATACGCTAGCAGAAATCGAGGTGATAGAGAACAAAAAGAAGGAACTGAAATGTGCTTATAACTCAATAATTGGTCAATTTATGTAAGGAATGAGGGGGGAAGCTCAGTATACCACCGGTGATGATCTTTTTGCACCCAAAAGTTCTTATTTCTATTTCTGTTTTCTGTTTTAGCTTTTGTGACTGAAGGACGGAAAGTGCCAATTGCTACACTTGTTAGAAAATGCTATTTTCAATTTCAATTAAAGGCAATTTATCTGTGTTTTAGCTATTTGGTCTGCAATTCTAATGTATAAAGGCATATAGTAAAATCAGAGTTTCAAAGTTTGATTTTGCTTGTGCGTAAGATTGAGTCATTTATCTGAAGGCTCATAGTTCATACTTTTTTCATACAAGCCAGAGGTTTATAACTTAGGAAAAAAGCTATAAATTCATAACGTACTTTACAAAAAAATTCATTATGCTCTCTCTACTTCACTTATTGTCATTATACATAACCGTTTTCATTTTATTCGTTTATTTTCTGTCCGTTTTTATCCGTTTTCGTAAATCGTCCATTTTTATCCGTTTTCATTTTAATATGTCCGTATAAAAACATATAAAAACGGATAAAAACCGTTTTGACATGGATAATAAAAACGGTTTTAATCCGTTTTTATCTGTTTTTATCCGGACAGATTAAAATAAAAACGGATAAAAATGGACGATTTACGAAAACGGATAAAAACGGACAGACAATAACCGAATAAAATGAAAACGGATATTTATAATGATATCGACTGGAAACAACATTAAGTATAATGACAATAAAAAAAGTTGAGAAAGCACAATGAGTTATTTTGATAAAGTACATTAAGCATTTATAGCTTTTTTCCTATAACTTAAATAACAACTGATTTCTTGTATCAGCATAATTTAGTTGATTCATTTAAGTATTTTAGTGAGATTATAACCGAACGTTAACGCATAACTTAGTATTAACATATATCAAGTGGGGTTAACTGAACCCTCTTACTACAACGTATCTATGTCTGGTGTGAAACTACTGTTCCAGATTTCCAGACTTCCACAGTTTCACTAGCCGTAGTTCAGGAAGTCTATATGCATTAACTTGTGTTTTTCTCTCTTTCGTAAACTGGATAGTACATGGGAAAGTCTGTATGCACAAACTTTATATGTCACAATAAAAGTATGAAGTTAATCCAGAACTTACTCCAAGTTATAACTTTCTTTATACTGTGACAATAAAATGAATGTTTAAAAGGTGGGTGGTCCCTTCAATTCCTATCTTCTCTTTTTCTGGAAGTTTCTATCTCTTTATTCTTATTTGATCAATTTCATTTTTTCACACACACAAAACACAAAAAAGTACTTGGCTCTTTTAAGGTACTAACTTCTTATCTGAGATTTGCTTATTCTGTGTTCTATTAAACATCTGTGTTCTTTCAAGGTACTAACTTATATAAGTTGCAATATAGATATATGATTCAGTAGTTGCTTTTGTTTCTTTTAAAATTATAGATCATGTTACTAACTTAGACTCGAGTTCATCAACTGTTTTGTTTAGTATGTACAAGTTTTATAACTGTGTGCTACTTATCACCAATTTGGGACTCCTGCACTTGTAAAATAAAGGCAACTGTTTAGTTATTGCAGAGTAAAATAATGTCTAAATTATGGGGAAAAGATCCATTTGATGACCCATTTTTTACGGAGCCGTTTAATTGGGGTGATGGGCCAAGAAAGGAGATAACCATTGAAATTGAAAATAGAATTTTCTAACACTAAATAACAACTTTAAATGAACATAAGACAAACCGATGGTTAGAGTGAACGAACCATTCAAACGCTGGAAGACATGCTTCGAGCTTGTATAATCGACTTTGGAAAAGGATGGAATAACCATTTACCATTGGTCGAATTCTCCTACAATAACAGTTAGAGAAAATTACCAAAAGAGGACTTTTTTCTAAGCATGGTCCGTTTTTTAGACTTTTTTCTAGGCTCTTTCCCAAAAGAGCCATGCTCAACTGCTCAACTCCACCACTTTAGTGACAAGTGTCATGTGGTAGGTAGACATGTTTTTTTTATTTTTTCTTAAATGACAAATTTGCCCACTATATAAATACTCTTTATTTATTCTCTCTCTTCAATTATTGTACTTCTTCATCACCTACATGAATCTGTTTGTTTTTTTTTCCTTCGATCCCATCTTAAACATTATTATCGAGTGTTTGGTTACGCAGAATGGATTGAGTTTGATGCATCTGTTGTGCGGGGCCTAGCTTACTATACTGGAATTGTGCTTGAGGTCAGATTGCCGATTCTTATTCTTCTATCTCTAAAGTCAACAACTATGAGAAAATATTAAGTAATTAGGAAGTGTTTCACCAATCGCCATAAATGCATTGAGTGGTGTAATTTCCGACGAGATCTTATAGCAGCAGTAGCAGATTCCGGCGAGATTTTTTAGATTCCGGTCACAGATCTGAATGATACACAAATGGAAACTCGAATAAGTCTCATGGTTACGCGTTCTCTTGATTCGCTACGTGAAGTGTTCAAGTCATTAGTTGTTGAAAAAGTTTCGGTCACAGATCTGAATGATTCCGGCGAGATTCCGGCGATAGCAGCAGATTCCGGCGAGATTTTAAAGACGAGGCGTGGTTTTTACCATCAATCTTGTTAGTTATATGTATTTTTTTTTACTATCAATTTTAAAGACGATGCGTGGTTTTTATCATCAATCTTGTTAGTTTCGGTCACAGATCTGTTTGTTAGTTATATGATTCCGGCGAGATCTAAATGTTCTTGTGTTTTCACCATCAATCTTGTTAGTTATATGTATTTTTTTTTTGATGCGTGTTTTTTTTTTTTTTTTTTTTTTTTTTTAAAGGCTAGTTTTAGTATTGACTTGTTAAAAGGCTAGTTTTTTTTTTCAACACGTTATCTTTGACATTATACGAAGTATTTCATTTTTTCTTCCTTAAATCTTAGTGGTAATAAGCACATTATTACTGTAATACTAGTGTAATATGATATATTAATTTTTGTAAGTATAGATAATTTTTGTGGTTGAGCAGTGGTGGTGGTGGTGGTTATGGACTGCTAAGGTGGTGAGCAGTGGTAGTCGATCAGTTGAGCAGCGGTGGTGGTGGTGGTTATGGACTGCTAAGGTGGTGAGCAGTGGTGGTGAGCAGTTGAGCAGTGGTAGTCCTGTCTCTTATACAC